>OY813001.1:83334987-83934987 GCA_963681545.1 Germaria angustata | reverse complement strand
GATTATTTATGTCGCAGAACAATATCTCCTGTAACAGCGCGCACTTTGATAAAAATTTTTAGTGGAATTTATTGCATTCTGTCTTATGAAATACAGACAATCAGAATTAACATGTTTTTTCACGCACTGTACGAAGGATATTTCTACTTCATTACATCATGATAGCGATCATGTGTCGATCACAGTCATCGGGTTTTTCTACGTTCAACAAGCTAAAATCGTAATAAAATATAGCAAAACAACTCGAGAAAATCTATAGAATTTCAAAAACATTAAAACTCCTGATAAATTTAGAGGCGTTTCCTAAAGAGTTCAAATATGCAATTCGACTTAATATATATTTTCATTCTGTGGTAAGTTTAGATTACGTATGTTGTTTAAAAGATTTCAAACGTCATAGAAATATTTACAATATCTTTTGTAAAAGTATGTTTTCATAACAGAACCTGCTAAAAAAGGAAACCTTGTAAAAACTCCCTTAAGAAAGCATTTTTAGGACCAACTTTAATTCGGGCAATAATTATTTTAGGCGAAGTAACCATACAAATTAGATTAAGACTTACAGTGGATTTTCCTTCCTAAATAATAAATAAGTCACGGAATGAATCTCGGTCATAAACATTTGCTGAATTTATTTTATTTTTATAAAATTTAAGGACTAAAATTAAGAGGAGACGATGAACTTTTACTATTTCTAGTATTTATTAGGATATTGAGAACCTTTGGAATTATGTTTATTTGTGTTTATCATTCAATGATGAGACAACAGATCCATTAAATTCTTTTAATGCTGGAATTGCAGCCTTATTAACAGAATCAGCAGCATCATTAACATTTTTGTGCAGATCATCAGTAACATCTATAATCCCAGAATTTACTAAATGTTTACCATCCGATAAAGCACCAACGACTTCATCTGTGGGTTTTTTCAAATGGTGCTTAGCATCAGCATCCAAATTAAATCCCACAGGCTTAACCCCATGTGGTTTTAAAGCAACTGCACCACCATCTTTAGCAGCATCACTAACTTTTTTGTGCAGATCATCAGTAACATCTATAACCGCAGAATTTGCTAAATTTTTACCATCCGATAAAGCACCAACGACTTTATCTGTGGGTTTTCTCACATCGTCCTCTACATCAACATCCAAATAAAGTTCTGCAGGATCAGCGCCATTTGGTTTTAAAGCAACTGCAGAACTACCTACGCCATGTTTTAAAGCGTATTTAACTTTATTTGCATCCTTATTAACAGAATCAGCAGCATCATTAACATTTTTGTGCAGACCATCAGTAATATCTTTAACCGTAGAATTTACTAACTCTTTACCATCCGATAGGGTACCAGTGACCACATCCCTGGGTTTTTTTAAATGATTCTTAGCACCAACATCCAAATTAATTTTGGCGTCAATCTCTAAAAATTTGGAAGCTTCATTTGCAAAATCGTTTACTAAGTCATCACCATTATCCAAAATTTTTGACACTTCACCGACAAAATCATATCCCTTCAAGTTACCTAAATTGAAATCTGAATTTTGAATATGTTAGTATTTTTATTTTTGCACAGTTTCTGCAGAAAAATGGAACTCATATTCCTTTTAAGGATCCTCCATTCTATCATTAATATCCATTTTATCTAAATACATACCAAAACTTGATTCGAAGCCAAACAGTGGACTGGTCATCACCAAGGAGCATCCTAATGCCATCAGCAGAAGAGACACAATGAAAACACTCATGTTTTATTAATAATTTTTGAATGAAGAACTCGAAAGACCTTTTCAGAATACGATGTTTTGATGAAAATGATGGGGGTTTTTATAGTAAAAATTTTTAAGCAGAACAGCTTTAAATTTCATTTATCATGCGATGAAAATGTAATAAATATAAAGTGAAAAAATTTTTAAGGTTGAAGCGTATTAGTGCTATTCCACTGGCAAAAAAAATATGTGCTTCAATGATGTAGACTATGGATATCCATTTTATATTTAACATATACTTCGAACGTACCGCTTGAAGGGTGAGATCCGTTCTTATATTTTTGGCGATCATAGTGCTCCTCTAAGCGCGAAAGTGCCTCAGGTGATAGACTAACATTTTCGTAGTTATTATTTCATATTATTTAACTAGAGAAGTCGATTAGATCACTGAAGAATAAAAGTCAATACATAAAAACGTATTCACATTTCTTCCTTTTGAATCAATCACCCCTATCGTAAACAGTCATTCCCATAAAAAATTTTCCCATTTCCCAAAATTGCAATCGTTAAAATATTTCCCCTAGAAATGAATTCCCATTTTCTGTTTGATATTCAGTTGAGAATAATAACACTAAAAATATTCACATTCGGCTGAAATTCCCCTGATCGTAAACATTTATTTAACTCGTATTATTTGCGTTTTTCCCTTTGATTTGTTCACATCGTTTGTGCTGGCGAACTGTACTCATCATGTAAGTAATTATTTCTTTTAAATAAAATGTAAAAGCTTATATTTAGTTATTTTAGAACTAGGTTTGTTAATAAGGTGCAAAATGACATTATGCTCAATAGAGTGCAAAGTAACAGGGCAATTGCTTGTAATTTTGTAAAAACTCCTAAAGACGTGCTGGCTGAATTCTGGAATTCCCTTACGGAAGAGCTAAATAGTGCTGGCCCTCCAATTAAAAGTATCTCGGAGTGGAAAAAGGTAACAGTACTATTTGTTTTTTATAATATGGCATATTTAAATAAAAAAACACATATGTACTTAACATTCTCAACAGGTATGGATAGATCAAAAAAGATACGTCCGTTCAAAAGCTGCCATGAATATGAAAAACCAGCGCGAGACGGGAGGAGGACCAAACCAAACTAAATTGCTATCAGCGAATGAGCAATGCATATATGACCTTATTGGAATGAAGGAATCAGTAGAGGGTTTGGCGAACTCGTCAAAGTTTGGTTTGCCACTGGGATGTGATGGCACTATAAATTCAATTAAGCCAGAAACACCACTGGGTGAAGAAAATACTGAGACGCCCTGCTGTTCAAAACAACCAACACCGCCACCACACGATCTCAATTCTAACATGGAGTCCTGTAAGAAGACACCATATCCTTCAAAACGGAGAAGAACGGAGCCACAAGAAAAGCTAACAACGGCTGACCTTATTGCCAAAGAATTAATGGCTCAAGAAAAGTTGTGCTCCAAAATTGAAGACTTATGCGACTCAATGAAGAATCATAATAAAGAAATGATTTCGTCTGTAAAGAGGGTATACCGTGCGCTGGAAAAAGGCAATGACTTAAAAGCAAAAAAGCTTAAAATCAAAGAGCAACATTACGCAGAAATGCTAAAGCTTCGAAAGAGAGAATTAGAAAGTAAGATAGAAAAAAAAAACAAAGTTAATAGCAATTAAAGAACTGAAGCTGCAAATACTAAAAAAAAAAATTATTAAATCAACAGGTAAATTTGAAAAACATTTGTTATTTTTTAATTCAACTAATATGTAACTTTTGTTCACAGATGTCTGGTCATAGTTTTAAGAATTAATCTGAACTTAATTTTTTTTTTAATCTACATGCATAGTATTTATAAATTTAACTGTGAATATGTTTGTTATCTAGTATCTCAATAGTTTTAAGAATTGAACTGAATTTTATTATTTTTTAAAGATCTCTACAAAGCTGTGAATTGAACTGTTTTTAGTTTTTAATAAATATACACCCACATTTAACTAAATAAATTTTATTTTATTCATCTCTTCAATAAATTATGAAAAAATAATTAAATCTTAATCATATTGAGCTCGCTATATCTGTCCGAATTTTTTGAGCAGTAGCTAAATAGCTGTCACGTTCGTCTGAATTCGCAGAACTTCCTGGAGTGTCTTCAGTTTGCTCAATCTCGTCAATAACGTCACTATTATATTCACACTTATAGTGTATGCAAATATTGTGCAACGCTACACAGGCATTTGTAATTTTTATTGCTTTCCTTGGCTCATAATGTAATTCCCTAGCACCAAGCAAACATCTCCATCTGCCTTTTAAAACGCCGTTTGTTCGCTCTATTATATTTCTGCATTTGGAATGTACGTCATTAAATTTTTGTTCAACAGAGCCCAATATGACATTCCTATATGGCGTCAGCAGCCAAGGTTGTAGGGGATATCCAGCGTCACCTACGAATTATTTCATAATTAAGCATTTAAATATGCATATATTTGATTACTTACCTAATAGCCAAACTCGGAGTCCTCTTTCTAAAAAATTTTGCTCCATTACACTTTTGTAAGGACTCGTATTCCACACAAATGAGTCGTGGCAGGCTCCTGGATGTGTGGCATCAACAAATCTAATCCTCATTCGGCTGTCACATATCTGGAAAACAATTACATTTGTAACAAAAAGTAACATACATAGGTATATTTATTTGTAAAAAGCTTACGAGTGTGGCGTTTAAGCTTTAGCTTCCTTTCCGGTTGTAGTACAAGTGTTTGTTATCTTTTGGGGCTACGATATTTATGTGTGTTCCATCAATGCACCGCACAACACCTGGTATTCCAAATTTTCGGTAAAAATCTTGGGCTGTCGCTCTATTTTCTTCTTCTGTTGGATAAGTTATCCACTCACCACAAAGTTTTTCCTCAAAAACATCTAAAACTTGTGAGAGCACTTCACAGAAGGTTGATTGTGCCATTCCCACCTGATAATCTCTGGCCACACCTCTCTGGTATCCGCCTTCTGCAAAGAACCGCAGGCAGGCACAAAGTTTTATCATTGCTGTTATTCCAAATGTTTTCTTTGTGGGTAGGTTTTTATCCAACACTTCTAGGACATAAATAAATGCGGCTTTATTTAGCCTATAATGTTGAATAAATCTAAAAAACAAGTTATTTACAAACAAAATTTGTTTACAGATAATTAACTTACGATGTATCGAGTAACTCCACCGGATTAGATTCATCTCGTAAACGTTTACGAGCAATTCGGTGTTGTCGAGATTCTTCCTCTTGCAGTTCAATTAATGCTCCCGTTCTAAACATTTTATTTTAATTTCAATTAAACAAATACTCACACTTTTTTAACTACACTGACGCTTGATATGTTTATTAATTACTCTTCTTACTTATTTTACATGCACTATGTAGTGATAGCACACACAAGAGTTCCCATGAAATTCACGATACCAATTTCCCCTTCTTGGGAATTAAAAATTTTATGGGAACAAATATTTCCCATCTTATTCACGATAGGGGTGAATAACTAAATAGTCCCCAAAAATATATCATGCCATATGCACCTTGTTCGACTTCTCTCGAAGAAAGTTCATATAAATGCAAAATTTGCACACAAAAATTTACATTGAAGTATTTCCAAATATATTGGCTAATTCAAAGAAACTCACTACTCTGGAATACAAAGTTTTGTCTCAGGCCTCACGCTCAGGATCGATCGATAAGATTGTATGGAATTGAATCATCTACGCATATGCAAGCGAAACAAACCCAAAATTACACAAATCCAAGAGACATGAATAGATAATTACAGCGTGGCTTATAGAATTATTTTCATCGGAAGAAATAATTCCACTCATTCCTAATTTTTAGTTCAATGGGAGTTTTGGAAGTTAACATGACTCTTGACTCTGACATCCACATTGTTAATGAATGTTATTAATTTTTTTCAAGTGTAAGTGTAATTAGACGTCTCCCAGAGGAATTCTTTCTTATCTACTCGTATGAGTGTTTTGAAAGCATTTGTTAAGTTATAAACAGTAACTTTATCATCTTGAAGCATAAACTAATAAACATGTTCAGACGATGAACCTGTTAACACTGATCCTTCTTTATGAGAAGACCTAGATTTTACTTTAGTGCCTACAATTTACACTCTAGACATCAACTAATTTTATTATGACTTAAAGAGACTACGAAATAAATTATATCAATATCGTAAAACTATTTTAAATAAAATTCTTAGGCTTTTGAGAAAAAAGGGTAATAATTTCTTTAAAATGATGTGAGAATTAAAATCAAATTAAAAATTTCTTAATCTACGTGACGTTTTTAATAAAAAAAAGTATTAATCAGGAATATAACAATGTTGTTTCCTATAGAAACTTATCGAATATGTTTCATGCTTGCCCCCATTTTTAAGATGGCGATGGTTGTACTCGAATGCAAATTAATGCTACTTTTGTAAGACAATAGAAAGGACAATAGAATAATAGAATTTATTAAATGCCAATATTTACATAATTTTCATTTTTAAGCATTTTAAAACACTTTGATTATCGTTGAATTAACCAAGTCAAATACCGAGGATTTGAGTTTTATTTCTTAAGTATTTTTATATTTTTTGAAATTTTGTTGCTGGTTCTTCATATAAATTCCACGTGATTTAATAAATTCGGTCTATCTAACGAATAGCTTGAGTTTTTGTTCATCTTCACAGTGAAAGAAATGTAAGTCGTTGTTTCGTTGCTTCGAAAAATCCATTCGTGCATTATATAAATTTTCTTCCAAGTAGAGTTGATTAATTAAACACCTGATTTGCTTCTAAAAATCTGTGAAACTCTTTTTTATAAAAAATTTTATTTTTTTAATCTTCATGAACACATTATGTTGCATCAAAAGTTTCCATTATTTAATTTTTTCAACTTCCCAGGAAGTGAAGTAAAAGTGTTAGAAGAAATATTCATTCAGGAAAATTTACAAGTGTCAAAACTCCAACCTTAATTTATATATCAGCGAAGTTTACAAGTCGACCTCTGTGTATCGAGTCAAACCATTGGTGCTGCCGTCAAACGCATAATATCCTTGAACGATCAGTGGTATTTTCTTTACTCCATTATATTAACTTTAGATGTCGTTCACATTTTACATGCTTCTGAATTTTTACATATTTTTTCATGCCTGGTAAGAAAAGAGGCATATGTTTTTAAAGAAAAATTTGTATATTCAGCTCTGTCCAATGTACAAAATCTTCCGGACTGTAGTACTTATCACACATATATAGGGAAACATTTTTGCACTTAGAGATCACCTGGTTGAAATTTTCAGGAAAACATGGAGTTTCACAAGTGCTCGTCATCCCATAACACAACTGCGGCTCTTGAAAAACATTAATATATCTGGAATTCTTACTATTAACAATTTATATAGTTTGAGCGGGCTTAGCTGAAGTAATTATTAAATATATATACATTTTCATTGTTTTCTGTCATTGTAATTTTTTTATAGGAGTTTTCATATTCATTTTATTGTTTTAAGAAGCATTCGTGTTCGAATTTTTGATTATTAATAAACCTTAATTATAATCTGGCAATTCGAGTTCTAATTCAGAAACACTCGCGGGTTATAACAGATTGGCGGCCAGGGTCAACTCTATAAAAGAAGCAATATGAATAACTATAACCTCATTTCAAGTTTAAGCAGAAATTCAAAATGGACGCTATTCAATTTAACCAGTTTATGGATTTTCAACTAAGAATGTTGGGCGAAATCCTTAAAAAACTGCTTCGAATACATCAGGTTCAGGTACGATCCTGCTAAGGAACCGTATAAAAATTAAATCCAGAGATTTAAAAATTACTCCGAAATGAAAGGCATACATTTAAATAAGAAATACTGTGTCAAACCTTTGCTAAACTCAATCGGTACTAAGAACTTTAACACAATCACAGCGTTAACAGCCCTAAAATCACCATCGAGTATGACATTTAGTGAGTTTGAAATTCATTTCTCTCCAATAAAATGTGATAGTGGCTCAGTATCGTTTCTTTTCAAAGAACCAAGATGAATACCAGTCAATTGCAAATTTTGCGGCTTCCCTGCGATGAGAGATAGCTAATTGCGATTTTACGTTACCATGTTCATGCAAAGATTCGGTTGCTGACATCTTTTTACGTGCCCAGTTTATTAGAGGTGTTAACAACAACGGAATTCGTGAACAACTATTGCTGGCAAGCACGGCGAAATTTGATGAAATCGTTTCAGAAGCTTTAGCACTTGAAGCTGCTAGAGCAGATCCAAGGGAATTAGCAGAAAAAACTGCCCCTTCACTAAATATTAAGGATTCGTCTGATTCAAAAAAATTATAACATATAAAAGGTCAAAACCTTTCAACAAGCATTCGAATCGGTGGAACATCAAATATCAAGAATTAGGAGTGGTCGGATTGTGCCTTCGCTGTGACAGGAATGATCACAATGCGAAGGAATGTCGTGTCAACAGAGCAAAATGAAAATGTTTAAATTGTAACAAAAATGGTCACGTAATTAAAGTTTGCATAAGCAGATTTCAAAAATAAAATAATGAAACTCATTCAAGACATAGAAAGTGAAAACTACGTCGTTTACAAAATAGTAGATGTGTATCTAAATTCAAATTGCGAGCGTTATTTTGCCAACATTCACATTGGGAGGAAAACAGTCAAATTTGAAGTTGATTCTGGATCTGGATTCACTTTTATTCCACGATAACAATTTCAAGAACTAAAACTACACTTTGAGATATAAACCCAGAAACATTATTTTTCGCTTATATACAGGAAATACATTCGTTCCAGATGGAAAATTACATGTAAGTATCTGGTATAATGGAGTAGCAACATCAGATGATCTATATATTGTTCTGGACGTTCGTGGATTCGTCGTCTTAAAATCAATCTTACTGATCTCGACGGTTCAGATGTATCTGAGAATTCAAACAATGTTTTCTATATCCAAAATACTATCGAAGAAATTATGGACCAGTTTCAAGACGTTTTCCAACAGAAAGTCGGATGTATTTCTAACTACATCGTTTCTCTTAAGCTACGTGAGTCTGCTACACCAATTTACATGAAAGAGCGTCACGTGCATTAAGTATTAAAAAAGAGTGGGGGAAACGAGCTAAATAATTTAGAAAGTGCAAAAGTTTCCAAGAACGAGTGGGGCTCACCACTAGTTGTAATTTCTAAAGCTGATGGTGGAGTGCGTTTATTTTTAGATTATAAGGTTGGTGTAAACTAGCGCCTAGTGAGCGTTCATTATTCAATTTAACCAATCAAAATATTTTTGTCTGCTTGATCTCTATAAGGCATATATACACATACCAGTAGACGAACAGTAAAGACCATATTGACTCACCGTGGTACGTACAAAGTGCAAAACTACCACAAATTTCAACGGCCCGACTTCAAAGATATGCCGCCTTTTTAAGTGGGTACAACTGTGAAATAGTACATAAAAACTCTTCCGAAAATGCAACCGCAGATTGCTTTTCAATGACACCTTGCCAAAGTTATACAACGAATATGATAGACCAAGATGTTCAACAAATATGCAGTGCAATCAATCAAATTAGCTCAACAAAATTGAATTTCAATACTATCCAACATGAAATTCAGAAAGACAATATACTTAAAAAATTTTATTCGATTTATGCGGTTTACGTATCTGATTCACAGTATACAATCGATAAAAACATTGGATTGAAGTTGGTGATTCCGCAGTAGATCCGTCTTCATCTTCAATTTTACAAATCTTACAGAACATTATTGCAAGAAACGATTATTCAGATGTTATAGTATCGGACAATGCCTCGATCTTTAAAAGTCAAGAATTTTCAAAATTTTGTGGTAACTGTGGCATATTTCTCAAACAATTTGCACCGGGTCATCCAGCCACTAATGGGCTAGCTGAAAGGGACATCCAAAGCTAATGATAATGACAGATGAATCAGGATCGACTCAATCAAAAGTAAGAGAATTATTGTTCAAATATCGTACTACACCATTGCAGCACGGAAAAGCACCGTCGGAACTGTACCCAGGCCATCAAATAAGATGTCGCTTAGATGTACTAAGACCCTTAGAATTATTCAGTAACACATTCTCTCATATTCCTTCAAGGCAATTAAGCGTCGTATTTTAAAAAATGCCATTATGGCTTACAACTGTTGTCAGTATGTGTTGTTCGTACTGTCAAAAATCTACAACATCTCATTAGCTGTTGTTTTATTAACATTACAAGTTGAAAATCGAAAATAGATAAAAAAAAAATTAAGTATGCATATAAAATTTTTGTTGCAAAACGTACGGAACTCTAAAAAATAAAAATAAAATAAATAAATATAAAATAATAATATAAATATTTCTTAGCAAAATTATAAATAAAAAACAAATGGCTGGTTGAGCAGATGAAAATTAATCCACATATTGGCCAGGGCAAGCTGCCATTTGGATATAACAAAATGCAGCTCATGGACAAATGGGATCTTTTAGTGAACAATTAAATGGCGTGGGACAGCCAATTAGAAATATTAACGAATGGCAAAAAGTTAGTTTTTAGAAAAGTATTCAGTTTTTGTATCAAAAACAAGAAACCATCTTTGTTTATGGGGAAATTTTTTTTAAAACTATAAATTATGTTATTGTAATTAAGATATTGTAATAACTTTTGGTTTTATTCTATATATGGTAGTTCCAATGGGTTTGAACTGTCGCGAATTCTTTTCCGGGTACGTGCACTTTGTGTGTTTTTTTTTTCTTTATTTCTAACAAAATGTACCCTTTTTTAATCCTTTTTTAACCGTTTTTGGCTTGCAGGTATGTATTTTTACGGAAATATGTACTACAAATAAAATACAACTCTGTGACATAAACAACACCTAGATGTTGTAAACCGTAATCAAAAAATAAATTAATGTTGTGTGGTAGCCGAAACCAAACAACATTTAAGTGTTGTAGACCATAATCGGGGCATAAATAACATCATTTTTGATTTTAAACTTTTTCATCGCAATCGAGAATTTATGATAACCAAAGTTAAATTTTAAAGTTTTACTGTCATTACAAGTGACATCACAAATTTAGAGCAAAATCAGACAGTTAATAAAAAATACTTCTGTAATGTTTTGTGTTTTGGTTTAGAAGTTTTGTAAAAATAAAAATTTTTGTAAATGCTTATGCTCTGATAAACTACTTACTATACACCCTTCACCAACGTATCATCATATTGAAATGCATTAAATGTTTGGTCGCACTTAAATGATTTTCATACCTGAAAACTCAAGATCTCTTCCGATAAAACGGTAGCGTGTCGTATTTAATAAATACTTCTTGCGAATTTCATTACTCAACCATTTGTAGACCGATTTGTTTGTTTTGTGAAAAGAGGTGTCAAATAGACATTTTAACATTTTACGTTAAAAAACTAACGCACATAAATATGTACACTGCATCAAATAAGTCTCCATACAGATGTGTTGCTTTTAGCTCAGTAAAGGTAATTTCCTAAAATAACTACATATATTAATTGAAATAAAAGGTGTCAGCTTAATGGATCATATCGCGAATATGATCAGCGGAAAACTGCTACGAGTAAAGGTTTTTATGATTTTATATAATCACCTAAAAACGAGTTGCGGTGTAGTTAATACAGAATATTGTTTGTGTATCTGCTCGCCACCCTCGGAAGAATTTGTGTTTATACATACGAGCCTGTAAAAACACAATGAAAATTATACTTGTTGTCCGTTTAGTATTATTTCGTAAATATTCTTTTCAACATTCGGCAATAGTATTCGTACTTCCGACAACAAACACTACAAATGCTTGTGTAGGAATTTGAAGACACACAATTACGTTATTAACTAGAGTTATAGTTCTCAGAGTTCATAAGTATTTACTTGCAGCATTCGTCAAACTTATTTAACCTAAAAAGTGTTCCCAGAAGATTTAGAAAAATTTTAAATTAAATATATATTTTGCAATTTTTCCAACATTTATGCCGATATTTAAAAATTCCATAAACTTTTGATCTTGAAATAAATAATAAAACTGCCACTAAATCATCAAAACGCCTAAAATCGTCAAACCTGCGACAAATCATCAAATCTGGCAGCCGGGGCTGCAGTGAATGTTAAATAGTACATACACAAACATATACCAAATAAATATGCCCGTAATGTGTTGTTACAAGCTGTTCGCAATACAAAAGAGGAGTAGGTTAATACAAAGAAATTACCAAGTATGAAAGTAGAAAAAAAAACACGAGCCTTTATTCTGAGTGGCAGGGTTGTCAGATTTTTTTTCGCCGCCATCGCCAAACTAGTAATCAAAAATCGCCAAAAAATTTTTTTTCTAAAAGAAAAGAATTCCCAAAAAAATCTTTCATAAAGTTTTGTATTAAAATTAATTTTTATTGAATTCATTTAACAAAAAATAAACACAAACTATTTCAAGTAACATTTATGTATGTATAACTTTGTATTCAAAAAGCTTAAAATTGCATACAATATACATGTGTATATAAAACTGTATTAATTAAAAAAACTTCCTAAATATAAATACTTGCAAACATATGTAGCTAAAGCATAAATCTAAAATCCACTATAAACTTCAGTATCGTCTGTCTTATATGTATCGTATTTTATGTCGTACATAACATTGGAATTTAATTTTTTCAACATGTTTTCCGTTGGCTCAAACGTGTTGCAGCAAATTTTAGTGACATTCATATAATTTATTATTCATATAATTTATTATTCTGTTTCTTAGACGAGTTTTTGTATAATTCATTACTGAAAATACTCTTTCCACGCAAGCGTTGCTAACTCGAATAACCAACATATTGAGAACGGCCAAAGATATTTCTTTAAAATGAAACGTACCCGCTGCGTCTTTGTAGCTGTAAACGCTAGTCCAAAAATCAAGCAAATTTATAGGTATTTCATCCTTGAAATAGTCATTCCAGTTAATACAGCACAGCTTCGCCCATTGAAGCTCGTACTCGCTTACTAAAACGTTTGTGCTCATAAAATGTATAATAAATTACAGAAAACTTTACATTGTTTAACGGGTAACCGCATTTTGTTATCGAAATTCCTTAAAAACTTTAAAAATCTTTTTGACAGTTAGGTTTTACTTTACACTTTTATTTGCCTAACCCGCAGTTGTTTTGATTGTTGTCAATAAAGTGGCATTCACTCAGAATGGTAACAAAACTTAATATTAAATTGGAGTGCCAGATGTTTAAAAAAATTTAAAACATGAAAGCGCTTATATACTGAAAAAAGTAGCCAAATATATCGCCATGTAATTTTGAAATCACCAAAAAAAATCGCGATTATAGATAAAAATTCGCCACGTTTTGGCGAAAATCGCCATATCTGACAAACCTGCTGAGTGGTTGTGTTATTGTTTTTACATTTTTCTGCGCTCTTACTTCTTTTGTAATCAACACGGGTACAGGAGTTAAAAAAATAGTGTGAAGACCGAGCGATGAAAACAACAACAGCGAGTGTGCTCGCGGGTATTATGTATTCTTGCAGATGTCTGATCAGCGGTCTATATATGACAACCCCAACAATTTTTGATTTTTGTATTAAACGGTCTGCCGCAAAATTTTTGTAATAAACATTACTGTCAGCGAATTTTGTACTGTTTAGTATAAAATAAATTGGAAATTAAAGTTTTTACTTAATTACTCAAGGCAATCCAAAGCAAATTTCTATAGACACCAATAGAATTATAATAGACTCTAAAAATTAAGGAAAAATTATATCCGAAACAAATCAAATTGTACAACTGTTGTATAAAAGATGCGTTAGTTGAAATCAACCGTATGTTTGAAAGCCTACATCTGTTTGAAAAAAAAATACATTTAGAGGAAATAATTGTTCTGCCGAAGTAACTTTAACGATTATATTAAGACTTGAAGTATGTTTTCTTTCGAAATAACAAAAATCCATCCAACTGAAATATTAATTGAAAACACTCAGTTTTATATACATACTCAATTTATTTTATTTATATTTCTGTGCTGAAACACAATAATTAAAGATTACAATGAATTGTTATCAGTTTCAGCTCTTAACAGGATACCGCTACGAAGCTTTGGCATTGAGTTTATTTGTTTTTAATAATCTTAAACACAAAAAGCCCCTATGTCCAAGAAATTTGTGGCAAATTTTATTGGTTCTTGGTATTCGGTAATATATCAAGGACAGGATTTTTGAAATAATCACCCCTATTTAAAACATCAGCAGCATTATCAAAATTGTTGTTCACTACATTTTTAACATCTGATGATGCACTTCCATCTGCGTGTTTTTGCAAATTTGAATTACCATGAAGTTGGGAGTATTCGTAAGCATCATGTGCGGTTTTCTTTGGTAGCTCAGCAGCATTATTGCTAGTTCTTCTCAGATCACCAAAAAAACCATTTCCTTTCGAAAGATCAAAACTATAACCTGTATGTTGAAAAGGCATTGTGTAAATTAATATTTTTTTTTTATGTTAATTCCAAAAAAACTGTAACTTGTATTCCTTTTAACGGTCATTCTGGACCAGAATTTGCATAATTTTACGTACCAAAATTTTTTTCGGCGTCAACTTTTGCTGGCGAACTTAATTGGCTCTTAACATTCGGTAATACATTAGTGGCTTTATGTGCGGGATTTTCGACATGACTATTACCATTAAGACCTCCATTACCTCCTGAATGAACGTCGACAACGGGCTTTAAATCAATTTTTGCGCGATCCTCGACATGGTCATGAGCAACATCTTCATGTTTTTGCAAATTTAAATTACCATGAAGTTGGGCGTATTCGGAAGCATCATGTGCGGTTTTCTTTGGTGGCTCAGCAGCAATATTAATAGTTTTCCTTAGATCACCAAAAAAACCATTTCCTTTCGAAAGATCAAAACTATAACCTGAATGTTGAAAAGGCATTGTGTAAATTAATATTTTTGTTTGTGAAATTTTTGTTTGTGAAATTGAACTTGTATTCTTTTTAACGGTCATTCTGGACCAGAATTTGCATAATTTTACGTACCAAAATTTTTTTCGGCGTCAACTTTTGCTGGCGAACTTAATTGGCTCTTAACATTCGGTAATACATTAGTGGCTTTATGTGCGGGATTTTCGACATGACTATTACCATTAAGACCTCCATTACCTCCTGAATGAACATCGACAACTGGCTTTAAATCAATTTTTGCGTGATTCTCTGCATGGTCATGAGCAACATCTGCGTGTTTTTGCAAATTTAAATTACCATGAAGTTGGGCGTATTCGGAAGCATCATGTGCGGTTTTCTTTGGTAGATCAGCAGCAATATTAATAGTTTTCCTTAGATCACCAAAAAAACCATTTCCTTTCGAAAGATCAAAACTATAACCTGAATGTTGAAAAGGCATTGTGTAAATTAATATTTTTGTTTATGTTAAATTCCAAAAAAACTGGAACTTGTATTCCTTTTAACGGTCATTCTGGACCAGAATTTGCATAATTTTACGTACCAAAATTTTTTTCGGCGTCAACTTTTGCTGGCGAACTTAATTGGCTCTTAACATTCGGTAATACATTAGTGGCTTTATGTGCGGGATTTTCGACATGACTATTACTATTAAGACCTCCATTACCTCCTGAATGAACATCGACAACTGGCTTTAAATCAATTTTGGCGTGATTATCTGCATGGTCATGAGCAACATCTGCATGTTTTTGCAAATTTAAATTACCATGAAGTTGGGCGTATTCGGATGCATCATTTGCGATTTTCTTTGGTAGTTCAGCAGCAATATTAATAGTTTTTCTTAGATCACCAAAGAAACCATTTCCTTTCGAAAGATCGAAATTATAACCTGAATTTTGAAAGGCGTGGTGTAAATTAATATTCTTATTTATTCTTTTAAAGAAAAAATTGAACTTGTTTGTTCAAATTCTTCAAAATTTATTCATATTTTTATACTTACCAATATTTCCTTCAACACCAAACAGAGGACTTGTCATCACCAATGAACATCCTAATGTTACTAATAGGGACCCAATAAAAACGCGCATATTTATTGTTAATTTTATCTTAATAGAGCAGTCGAGATACCTTTTAGGAGTGTGAACTTTCGAAGAAACTTATGGTGCTTTTTATAGTAAATTTTTTAAGCAACAACTGTAAATCTTACTTATCAGACAATAAAACTATAACATCTATGACACATCTAATTATGAAAAATTTTTGAACAAATTTGGTGGTGTTACACTGAGAAAAATCTGTGTTGTATTCGGTAAGACGTTGTGATTGTATACAGCAGACACGGTAGCAGAGAAAGTGTATAAAGCAAATAAAATATTTAGCAGCTGGGGCAAATATGTACTACTAAAGTTCTAATGAAATTTAGTTT
The DNA here is from genome assembly GCA_963681545.1 of Germaria angustata. NCBI lineage: Eukaryota > Metazoa > Arthropoda > Insecta > Diptera > Tachinidae > Germaria > Germaria angustata. The sequence goes on along the minus strand of OY813001.1, from coordinate 83,918,824 downwards.
GATATCATTTGGGTAATGTTTTAGCCGTTTGGGTTTTAAAAATTAAAAAAAAAAAAATGCAAAAGTGAATTAAATATTTATTTGGCACGATAAAGAGAGGGGTGCCATACTTTTTAAGAATTATTTCAGGTAAATGTTGAAAAGGCTACGTAGATGGTTTAGCCTTGAGCTCCAATTTTGACATACTTTTTCCAGCATTTCCACCGATATCTCACTAGTGGCACCTGTAATGTTGTCTTCCAAGTCTGGAATTATGACTGACTTGTACCTGTACACGGAAGGCTTCACGTATCCTCACAAATAATAGTCTAGTGGGGAAAAATTGCATGATCTTGGCGCCCAATGGACAGCTACAAAGTGTAAGATCAATTGCTCACCAAAGTCGCCTGCCAGTAGCTTCGTGTACAGTGTGGCATGTGGCACCATCTTACTGAAACCACATGTTAACCAATTCTTCCATTTTGGCCAAAAATAAAGTCGGTAATTATCGCACCTTAACTTACTCTATTGGCTATAACGTTGTGATTTCCATCCTTCTTAAAGAAGTACGGTCCAATGATGCCGTCGGTCATCAAACTGCACTAAACAGTGCATCTTTTAGGGTGCGTTGGCAGCTCTTGAATTGCCTCGTCACTAAAGTCAATAAAATGGACGTAATTTACGAAACATATTTCTCAATATCTCGAATTTCTATAGTAAAACTCTATGATTTGCAAAAGTTGTTCGGTTGATAGTCTTTTCGTGCTAAAATGGCAAATCTAGTAAATAATTACATAGCGGACAGTTTTTAAGGGACACTTTTGCTTCTCCCTACAAAAAGAAACAAAAAAGGCCAATTTCCAAGCGAGAGCAACTTCCCTAAATTGTAGGTCACAAATAAACTTTCAAAACAACGACACACGTACGTCTATCACGCCTGTGCTGCAAATCACTTTTTGTGAAAGTGATTTGAAATCACAAAAAAGGTCTTCTACACAAAAAACTTTTTGAATTTTTGTGATTTGAAACCGCTCAACTATGTGGCTGTCGATCTGAAATCACTTTCTTAAAAAATTACAAACGCTTTCCATTGTAACAAATGTTATTTGCTTTTGTGATCTGACATTTTCTTTTTGTGATTTGCATTTACTTTTTAGTTGTCAGCTGTTTGTGTTCTTCGAAAATACACCGATGCTTGCCAGAGTAGACAAATATTTTGTTCGACGAGAAATATATTTATTTTTTTAATTAAACGAGCTATTTCCAATAAAACTTAATTATTTTTGTTAAGTTATATTCAGAAGAATTATTAAGTATCAACTGTTTGCTTTATTTTAAAAATAATTACACATAAAGTAGTAGCAAATGGCAACAATAATTAATTACGAACAGTGGCAGCTTCGGTGTGAATTCTTGCAACTTCTTTACTTTGGTCAATTAATAGTCTTCTTTTCAAATCTATTACTGACAACAATGAAGCTCTAGGCATTTCAACTTGTTTTTAATTTTTATTAAAACAAAATAATTTTAGTTTATTTTCATTTGATATTTTGACTAAACCTTTATTAATTTTCAATACATAAAAAATTGCTATCAAATCAAAATAATGCTATAAACACATAGATACCAGCAGGCTACAAACGTCGTCATGTACTCAGCTACTTAATTATTTTGAAAACGACAGCTACATGGTATACAGCTGTTGCAACAATTCATTTATGTATATTACAGTGGTGCGTATTTAGCGCTTTTAATTTTTTATAGTTCTTGTTCAGGATAGTTTTCTTTTCCTTACATCTTTGATAAATTTTACTAATTAATTTTTATGTTAAAAAAGGCTATTACCCTGTGATTTTTTTTTAATCTTCACCAATGTTTGTATTTTTGGCTCAAGTCAATATGATATATAACAATAAAACAAATTATAAATTACAAGAAATTATAAAATCTTGATGTTTCTAATATTTTAATAAAATAGACGAGTCCCTGGATAAAGTGAACAAAAAATTCACGAAACGTCGGGAAAATATGAAATAAATAACTTTTGAAATTTATTTTCATAAAAACACATCAGACCTGATTAGCTGAAAAAACAAGGAACTAACGCAAATCAAATCTAAATTGGCCAAGAAAGAAAAACAAGACAATAAAACAAATAAATTTATTTATTTAAAAATTCTTGATGCATATATATTATAACATATAAATTTTTTAATTTTCTTTTTTAATTTGCAATAAAAAATATTTCTAATCGGTAATTTGCTTTACATATTTTCTTATATTGTCAACACTGTTTTTGTTTTGTAGCCAACAAAAATAGAATTTAGTTTAATTTGACTATACGACAAAATTAGCATGGACAACAACCTGCAGTCGTGTAGCCGTGCAGTTGTGAAAATAATCATTTTCATATACACACATGTATTCTATTTTTGACAGGTTGTAGTCGGTAGCCTGCTGTCTCGAATGTGTTTAATGCATAAATCATCAGCCGTTTTCTTGTGTTTTCGAAAAGGTACAATCACACCGAAAAGTTGAAATTTTTTTGATTTTCAGAACACCACCAAATCACATTTGAGATTTTGAAATCACAAGTGATAATTATTTATTAAAACCTTGTTATTTTGGAAAAAAATAGATTGATAATGTGTTATATAATCCCTCACTACCCTTTTCTTAGAAGATACGCGCTTTACAACATGATATTTTACTTGTAGACAACTTAAGTTTAACAGAGTTTATTCAGCAGATAAGGAATGAATATTCACTGAAAGAAAGCGCAGAGTTTGAAGCGAATGGCAACAACACAGAGTCCCTTAAATTTTTAAGAACCGGAAAATGTGACATCATTTCACTCATTTTATTTATGGTTTTCCCAAATTGTTTTTTCTATTTAAATTGATCTCTATTAATAACAAAACTAATAATTCATTAAATTGAAAAGGAAAATCAGTAATTTCTCTCATTTAAGAAATTAAATTTACAAATTCCCTTTTGGTAGTCTTAATAGTTGAACTTAATCTTGGCGCAAAAGCAATGTCATAATATTAACTGGCTGCTATTTTTTGTTATAAACAGTTCATTTGAAAATGTCAAATTAATGAAATTATTATAAAAAGGTTACTTCGTCCATATTTCCCCCTTCCAGGTTGATGCATAATTGCGACGGTTTTATGGAATTTTGAATTTGTTACACGCGAAATATTTCACTCCAAATTCAAATTATGACAATACTTTTCCACCACCTGGTGTTATATTAGTAGGTGACACAATGTATTGAAAGAATTAAAAGTCTTTTGATTTATACTCGTATTGCATAAAAAAGAATGTTTTGTAATGTGTTGGTAATATTGTGCAATAATAACAATATATTTGCATTTCTTAATTATTCAATGCCAATTTCAATTTAAATTAACTAAATAATTAAAATGTATCATACAATTTATATATGTTTACATATATTTTAAGAAAAGTTGCGCAATATTTTGCTAAGAAATGGTAAGCAATTTATTGGCTAGTGTAGAGCAAAACAACTATAATAAAGGCAATGAAGTTCCCAATGATATTGTGTAGTATATGGGTACGTTTAAAAAGAAAACATATTTATTTTTGAACGTTAATAAAAATTTACAAAACGTATTCTTCTTATTTAAATTCAGTGTGCACTGATAGCTTGCTGGATTTTGAACAGCTGTTCAATGAAGGTAAGCAAAATTCCAGGTGAAATTCGTGATAGTAATTTTCACTTCACAGGTGTATGAAGATTTTATAGAAATATACATTTCACTTCATATTCACAAAAAATTGAAACTGCCCTTAAAAAACTAACTTTAGCTTCGTCTGGTCTACACGAATGTAGAATTTTTAGAATTAGGATATAGATAATTGTTGGTAATTTAAAAAAATATTTTGGTAATGCGATTCCGTAACCTTTAACGATTTCACAAAAGCAAACTTAATCACCAAATATACGAATTATTTCAATCATTAACTTTTAATTTTTAAGTTTGTTATTCGATATCAAGTGGCATATTTGTTAAAAAAGAATAAAGAGGAACATAAAAATAACAAAATGGTGTTTTTCTCTCCAAAAAGTGTTTGTATTACATTTTTTCAATAATTTGTTTAATTATGATCCTTAAGTACTAAATGTGAAATAATACAACTAAATAATAAAAATATTGTGGAATATACTATAATGCTTTCGAATTTTTGTATATTGTTTAAAACAACAACTTGCAACATGATACCCCTGACATATAAACTTTTATAGTTTCAGTAACAAAAAAAAATGGAGTAAAATTAACGCCAGTTTATATAAATCATTCAATCTGCATACTATATAATATTAAAATCGTAAATTTTGTTACTAAATACTAGAATAAAAAATAAAGTTTCTGGTAAGTGGAAATTTTCACTGCGGTCTCTTTATTGTTAATAAATATTATTTGGATGCTTTTAAAATTTTTCCGGTGTACGCTTTTTGGATATCGATGTTTTGAAAGCTTTTTTAAGCAAGAACATACAACTGTTATCATTGTGAATCATAAACTACTCAACTCAACATGATGTTTGCACATGTTATGACATTTAAGTACTTATATTTTTTATTGCTTGCGGTTAAATTTATTATTGCATCTACAAGTTTGGAACTCTTCCACGTCAATTAATCCATGGAAATTAGTTTTGTGACTTAAAACAAGACTGTGCAAAATTATATTGTTTTTAATATCGTAAAACTATTTAAATAAGTAAACAAATGTACACAAATTTAAAATGTTTAGTATATACAAACGTGGCTTTTAAGTAAAATTTTTTGTATCATCAAAATTAGGTTAAGTTGAGTTGAAGAGAGGAGACGATTCAGCTCATATCGAAGAACGACATATAAAATGGCCGAAGAAAGGACAATTGTGCTTTGCCACATGGAAAACGAAAGGGTTCTAACCCTATGGAAACTCCGTGTCATTAAGGTTTCTTCATTCTCTTAAGTATATACCAGTATTGTCTGGTAAAATGTGATTTGCGGTAAATAGAGATCTCTGGGCAAAAGCTGGACAGAAGTCTTTCATTGTGTCAGTGTCCTCTCTACATGTCCTGTATACGTTCTCCTACGCAGTGCCAAGACGGTACAGATGTGTTCGTAAATTGAAGTGCCTCTTCAAGACGCCAACCAAATTGCTCTACACAGGTTTCCTTAGTCGTATGACCTAGAATTCTTATATTTTACAGTATCCGCTCTCCGAGTTTCTCTCACCTCAGAAACGCAATCCTCGCAGACTAGATAGGCTTCGGATTGACATGGGTCACTGTCCAAAACGTTCGGGACCTGATCGCCAGCGATCTCATACCCGATTACTCCATTGCGGCCCAGTATCCAAAAGAGGTGCACTCACAATTAGTGAGACATAAACTAACTGACGTGCGAGTTCAAGTACGCATCATATTTATACACACTTAATTCGTTACAAGTCTGGTTTAAATACGTGTAAGTATTGATAATAAATTGGTCAATACTACACTATACCGTAATCTTATAAGGTACCTACTAGTATATACTATACGTACACCGTGTATTCATTTTGTGACAATGATGGTATATTATGAGATTTGAAAAAGGTTTGTCATTCCATTTGTGAATTCTATAATGTATAGTGGTCTCCGTAATGCCGACTGGCTGAATTCCGCTATTGAAATGTTAACTATATAAATAAATATCGTATATACTTGGTTTTGGACATCGCTAGTTCGGCTCCCCAATCTATAAGGAAAAAGGATATATAGAAATGAATATTATAAGTAGGAATTACAAATCTACATGTATATATAAAAAATATTTTGTTTAAATTGTTATTTTTAATTATCCAACCCTGGCGCATATGCCTTCTCACACATAAGTACATTTTTGACAAACACTCAAAATTATAATTACAGGATTTTTAAAACTTCAACATTTATAGATATTCCGCTCTAATCAATGCGATATTCTTCGGCAGTTATACGAGTACATACAATATAAGCTCGTGTTGGTTTGAGTATGTGCGGTGGTTGTTCTCTCGTTTTTAAAGCTGAAAGTCTGCACCACGCTTTTCAAACTTTTTAGTGTTCAAGGCATCTGTCAAAAGAGTAGGCTCAAAGTAGCACGAGTATGTTGCAAGTTACACAGAACAAAAGCCACAGTACGGCCTAACGTATAGAACGCGAAAAGTAAGTCTACTTTTCATTTTGAAAGCGCCTTGCGAAGAGGTCAGCTGATTTTGATAGCCAGGGATGGCAGATTTTATTTTCTTTTTAATGCTAACGAAAGCGTCGCATGAAACTTGGAATGCAAAAGAGCGTAAAAGGTAAGAAATGGGTATGAGCTCCTGACGCGTCGTAGGAACTTTCAGCTTAAGGGTTCTTTGTAACGTATTAAAGTACTTTAATTGGGTCACTTTGTGATAGTTATTTTTGTTTTATTCATATTATTATATTAATGTGCGTGTATCATCAATGTAAACTTTCATTGTGGTCTTGCGTTGAGCGCTTTCTAATTTTAATTTTGAACAAAACAAAGTGACATTTGTGTACTTATACAAATATTATAAGATTATATGTGTATATATTAAATGTGCACCGTAGCTTCGCCGAGTGCCGCGCGTAAATCAGGCCGAATTCTGTCAATAGCATGGGTCATGTTGGCTTTGAAGGCCGCGATTTATTCATATCGACTTGCGACTTAAGAAAATTTTACAAGAAAAAGTTTAATGGAGCCAAATGGCACGATCTCATATCACCTCCATATGAGATGGCCATGCCCTCAAACAGCTTTTGCAGAATGTTTTCAAAGTAAATTTTTTGCCACGCCCACTTTTTAATAGTTGCAAATGGGCGGTTTTATAAATCGGTTATATACACTGTTCTGTTGTCTTTTGCGTAAAGAAGTTGATCTTGTATTAAAGCTAAGATTGCGCTCGTTTATGTAGAAAAAAATTTTATCGAAAAATACCGAGGGGTTTCCGAGCTGCCAACCATATATTTGCATTTAATGGTCAAATTCGTCCGTGAATAACTCCGAAGTTTACAAGAATAGGAAAATGAAAATTCACATGTTGGTAGAGCAGGAAGAGGAGCATCACACAGTTTTTGTTTGAACTTCATTGGTCAATTAGTTCGGAAGATATAGAGGTTTTCGGAGTAAATCGCATTTTTTCACTATTATGGGGAGTCACCTGGCGGGCCAAAGGTAGACCATCTTGTAGACCAAGTTTGAATCTATCATATGGCGAAAGAATTATTCCAATAGCTCCAGTCGTTCTTGAGTTATAGCGTTTTGAAAAATAAGTTTTAGCGAAATCCACCTGCTACCAGCTTCTGTTGACCTGGTGTTTTACAAAAAAAGTAACGAATTTTTATTTTCAAATTTATATTTTTTGCAGTGAAAAAGGTTTTTAAATTGTGATTAATAACTCTGGTGTTTTCGAAGATAATTGAATGAAAATTAGTGGAATGACGGAGTCGATGATGGACAATGATTTGAAAGTAAATTTTTGCCACGCCCACTTTTTAATAGTTGCAAATGGGCGGTTTTATAAATCGGTTATGTACACTGTTCTGTTGTCTTTTTACATAAACGAGCTCAATCTTAGCTTTAATACAAGATCAACTTCTTTACGCAAAAGACTGACTCCCCATAATAGTGAAAAATGCGATTTACTTCGAAAACCTCTATATCTTCCGAACTAATTGACCTATGAAGTTTAAACAAAAACTGTGACTCCAAATAGCTGATACGGAAAACACTCAGTGCTGCTCAGTATTGAGATTAACCTGCTTGCAAGTAGTTTCTCAAACTGCTTTGATATGTTAGATAACAGACTTATAGGCCTGTAAGATTCCACAAGCGTGTGATCTTTTCTAGGCTTACCGAAACTTTTCAGCCAGCCGGACAGTGCTGAAGCCGCAAGATAGAGTTTTGTTACTGATTTTGTCTGGCCTTCGTAGATTAGTAGGTAGTGTACTAGACCCGTAGGGCGAAGGTCGCAGGTTCGAATCCTGCCGCAGAACTCTGGCAGTTTTTGTTTGATAATTAAAGGGAGCGCACAACAAGCCTTCACTGGCTTAAGTGTATGTCGTATGACATGGGCTATCACACCCCTCCAATCAACCTAACCTAACCTAACCTACTGATTTTGTCAGTTCTTTTCCAGCCTCCATTCAAATAACATAGATGAGGCCTAATTATTGTTGACCTTTGGAGCTCCCTGTGTGTGGAGTTTCGTCTAATTCTCGTGGGGATTGTTATAGCGATTCCGATTTTTTATTCTAGAAGTTTTTCAAGCTGTTGAATACATTCATTTAGCCTCGTTCTTGAGGTGATAGATAACGTGGAAGAAGCATGGTGAGCAACCTGTTTAAGACTTTCCTCAAACTTTTAAATGGAGTCATCTATATCCGCCAGCTACATTAACAGCATGTGCAGTGCGCTTAGGTAGCCGCAAAAGTGAAAAAAGTGACGCTACCTAAACGGTGTTCAGAATTATTCCCAGGTAGTTTATATGTTGTAGAAATTTGTTTATTGAGATCTTAGGTAAATTTTTGTAGTTGATTGTTTCCTTGAATTTTGAACGGTTTGCTACCTATGGACCTGAACAAGAGAAAAAGGTAAAAAAAATCGAATTTTTTTAAGTTTTTTGCGATTTTCTTCTGGAAGGTGAAGTTTTTTGATTTTATATGTTCGCAATTTTTGTTCTTTATGACAAGAGCTACAAGTTTGCCTCAGAGAGTAAGACATTTCCAGGGCTGAAAAATTATATAAAGCGTTAATAACTTAAATTATCGCCATAATTAAAAACTTTGAAAGGCATACGGTTTTTTGAAAAAATAATTGCTTATTTTAAATATTTTGTTTAATTATCTATTATTTGCCTCAGCATTTAACAGAATTTGTTTTTTTTAATAATAGCCAATCAAAGTTTTACTTTTAAGTCAAATGGAAAGCTTCGATGGAAATATTATTCCACGCATTATTTATCAATGTCCATAGACGATCCTAACCCATATAATGGTTTCTTGAAGAAGTACTTAAATCAGGGACCGTAAATAACAGTTATCGTTGTCAAAAATGTCTTTTATATCTGTTATTTTGAGAATTGAAAAATATCCATTTAAAATTTATCAAACTAAAAATAAAAACTCTAATCAAACTCTTAAAAAAGGCATTCTGTTTCGCCGTAATAAATTGAAACTCATTTGAGGAGTTTTATTTTTTCCGTCAGAAAATTAAACTCATTTTATGTAAATTGATATCCAACATAATCACCTCGAATTGCAATTGAATAAATCCTCATTTAAATAATACGATCGAAAGTGAAATTGATGTTAATTTTTCCCTTTGTTCCTTAGAATATTAATTATACCTGATTCTTTCTGAATATAACGACACGAACCTTGGCCTAATAATCGATTTGCATCCACAAAACGTCGACAAGGAAGGAAGCTTCACGATCTTCACTGGATATTTTCCCATCTTTACATTGCAATCTCATACATCGTCTTTGCGGCAATATTTGAGTTCTGGGAGGAAAACCAATTATTATTAGATTATATTATACGTACTTATATAAATTGGCAAAAACTTTAAACTGCAACCCAGGTAAGCGTGGAAAGAGCATTCTCTGCTCTCAAATTTGTATTGAGGAAACTGCGTTCAAAACTTTCCACAGAAAATTTGGAAGAAGTTATGTTCGTTAAATTAAAGAAATAAATTACTAATTATTATATCAGATAGACCCAATAAAAAAAGAGACTTTAAAAAAAGAACGAAATAAATTTTTTTTAATGTTAGACGGAATAAATAAAACTGCCCAATATCACCACAGATTCTAAAAGAGCTCGTCAATACGTCAATATGACTGTACAGAACTTTTTCGATAACTGTTGTTTACGGTCGGTTTTAACAACACTTTGTGCTAATGCAAATCATAATAATGATTTTCCAAATGTATCAATTGCAAATGTAGGAACTGACCACAAATTAATCCATAAATTAACGAACAGATAAAGGTAATGTTACCCAAAACTATAAGCATTTGATTCATAAAATTTCAAAACCAAACTGAATCGAAATTAAGTTTCATGTTATTGTATCAAGAGACAAGTTTTTCTGTTCTTCAAATTTATATTTTTTGTTTATTCTTTAATTTATTTCTTAAAGTTTTTATTTTTAATTCATTGTAAAAACAAAAGGAAACTCAAATGCAGAAGTTTTTTTATAAACAAAAAGGGAAAATATTTTTCATTCCAATTATTTATCATTATCATAGTATGTATAGATGTGAGAAGGTTAAATGGTTTAACCCTTCTTAAGAAAAAAGTTTTGCTTGGTCCAAAAAATAACTGTTTTAAGCCTTAAACTGAGCAAAACTTTCTCCCTGATGGCCGCAGGTTCCTTAGGTAACTAATGCATATACGATAAATTGGTGACTATATGCTAGAATTTTCAAAATTCAAACAACTATATTACAAAAGTGTCCACGTTTTGTTAGAATGTAGAAATCAACAGCAGAGATCTGCTTGTGGCAATTCCTTTTAGATAGATTCTTTTGGTCAGTATGAACATTTTCGCCCACTTTCGAAAGATTTAATATCATCTCAGACATTATGTGCGGAAACGTAAATATATCAATAAATAAGCGAAAAAGTAAATAACAAAAAGATTTAAGAAACGTTTAGAGTTTATAAGACCACACCTTCTTCAAGCAGAAACTCAACTCTTGTCAAAAGGATCTTTGGTATAATAAAGGAACAACTGCTTTAATCGCATTCCCTCTAACTTTAATAATATTCTTTTTAATGAAATTTGATACATTTTGAATAATGGTCGTATGAATTCGATACTCAAGTATTTTTTTTTCTAACAGTTTCAAGGATTTATGTTGACATCCTTGAGTTTTCTTTAATAGAATTATATAATATTTATACACACACATACTCGTATATATGTATATGTGTATGTATGTATGTATGTTCCTGATTGAAAAAAAAACTGGTTGCTCACATCAAGATAAAATAGTTTAGGGATTTCGAACAACATCTCAAATAATTTAAAATTGAAGGCTTTGTTCTATTTATTATCCTATCGTCTATGACAACAAAACCACCTGTAATTTAATCTTCACAAAAAGAGAAATTAGCAAATGTTCTAAAAAACAATGGATAATATTTTAAAAGCCATAAAGGATGTTTCAATCAAAGGCTCGAATGATTAGATGTCTTAGAAGATGAAGAGAAAAACGTTTACCCGTGGGTAAAATATAGAAAAATAGGAGAACAAAAGAAAAACTAATATTTAAAATAAAATACTAGCAAATTTTTTTGTGTAATTTGTACGATCGTTTTTCTAAATGATGGTAAATTGTAATTTATATATGTAAATATCTTTGTATGTATGTACAGCGAAAACGGCCTCGAAGTATGCTTTAAAAATATTTATAACGAGCCATTAAAATAATAATAGAAATATTAATACGAAAGATATAAGGGCCTTTTTAAGGTATTTTTTTCTCAAAGTTACATTTTTTAAAGGTACTTATGCTAAAAGGTACTTTTTTATATGTTCTTGTTTTAAAAAGTATGTTATAAAAGGTTCTTTTTCAGGATAATCTTTAGAAATTTTTTTAGAGTTTCTGATTTTTAAAATGTGCTTTTTAAAAAGGTACTTTTATCAATGGTGCTTTTTCCCAAAGTTGATTATTAAAAATCATTTACGGTAGAAGTTACTTTAATAAAATGTGCTTGTTTTAATGAGTTTTTAAAATATACTTTATCACTTTCTTTACTTTATTACTTTCTTGAAGTATAGGCACTTATTTTAAAGGCACTTTTTAAATGTACTTTTTTAATGAGCTTTCTTACCAGGTAAATTTTTCTTAAAGGTTTTGTTTGAACAATACTCCTTAAGGGTTACTCATTTAATAGGTACTAATTTTAATTTTTCTTAGCCTGTGTATTAAAATGGTAAAATATTTTTAAAAACATAATTTGTGTATACGAGGTCTGTGCAATATAAAAAGTGAATTTTCAAAATTCTCGGGCTACATGCATTCTATTAGCAATTTTTTTATGTTGGCACACTTGTCGCGAACAAATGTTCGCAGTTGAGTTTGTTTGTGAGAGGCATAAGAATTAGACGTTAGCGATTTTCTGCTGTGCAAAAAATGGATTAAAGAATATACATCAAATTTTGTGTAAAAATTTAATTTATTGCTCAAAAGCACTTGAAATGTTGAGATTTGGTGATACATGGTGATTGAGTCAGGAAAAGGTTTACAGGTGGCACAAGCTTTTCAAAGAAGATCGAAAAGATGTGAATGACGACATCGTTATATCGGTTGGATCATGCCATAAACTTTTTTTTTTAATGTGCATCGATCGTGTAGAAGAGCCAAGACCAAAAAAAGGATGCCAAGTTTGATCAAATGATTTATTTCTTTAAGAGTCTACGTGAGTCCAAAAACATTTGGGATTAAATTTAGTGGAATTGTTTATACGCAAAATATATTGCTGGTATAGAAACATATTTAAAGAATGTTGTTAGTAAAGAATATTTCTTTTGTCCGAGACACTATTGGATATTCTAAATTATTCTTATAGAACTTATTTCTACGATCTTTCAACTGTTTCAACCCTTTGGTGTACTTCAGCTGGGATATGTTCACCAAAAATAATTAAAATATTACTTAAGAATTTAATTAATGAATTTTGTTGTTATTGATTTGGTAAATATACATATTTGTATTATGGATATTTTCTTTTTTTTCACATTATTGAAAAATAACTGAAGTGAATTTTTGCTCGATTCACTATATACATATTACGATTTGGTGAAATGTGTTTTGTTTTTTACAAATTTTAATCCACAAAAATTTCGATAATAGAATTTTTTTGTGAATTTTTGATTTTGTTGTTGGTGGAAAGAAATAAAATTGTAAAATAGAAGTTTTTAAATCTCCACTCACAACTTTAAATTAAAAACGAAGACAGTTGTTATTAACGTAAATAAATAAGACATTAATGTTTTTGTATACATCACATAAGTATGTAAATGGCACGATCTAGCCATCCATTTTTTTAACGTTTATTTAAAAGAAAATTTAATATTTAGTATATACACTGTCAAATATTCGGGCACTCTAGTACCTATATATCTTACAAAACTAAATTATTTTTAGGAATACTTATTAATAAACTTATACGTATTATAATACATATGTATGTAGATTAATATTATGTGGGAAAAACAACTGGAAAAACACCACCTTTATAATTTAGATAATAAAAAAGGATGTAGTTAAGGGGTAAAATAAAAGAAAAAAAAATTAGCTGCCAGATTGGTCCAGCCACCAGTATTTTCTGATGTTTAAGTTAGATAACATGTTCCTATCCCCCAAATAGAGGCTTGTGTCGTATCTCCTATTCTCCTCTGTAATCTGCCTGTAATTTATTGCTTTGACATTGGCCCGCCTATAAATGTGGTATAAGACAGGGGTGCCTGTAAAATTTTGAATATATCCCTGACTATATAGATATATGAATGCCTCGGGTGGCAAATATCCACTCTTCCGTATCTTCTCGATGTATTCCCCACTTACATAGTAGGGGGCCATAATCAGGTTGTTTTCCTTGCAATCTATGGTTTTTAATATATGGTTTCTAATTAAATGAAATTGTCTATTCGACTTATTTTTGCTGAATCATATAGCTTTTTGTTTGAAATGTACTTCTTAAAGTCACTATTCGGTGATCTAAATAGAGAAGTGCATGCTCTGAGACATTTCCGTTCGAAAACTCGAAGTTTTTCCATACGTGATGGTGAAATATTGTACCAAATTTGGCAGCCATATGTCAGTATTGGTCTAATTAGAGATTGATACAACAATATTTTAACTGAAGGTTTTATAAATTTGGAATAAAAAAGTTTCTTATACATACATGAAAAATGCTTTTCCTGCTTTTGTAATTTGTAAATCTATATTTATTTATTTATTTATTTATTTATTTTGTCGTAATATAAGAATTTATCGAGGTAAATGCCCAAGTATTTCACCATTTGTTTGTTTGTAATATTAAAATCAGAACCTGCTTTAATTCCAAATTCCTTCCAGTGTTTTCTAATATTATGATTGCACCTTCCAACAGTAGGGCGAAATAGAATAGTCTCGCATTTGTCAATATTTATTTTCACTTTCCAGTCCTTGGCATAATTTTCAACCATATAAAACACGTTTTGTAACTTGCTATTTATTTTAGTTATCTTATCGTCCGAATGGAAAATTATAACATCCTCGGCAAATGCAACGATGTTATTATTATTATGTTTTAATAGATCCAAAATATATAAATTGAAAAGAATTGGAGCATTTACTGTTCCCTGCTGAAGACCATTTACTATAGTGTATTTTTTTTACTTTGTTGGTTCTTATTAGTTATGACGTAAATAGGGTGCTGTTGGCTGAAGTAGTTAGCGCGTTGACTACAAAGCAATTTATGACTGACAAACCGGGTTCGTATCCTGTTTCAAGACAAGTCATAAAAAAAAATTAACATCATAAGTTTTTCTGATCTACTTAGTGTGAAGTTGTGTCAATTGTTGTTGGACTGTTTTAAGTGATGAAGGCATAACACTGGTCACTTTAACAGTAACAGCAATTTCATACTCTGCTAATGTTTACTGTATCAAGCGCGCCCTCCTTCGTCGGTATTGTTAGCAAGAACCGTCGGCGAAGTAAAACAATAATTAATAAAATGGCAATACTAAAAAATGCGTCTAATTAACATCAGAGACGCTACAACTCTGCTATATAAAAAAAATATATAATAATAATAAATAAATCAACGCGGAAAAGCTGAGTTGTAACACAGAAATTAAAACCTCTCTCTCTCTCTCTGTATTCTAATTTCACCACCTGTCCTCTCTACCCTATCCCTTTCACAAAAAGAAGTAACACCTTAATTTAAGTAGTAGGCATTAATTACCTGAGTGTAACTTCTCTTTATAAAAAAAAAAAAAAAAAAAAAGACATTAATGTTTTTGTATACATCACATAGATGTTACGATCTAGCCATCCATTTTTCACGCATATTTCCCAGTGATTGCTGTCGTATTTCGTCCAACGCTGCAACCACAAGCGACCAGTTTATACTGGTATATCGGCGTTGACAAGAGGCTTCGTATATCCTCAGTCCAAATAATCTGCTGTGGCTAGATCGCCCGATTTTCGTGGCCAATTAACATGGTGATTATCTAAACTTATTTGTTCATCAACAATATCTTGAAGTAAATTAAATAATAATCAATTAATCTCAGTAACATGCAAGCGTTGCTTCAGTTGAAGTCTACTCACTATAAAACGAACAGTCCAAAGAAATTCGTAAGCCATGATAGTTCTAATTTAACAACTAAGCAATCGCAAACCTCTAAAGGCAGCAGACAACCAACTAAAGTGACATTACCACTGTTATCTTAAACATTCTCTTTTTATTCATATATTATCTACGTATTATATGGTCTTTGTACTTTTTATAGACCGGCTTATACAGTTTATGAAAAAGAAGAATTTCATCACCCGGTTGTTTGTATTTAAATTAAAAATTTTTATGAACTTTATCGTACTTTTGTTATTCTTTTTTTATTAACTAATTTATTTCTGTGGGTGTGCCCAAATAAGAGAACGAAAAATTATACATTTTGTTTTCCCCACTTTAGGTGTCTAATTACACTTTAATGAATTTATATCAGTACTATAGAAAAAAATGGTTTACTTCTCTTTAGTTTTTTTCCGGCGGTTGCTTTTTTTTATAACTGTCATGGGAGGAAAAACCGCACACAATAGTAAAACCGACCGTTTAAATTATTTTTTTGGCGCTACACAGGACAACGAAGTTTTATTGCGCAAACGTACTTATTATGGAGGAGGAAACAAGGAAACTATGGCACATGCATGATTTATAGACAAAAATTTAGGAAAACTAATGTTACATCTGATCTTGAAAGGAAAAATACCTGAACATAATATGATCGCTTTATCGTTTAGCAGAGGGTGTTAAAATAAATGTTTATTTCCATAAACTGCATATTAAAAGGATGTAATTTTTTCAGATCTTATAAACGCTGAAAGTTATATTTGGAAAGAAATTAATCTAATTTTTTTATATTATTGATAAGTGAGTATTTGCGACATTATACTCGGAAATATAGATTTAAAAAGGGATTTCTTATTTTAGTATAGCAAACATTTATAAGAGTTTGATAAAGTGAAAAAATATAAAAATATGCAGATGAATAATAATCACAAATTATATAGACATGTTTTTAGTAATAAAACTACTGGCTTTCAAATAAAGTAAAAATGTTCATTATTCTTAGGATTCCGAAAAAACTGATCCGTCAGTTGGTTGGTCGGACATCTCATACATCTTTTAAAAGATGATTTTTTTACGAAAAGAAATCACCAGGCAATTGCATTAATGCAAGCCTGCAATATTTTTAATCTAGAAGTGTCACATGCATTAAAGCATGTAAAACACAAAATCCAAGACATAATTTTGAAGTTTGTTTTTATTTTAATTTTGATTTCAGTTAAATTTTACAATTCGCGGCTTGTGCAAACGTTTTTGGAAATATTTTATCAGCTGAAGTCAATTATGCATAATTCTAAATGAAGATACTCAAACCGCAACAACCTGCTCAAAATGGTAAAACTCACACTGCTGGTGATGCGGCAGGATCACCGATAAAACGGTCTCGACAAATTGAAATTAAATTATTTCTTTAATGTGATTAAAGGACATGATTTCCATTAACTTAGGATGTCATTGACATTCACAAAACTAATAAACACAACTGCCTGCAACAAAAAGGACTCTGCCTCTTACACACAGAATACAGAAACTTGTGTTAAACTTTCAGTAGAAAATGAACCTGGAAGGGACAACGGCTATTTTCATGATAAAGCTCCCAAAGGAACTCCATTTGTGAAGCTATAGTCGCAGTCACGAAAAAGTTTTGATGAGCGTCAATCGGCCCTCCTACATAAAATCATTGGCTTGAGCTCTACAGCATCTCAACAAACGTGATATTATACAACGAGGAGACATAAAGCCAAGAGTAATTTACAAATATCAGATTGTTGTTATTCTGTTCATGAGTGTTGCTATGTCTCAAAATACATATAAATCATATTAGAATTATCAAATAAGAAGTTCAGAATAAATAATAGAAAACTTTTACTCTCGCCTTCTCTAGTATAAGGTCGTCCCTGTCGTGTTGGACGTATTTTTTACCTGCGGTATTTTAGTGAAAATATGTGCTGAAGCTTTTAATTTCCCTGTAATAATTTAAAATCGTAGAAAATACTAACGCTGCCCTTTTCAATGTACATTCATACACACACATTTAAAGCTAATTCATTAACAAAGTATTCTTTAATTATTACACAAAAAACTAATAAATAAATGTATCTTAAATACAGCTGAGATGCTTTCGGAGTACCATTTTTCGGAAACTGTTCAACCGTTTGTAAACTACGATACCACAAATAGATGCAGAGATATGCAACAACACATGTCAAACTTACTTAGAATGTGACATTCTATTATTTCAGTGCCAGCGTTTTTACTCCTATTTATATCCAAGATTTAAATTACTTTGAGATTATCCAATGGCTCATGATAATTTCGAGAATAAAAAAATAACATGGTATACAATTTTCCATTCCTGATTGCTATTGTAAACGTATGCAAAATATGTGCTCTATGATTTTTAGCCATACTTAACTGCAGGAAATCGAAAACTATAGTATTTATCCTAGACCTGCTACATCTGGAAGGTCTACGAGCGCAAGGGCGGCTTACATCCCAGATTCATTTCCGCTAATATTTTTTCAATTTGCCAATTTAAAATTTTATTTTATAATTTTGTTAATTTTTTTTTTTTTTTTTTTTTTTTTTTGACAAAGCCATCCGAACTGGTGGGACAATATCGGAAATAATAAGTACAAACAAATTGTAATACTCGTACTCGTAACTGACCTAAAGCTCATTCGTTATACGATATATGAGCAAAATATTGAAATATGTCCAAGAAGGATTATCAGCAGGTGGCAATCAACTGTCATTAATTTAACTTTAATGAAATTTCATTAGATGTTTTGAATACAAACAGTCATAATGTACATCTATTATTTGTTGTGGGTTATATAATTTACATACATAAGTATTCGTAGTTTGCATTTGATTTAAGTTTGTATTCATTTCGAGTTTGAACAATATTTCAATATTTTTCTTAGTAAAAATAATACTCCTTTGATTAAAATAATAATAATAATAGGTATTTTGCACGAATGATTTGAGGGTGTGACTATATGCAAGAAACCCTCTTCCCAATAAAACTGTCAAGTTAAATTCTGGCGAATACCATTTATTTAGGGCCATGTCATTAACCCTATCGGTGTTGAATAACTTAAGCGTTTTTAAACACGTTTCTGCTTCAGCTTTAAAGAATGTGAATAAACGATTAAATGGTGTTTAAGCAGAATTATTTTCATATAAAGCGAAAAGAAAATTCCCAAGAAATATTAATTAATTAGGTCAGCTCAAACAGTTGTTATTAAATAATAAATAAGAAATAGCTGAGGCAGCAAAAACACATTAACATGACACCGACACTGAGTTTGTTAACATTCGTATTCTTGTTGACAATTGGACTTGGTTACACAGAAAATGTTGAGCCGTCATACCAGGGCTTGTGGCCCAAAAAGACTCAAATGCTTGAAATGAAAGATTGGAAGAGAACATTTAATAAAGCAGCAAAAACAGATGTCGAATCCTCTATATCCCTAGAAGATGAAAAGAGTAAATCATCGGAAAACATGCCTGACATACTCGTAGGCAGCAATGAAGCGCAAATGCCAACGAATACGATAAAAGGCGAGAGCGGCAAGTATTTGAGTATTTCAAAAGGTAGATTTCATTGCATCTCTATTAAATTTACATTCTGAACATCTTAATTCCGTTCTAATATCTACAGGATGTGGGGCAACTTCCAAAACTGGCTCAATTGAGTCTAGCAAATCAGAGGAGGATTGTGGCGATATTCACAAGTCCAAAGCGGAGCAAGTGGATATTTCAAAACAGACTTTTAAGAGAGGTAAGTTTGAAAGAAATTAAAATTAATTTTGCTAAATATCCATCAGACAGATAAAAGCTAAAAGGAATTATAGTTTTTTAAAGCTTATGCTTCCATTTTATTTTTGCAAATGTCTACTCTGATTGACGTTCGTGACAGTTCCTTTTTGATAATAATAATAATAATATTAAAGGGGACTCTCCTGGTTGGGCTTCTTACGTTGCCTGAAGAGAGGGAGAGAGTAAAATACTTACGTTCACTTTTTAAATTTGGTATTTAGCAACCCATATACTTGGACAAGCTAGTTTATCTCCTTATTAACGTGGTCCAATAATTGCTTCTGCAAAAGTAAAGACTTTTGCAGAAGCAATGTGTTCAATCTCCTAGCAAGGTCAATCAAAACCTCTGTAAGTATACGTGGCTGATCGATAGGGGTCCTTTCTAGGACTGCAGATCACCTGAAGACATAACACGGCCAGATTAGATTAACTGGTCTGCGATATTCCAAAAAGTTTCTGCTGCCTTTTTAGTTTTACAGCAGCTTAACGGGCCGCCCATTTTGCTTAATCAGGGTTACACTTTGCCCAGCATTAATAAAGCAACTTGGTTATGTAGACACATGAAACGATTTTATATATTTTTTTGGTTTTAAAAGAGCAAATAATGAGTTATAGATCGTAGAGTTCGCTGGGAATCAGCATGCCTGCTGATGGGGCAAGTACACACGATCGTGTTCTAGTGCTTCATCATTTAAATATCAGCATTGATTTCTACAATGTATTGATGGGATTCACAGTGTTCTGCTGAATTAAAGAACTTTTGGGATCTGCCTGCCTAGGAACAGATATAGCTTGTCAAGGGCGGGCAATTCAGAATCTACTACCCCTTCTTAACGTGCTGAAGAAGAGTTCTGGTCCAACGAAATCAAATCTGATTCAAGTATTTCCAGCTTGTTTCCTATGCGGTCCTAATGACAAGTATCCAGCAAAGTCTGAATTTGTTGTCTATGGCAAATTGAATAAGAGGTCTAATTCGCTAGTAACTATCATACCTCTTATCTCATTATTTATTAGGGAGCGTAAACTGCTGGATTATCTTACGTCACATGTATTTATGTATATTATTACCTCTGATTCCTCTCCGCTTAGAGAGAAAGTCAGAGAATTTCGAATTCCGGTATTAATTTTAAAAAACCCCCACATGGCTTTTTAGTTCCAAACAAATATTTTTTTTAAGTCTTAATCAATTTATGTTTCTTTCCAGAAACCTCAATTATAGGAAATGGCAATCGCTTAAGCAATTTGATAAATTTACCTTTAAGGCTTAACGTTTTGGCTAATGTTTTGAGCAAATTAAATCAAGGAGTCCTAGATGCCAAGAAAAAACCTTCAAGTAAGTTTTAGTTTTTTTTTTTTAAATCACAATAAAAACTGCTAATTTCCTCCTTCTAGGGTCTACTGTCATAAAGGGTAATGATAATGTCGTTTCCAGCCTGGTCAATGCTCCCATAGATGCTGATGCCGTTGTTAATCTTTTAAGTCAAGTAGATAGAACAAAACCTGGGCATGCTAGTAGTGAGGGCGGTGTGGTAGATTCCCTTTTAGGGGGGCTTCTTGGTGGCGGAGATTCCGGAAAACAAGATAAAGGACTGGTGGGTGGTTTATTAGGAGGCATTTTGGGAAATGGTGATGGCTCTGGCCTCTTGGGAGGTTTAGTAGGAAATACCTTAGGAGATCTGCTGGGGGCCTTGTTGGGTGGCAATGGTTTATTAGGAAACCTCTTGGGTGAAGTAGATGGCAAAGGGTTGGTTACAGAGGTACTGGACAGTTTGTTGGGTGGCGTGGTAGGTCTGGTAGAAAATCTTTTGGACTTACTGTTGGGCCTACTAGATGGTCTTTTGGTTGGTATGGCTAATTCAAATGGAGCTGCTGTTAATAGTGTTCGTAAGTTTGACCTTCGAAATATAATATTTTTTACATTCACTATAAACTTTTCTCTTTTTAGCATCTCAAGGCTCAAATGTCGAAGGCAACAATAATCCTATTTCGTCTTTAATAGATGCACCCATCCGTGTTAAAGCACTAATAAATGTTTTGACTGCTTTGAAGCAGGAACTGAAACAACAAATGGTCCCGGCAGGTAATAATAGCACCTAAATACACGTGTATCCACTCAAACTACACAGCAAGAACAGAAAGAAAATCTCATTTTATTTGAATATCATAACAAACCGCATACTAATGTTTGAAAGACTTCATTTGTAAATCTAACAATAATTTCAATTGATACTCTAAGTTTAGCCGTTAGTTAAATAAAGCTGATGCTCTTTGAGACATTTCAAATTTAAGGATTCATTTTTTGGTTTTTCTTCAATCAAGAACTATTAACAAAATTACTGGTCAATGTAAACTTTCAAGCTTGCAGCGAAGTTTTATTTATTTAGCATTTAGGAAGTCCTTACGAATTTCCTCAAGGTCTCTTTATTTATTTTTTGTTTTTTTTTTTCTTATATTATTCGGTATACGATTCGCAGAGATAACTCATCTTTAGGGGGAGGCTCAGCTTTCTCGTATTCTAAGAGTTTCAGATAAAGTCGATTATTTTCTTGAGGCTTTATTCACCCCCCTCTCAAATAAAAAAAAGTTACGTTTTGGAGAATTAAGCCAACAAACGAATTATGTAGTCGAGAAAACTAATCCTATCCGATTTAGTCCCTTCTAGAAGATAATTTCTTAACATCTCAAATAATCCCAAACTTTCTTGGGAGCTTAAATCTCCCGCCCCTTTCAAATACAGACCTAGATCAGTAATTCAAACATTAATACTTCTACACTACACACTACAATTGTATGATTTATTTTCAATTCACCCTCTCGCCAACCTTCTTTTTTGGATCCTCATGAGAGACTCACTGCTTTGTTTGTTTTGAGTCAATACGTGTGAGAGTAAAAGACAAATAGGTCTCATGGGACCAGTTTTGGGTGTCACTGTTCTAGAGATGAAATTTTCTAATTTTTTTACTTAGAAAATTTTCGTTAAATTCTTTATTAAATTTATCTTCTTTTCTTATGGAGCCATATTCTTAGTAGGAAACACTAAAGGATTTTTCTCGTGGATCATAGATAATTTTACTGATTGTCTCTGGTTTAAATTGACCGGAGGCATAGCATTGGCCTTATTACTTTACTGAAGAAGAAGAACAGACTTTCTTCACGAAATTCAACATTCATAAGACCCACTGTTGCAGTTATAGATGACATTGATATTGGGGAATCGTGTTATGTCAGACGGACTGTGCATATTTTTCATGTCGCTCAAGAAGAATTCAAGTGCCTTGCTATTTCAAGACGGTAATCTCCCTATTATTTACACCATCCACATCTGTCCCAAAATAAAATACAACTACGAGTAACATGATGGTGTTTCATTTATCTATTGACTCACTGGACCGATCGACGTATAATGAGGTGTGTCTAGCTTTTATACCATCATTGTAATAAAATAGAATCTAATGAAGTCAGGAACTTTTTTTCAAAGCTCGACCAACACATTTGTGGTCGTGTATGATCATCGTAAATAAAATTGGCATAATGGAAAAAATTTCGTATTATACTCAAACAGTTCGTATATATGGAAAAATTCAAATTGAATTTCAACATACATCACTGCCGTTACCCTCCTTCCCATAAATTATTTTCTTAGTCTCAGCATAAAACCTTTGCATGAATAGGGATCATTCTATTCTCTAAGTGATAGTCCAAAAAATATTTGAAAAATCAATTTAGTTCTTGACCACGCCTTGAGCAAAATGTTGCGAAAAAAATTTAAATGGAAATTTGTTTTAAAAACATTAAGCTTTTGATTAATTATCAGTTAATATCTGTAGACACACTTATTCAAAACTTATCGAAAATCAATAACAGATTTATAAAATAATTTTTTAAAAGAAGTTTTTTCGTTTTCATATCCATGACTCAGATTTTGTTTGGTTTTTTTTTTGTTTTTGTTTTTGTTTTTTTTTTTTTTTTTGTAAAAAATGTTCTAATGGTAGTATATATACTATATACATATATGATTGATACACAAAAACTTAATATAATTAAATTATATACTTTGATACACAACACCATCAATCAAATTTATATATGAATTAAATTTAATGTTCGAAATTTCATCAACTTTTGTTTTATGACATTTTCAGCAGATAACAGTCATGCTACTCATATTCAAGGCAACAACAATCAAATATCTTCCTTGATAAATTTGCCCATCGATCTTAATCTGGACTTAGACCTCTTAAATTCTTCCAACACAACAAGCCCTGGATTAGCGGAGATAAAATCTTCAAAATCATCCCCATCTGCACCTTCCTTGCCTAAATCCTCTTTATTAGACTCCTTACTTGGTTCTTCCTCCCCTAGGTCCCCCCCAAACGCCTCTGATGGTGCTTCATGTAAGTTATTTAGTTGCAATAACTTTCGTTACAACATCATCTTACCGATTTTCTGAAATCACTAGCTTCTGCCAGCACTAACATCCAGGGAGATAACAACAGTTTATCTAGTTTATTGAATGTGGTGCCTGATATTAGTCTTAACTTGGATATTTTAAGCCAAGTGACGGAGTTATTAGTGGGAGATGGTGGCAGTAAAGGAATGCGAGAAGACAGCAACTCTAATGAAATTTGCTTCGAAGTGCCAATAAGTGGTAAGAGAATTTTTTCGAGATTTCACATTACAATAACCAATTTTTGTTAAATTAGAAACCGATAGCTCGATTACTGGCGATAATAATAAAATATTAAATGGCATCAACGTCAAGCCTAAAATCAATTTGGACTTGAATCTTTTAAGTACAATTGAGAAAACAGACATTTCCAAAGGCTCCACCCAAAGATTATGTATAACTAGACCAAAGCAGAAACCGACGCCTCTTGCAACTAAGCCCCCAGCCGCACCAGTCATGACTGCATCACCCAGTCCACTAAATGAAATTTGCTTTGATGTTTTGGTGGATCGTAAGTATGCTACAAATTTTTGAAGAAATTTTTTTTCAGATGAATTTCTCCCTCTTAGAATCGGGGTCTATTATTAACGGGGACAACAATCAGATAAAAAATTTATTAAATGTACAGCCAAACATTAATTTGGGCATAAATTTGTTGAGCAATAACCAACAAGCTAATTCCCCAAATAATTTTTTGATCAAAAGAATTTGTGTACCGGCTTCGTCTATGCCGCATTTAGCAGCAGGAGTCAATCGTCCCACTGCCTCACCAATAAATCCTCCCTCAGGTGCACGTTGTTTCAGAAGAACTTGCACTAGATGGAGGCAATTTGTGGACCATAAGTGCTTAAGTAAGCCTAATGATTATCCCAAGTATACAATAACGCAGAATATTTAAAACAAAATACCTGGCTGACTGACCTCTACTCGCAGTTCGTGACCTGTTGTGGGCATGTAATAATTTCTCGCGGATAAAGCTGCTTATTTGATTTCTGTTTTTTTTTTTCTTCTAACTATAAGATAGTGTTACTGTAGAATAATAATAAAAAAGAATTTAGAAAAAAAAACTACAAGAACAACCAGTAGCAAATAAATATCAATTTTAATTTAAATACTCCAGATTTTATTCATTTATTTATAAATAATTGGTCACCAAATTTCACTAATTAGTCACCAAATTTTAGAAAAAAGTATTATTTGATACACACGTTATTGAGGTGAGTGGAATATAGTAGTACGAATTTTGGAGCACCCGTCATATTGTGTTTGGAGTGGCCCCAATTTATACTCATTTCTCTTCTTGAAAATCCCTGTCGCTTGACACCCATATCATTAGGGCATATAACAATAGTGATCCGCCATTTTGGACTAATTTTTCAGCTCTTTTCTAAGAAAATATATGGGGTGGTACACATATCGTGGGACTACTAAAAAATCTTTATTTGCATTTACTTTTTAGTTGTCAGCTGTTTGTGTTCTTCGAAAATACACCGATGCTCGCCAGAGTAGATAAATATTATTTTCGACGAGAAATATATTTAATTTTTTTAATTAAACAAGCTATTTCCAATAAAACTTAATTATTTTTGTTAAGTTAAATTCAGAAAATTTTTCCCCTAATTTTAAAAATAATTACGCATAAAGTAGTAGCAAATGGCAACAATAGTTAAGTACGAACAGTGGCAGCTTCGGTGTGAATTCTTGCAACTTCTTCTTTATTTTGTTAAATTAATTGTTTTCTTTTCAAATCTGTTACTGACAACAATGAAGTTCCAGGCATTTCAACTTGTTTTTAATTTTTATTAAAAAAAATAATTTTAGTTTATTTGCACTTGATATTTTGACTAAACCTTTATCAATTTTCAATACAAAAAATTGCTATCAAATCAAAATAAATCATCAGACGTTTTCTTGTGTTTTCGAAAAGGTAAAATCACACCGAAAAGTTAAAACTTTTGTGATTTTCAGAACACCACGAAACTGGAAGTGATTTGAAGTCTTGTGATTTTCAGAACATGCCTGTATGAAGCGTTATTTGATATGCCCGATAAGTCCTACATTGGAGGGCTATAACTTCAGGACTCTAATTGATATCCGACTGGTCTCATCTCATCACATAGTGCCCAGATGAGAGGAAAATACAAAATGGTAATACTTCTAAGTCGAATATCTTTAGAAATACCCGAACGTGGAAATTTAAGATGACCATTAAATTTTATTCCACAATTCATTGCAAATTATCTCTGTTGGCTCACAACAAACAAAACACAGAAAGACGTACTCAAGACAGTTGAAATGATAAATGGATAAAATGATAAAATTGGACTTTAGTAGCCCTTTTGCACGCTCACTTTCAGTTTAAACAAGAAGAAAAAAATTTATATAGAGTATGTATCTTTATATATGAAAAGTACTTACAAAAATACCAAGAGAAAATGGAGCTGGAAATAAATAAAAAGAAACTTTTGAAAAGCCAAGATGATAAGACAAAAAAAAAAAATAAAAAATAAAAAGTTTTGTCGTTTGTCTACAACGTGTCTGGCATACAAAAATATCTATTCTTTTATATGTATACCAGTATCTAATCTTTATTTTTTCTTTATTTTTCTAAGAAAAACAAGGGTAGATTTTTATTGACTGGATGATTGTGGAGTAATGGAGGAGGGAAAGAATTGTGTTTCGAGTACAGAAAACTTCTAAGTTTTAAAAAGAAAATTGAGGGAAGCCAAATAAGATGAAATCGAGGAATAATTGTTGTGTTTTTGTTCAAATTTTGGAATGATTTTTATTCCCATAAAAATTCTCAATTAAGTATCGGGAAGATTTGATCAATATTTGGTACAATACAGCAAAAACACATTTGAAAAAACTACAAATCATTCAAACTAAAAATGGTTTAAAATCAAAAGCAACGAAATTTGGAGTTATCCCATTCAAATCCTTCACAATGAAACTGGCTATGAGCAGATTCTCGGCTTCATGAAAAACTCAATAGTAAACACCATGAATCCATTCAAAACTCGTCTTATTAACTGATAAGGGAATAACTAGAATCAGCTTAATATCAACTCCGAAGCAGAAATTTAATTGAAAACAACGTGTATGTCTCTATAATCCTTGGATGATTCCACTGCTATCGTGTAACTTTATATTTTCTAACTGTATTTAAATTTATTTTTCTTTTATACAAAAGTTTTTCGTATTTTCCTCTGAAAAGTGGAACTACCATAAATGATTATTGGGCAAGATGCTTAATTATCAGAATAATTCGTTGCAATATCTATATATAAGATTGTAAATGTATATACAAAATATAAAATGTGCATAAAGATGAATTTGTAACAGAAAAAAAATAAACATATAGACAGACTACCTTCAACAACACAAGACAATAAATATGTAACATTTCTTATTATATCCGTAGCAGCATTTTCTCTAAATTGTAAAAAAAATTAAATTTTGTTGAAGTTGAAGGCATTGTGCCGAGGCAACATCAGCCAGTCAGTACAATTTGATGCAATAGACATTCAAAATTGCAGACTAACCAGGCAATCATATAAATAATTGCGCGGAGTTTATTTGCTGTGAACAAATTGTAATTGCAGTCGTTTAAAAATATATTTTTTTAATTAATTCCATAAAAAATCAATTAAAATGCATGGCATTGACTTTCGAGTGCTTGTAGAAAGTATTTATGCGGAAGAAGAGCAACAATAAAAAAAATTGAAAATTTACTGGGAGGCAGTTGCTCACATGCGTTACCAAAATATTTGTGGGTATAAAAAATTTTCTTTTTGCTGCGTGGAAAGTATTTAGTTTTTTAGTATTGCCGGGTGAATGCGTTTTCGTTTTCCAACTCTCCAGTAAGAGACCTTCCAAAAAAAAAAATCCTGAAAATGTTGAGATTATGATCCAGAAGTAGTGCACTTTTCGAGAATTTATAATGATTTTAACATGGCCTTGTCGCTGCAGGATATAATCTTCTTGTATTCCTATTCACCGGCTTGAAAGCTCTTCTCATTGTGACTACTGGCGAACTTGTACAGCATACAGATGTAAAGATCATTGTCGGTAGCAAATAGACAATCATCAAAAATCATAGAAAACTTACTTTTTCCAAGTCGGTGAATAAGAATAGAAAAATCTTATGTTAAAATCATTTCAAATTATCCAAGTTTGCAGTACTTTCAGATCGTAACATCAAAATTTTTATAACTTTTTTATAATATCTTTTTGGCTGGATTGTTAATCAAAAAAACATAAATCCTCTTTATGGACTCAAGTTCAAATCTCATCACACTTCGTTAGAGAGGGATAAACATCCTTAGTTTTAAATGTTTTTATTTAATTACCGGAAAAGTAAATTTGGAATATGCGTACATTTTCGGTATCGCCACTCAGTTCATCGAGTCCACCAGTTGCGAAGGCCCTGCTCACACATCATACAGCACAATTAACTGGTAGATGAATACGAGAAATCTCTATTCTTCATCAGTAACATTTTTGTTTAGTTATAACGTAGTTTGTATACTCCGCCAAAGCTTCCTCTACTTATTTTCTTATTTACACATTAAAGAAAAATTGGGGTCTTTGGCAGAATATAAAAAAATGACTCATTGGGATTATTGTTCTTTCAGTGAATCTTAGTTTAAAGAATAATAATATTTGGAGAAAAACCTGCCCAAAGTAGATTCAAGTTATGATGAGGGGTATGGTGTAACGAAAACGTGCGCATGTGTAAAAAATTATTGGCCATCTCTGCAATTCACTAATATGTGTAAGTGGCGTTTCACTCCCTCCACTATATACACGTATTATATTGGGTCTCATAAATAGTTTCCTTAAAGAGTTCGCTTAATTCGTCTGTTTCCCAAGATTTCTCACGTCTGAGGAAACTAGCGGTTGATACACAGCTTTAGGGCACATTTAACCCCCATTATTGAATTACAAAACAGTGCTACTAACATGAGGTCTACGAAAGTATACCAATAATTTTGTATTAAATAGAAGAAAAAAATTTAAAAAATAATATTTATCAAATTTGTTATTCGAGATATTCTCCAAAAAAACCATTTTAATATGTTATTGTTTGTTGTTGGCTTAGCTAGGTATATGCCTGCATTTCATTGGCGCTAACCAAATCATCAGTACCCTTTTAGCCAAATCATGATTGAAAGCATTCAAAGCTCGTATACTTATGCAAACAATTACAAATATATATGAGAATTCTATCAGAACTCTATCATATTTTACTATTTGTAATCAACAAAAACAAAAGTATAAATAGCTATAGAAGCTTTTGTACAATCACAACACAACAAACAATTATAATTGACTTGCGTCTTTTTGTTTTTTCTTTTTACGCCTTTATACAATTAATCGCCCGTTGGGTGATAATGAAAGTATTTATAAGGCAATGAAAAAACAAAATTTATAATAACAATATTTATCAAATTCGTTATTCGAGATATTCTCCAAAATAACCATTTTAATATGTTATTGTTTGTTGTTGGCTTAGCTAGGTATATGCCTGCATTTCATTGGCGCTAACCAAATCATCAGTACCCTTTTAGCCAAATCATGATTGAAAGCATTCAAAGCTCGTATACTTATGCAAACAATTACAAATATATATGAGAATTCTATCAGAACTCTATCATATTTTACTATTTGTAATCAACAAAAACAAAAGTATAAATAGCTATAGAAGCTTTTGTACAATCACAACACAACAAACAATTATAATTGACTTGCGTCTTTTTGTTTTTTCTTTTTACGCCTTTATACAATTAATCGCCCGTTGGGTGATAATGAAAGTATTTATAAGGCAATGAAAAAACAAAATTTATAATAACAATATTTATCAAATTCGTTATTCGAGATATTCTCCAAAATAACCATTTTAATATGTTATTGTTTGTTGTTGGCTTAGCTAGGTATATGCCTGCATTTCATTGGCGCTAACCAAATCATCAGTACCCTTTTAGCCAAATCATGATTGAAAGCATTCAAAGCTCGTATACTTATGCAAACAATTACAAATATATATGAGAATTCTATCAGAACTCTATCATATTTTACTATTTGTAATCAACAAAAACAAAAGTATAAATAGCTATAGAAGCTTTTGTACAATCACAACACAACAAACAATTATAATTGACTTGCGTCTTTTTGTTTTTTCTTTTTACGCCTTTATACAATTAATCGCCCGTTGGGTGATAATGAAAGTATTTATAAGGCAATGAAAAAACAAAATTTATAATAACAATATTTATCAAATTCGTTATTCGAGATATTCTCCAAAATAACCATTTTAATATGTTATTGTTTGTTGTTGGCTTAGCTAGGTATATGCCTTATAAATACTTTCATTATCACCCAACGGGCGATTAATTGTATAAAGGCGTAAAAAGAAAAAACAAAAAGACGCAAGTCAATTATAATTGTTTGTTGTGTTGTGATTGTACAAAAGCTTCTATAGCTATTTATACTTTTGTTTTTGTTGATTACAAATAGTAAAATATGATAGAGTTCTGATAGAATTCTCATATATATTTGTAATTGTTTGCATAAGTATACGAGCTTTGAATGCTTTCAATCATGATTTGGCTAAAAGGGTACTGATGATTTGGTTAGCGCCAATGAAATGCAGGCATATACCTAGCTAAGCCAACAACAAACAATAACATATTAAAATTTAAAAAATAGGAATATGGACACGAACCTGGTCTCTGGCAATTTCAAAAGATGTTGAATTACAGTTGCAAAGAAATCATCTTGATAACTTTTTTATTCTTGATCTCCACATGTTGCACAAAAGTAGATCTAAGTTCTATACAACAATCGACATCATAAAAAGAATGATACACATGTACTCTGATGATGGGGAGTGGAGGCCTCCAAAATTATTACGTGGACTATTGAGACCCACAAGAATAAACGCATTAAAGTTACATGGAACTTCATTAATAAATTTTGCACATTCCATTGCATACAATTTTCATCTATGATCCAAATGGCACTATGACTTTTTAATTAACGCTTAAAAAGAAAAATCGATTCGAAGTCAGCCTCGAACATCACCTTAAGAACACATATTGGCAGTTTAAGTACAAATAATATCTACACAAAATAACATCTTGCAACACGGGATTTCCCCATCTAATCGTGTTTTCATTAGCCAAGACATAATTTCATACATATAATTTATTTAAATTATTCTAAAAAATTTTATACCGTCGCTTCTTAACAAATTCTATTTCAAGTACCTGCTTCATTTATTTAAAGTGAATGGCGTAATATTATTTAATTTGATTTGATGTTCTTGAAAGAAAATATAAAATTTGTTTATAATTTTAATTTGATATTTTTATTACATGTTAAAATGTAAAATATTACAACCCTCAAACAATTTTCATTTCGAAGACATTTGCTATTTAACACTTTTATCAAAGCATACCTTAAGGCTGTTAAAGAGGAATAAAAAAGGATATTAAAATGTTCATGAGAGTTTGAACGAATTAATTTTTTCCTCTATTTTCGTTCTTATTAAATATTTCAAACCGTGAAAAACTCTCATAAAATTTGCTTTAACTTTTGTATGTGGCGAATTGTCGAGAGAATAGGAAAAGTATACTTTCATATGAAAAAATATAATTATCTTTCCTTTCCATTGTCTGAAAAAGGCTATAAATTACATTTAATTTTATACCTCCTCTGCCACCTGGAACAGTTTCAACTGTAAAAATATTTCTTTTTAAATTTTCATAACTTAAACATTAACGCTTCTTACAATTACACTTTTAAAACTGCAAGTTGAAGAAAATTCTTTTATATTTACACAATGCTAAAGATAACGCCGAAAATTGTACATACGGGGGCAGCTTAATAATTATGTGAATTTTTGTATTTCCAATTATCTAATATCCACTACTGTCTGTTATCTAGACTACTGTCGATCTGAGTCTATAGGGTTAATTTTGACAGCAAGTGAAAGAAGACAATCTTTCGTAATTTTAATGGTTAGAAAGTATCTTGGCAGTCGTACCTGCATAAATGAGGCCAAACGTTCGGAAAGAATAAAATCGATGGAATAGAGAATAAAATTGCGTGAGGTGGCTGCAACACTTACCAGGACTACATGGACTTGAAAAACATATTCGTACAATATTCGCACTTGACCATAAGCTAAACCAGAAGTTTTTACGCCATTATGTAACTGTAGAAAAAACATAGATCCATCGCAACACACCCAGTGAACAGGTAACAATCGAAGGAGTGGTTTTCTTCGGATGAACCTGCACCAAAAAGTGTCCGCCACTATTTAAAACACCTATATGCAATTTCTTCCCATTTTTCCTTTCTTTTTTTCGCAAAAGATTAATGAGATTACATTCGTATATATTTTGTGGTCCCTCGAGCTGGGCCGGCAAAACGCAAGAGAAAAATTTTATTTCAATTAGATCTGTGATACTATCATTAATCCCCTCATAAAATGTTTGGATATGTTGTTTGCTAAATATCAGTCCCCGCTCATTTAATATAAACAAAGAAATGTTGCAGAAGACGTTTTTAATTTAAAGACAGAATAAAATTTATAAAATAGGCACTTAAAGAACCCAAATAGTTTATTATTCTTTTAATTTTATTCGTCATAAAACATATTAAAGCTAATTTTTGTGACATATAAACGTTTTTGTCGTTTTGTCGTTTTGTCGTTTTGTATCTGTCAAACAATAACAAGTATTGGGAGTCATATGGTCAATAATTTAAATAGACCTTAAATAAGCAAAGTCGGCCGGTAGGTCGGTATCTTTTAAATTTCACATAAAAAAGCACAGACATTTCAATTTCGTATTTAAGTAGAACTTAAATTATATTTCTATATCAAGTCCGTAAGTAAATATAAGCAAATACTACTTTTATCATTTCCGTAATTAACATTTCTTGCCCCGTGTCTGTTAATTTAATTGTGTTGAAAAATTAAATAATTTCAACAGTGATAAGGCACGACAAAATTTGGCAGAATTCTATTGTTTAACATAAAGCTTTTACATCAAACTTAACGCTATTACCATCAAACTAATTTTACACTTTAATACTAAGTATTAAAGCTTGTCGAAAGCTAAAATAATAGAAGAAAGTGTGATGGTGTTATGAAAATGTCAAATACTATGGTCAGAAATTTTACATCCCACAGCCATTTTTGTAAATGATCATAAGCGAGCCGATAGAACAATATGAAAAAAAAAATATTTAAATTCTGAACTATTCGTAAGTGTTTTGGCTTTCGAAACATTTGGAATTCAAATGAAAACAAAATTTAATTTCAATTCGAAATTTGTTGTTCCCGTATTCACATTAATTTTTAGCTTTTGAAAGTAGTGATCGGAACAAGCAAACAACAATCTTCTAAACTTGCATGTAAGACGCAATTATAGATTATGGTCAAATTTAAAATAAAAATTAATTTTATATGTGGATCGTGACATTTATCTTGTATATCAAAAAGCTCTAGCAGCACATGCGTTGAATGTTTATTTAGCAACCGCGCAGCCACATTTTTCTTACGAAACACCAGATATATTTGAAAAATCTTTAGACTTTAGTTTTATGTATTATTTGTCGGATAGTTGAGCTGAGTATATGCCTGCCATTCATTGGCTCCAGCCAAATCATCAGTACTCGTTAGCGGAAACAATAAATTTTTAGAATAATTATTTTGGAGAAGACGGCACATCGGTTTGTTTACAAACAAAAATTTGATGTCCGATGACGAAAAATCGTTTCAAATATTGAAGAAAATATATATAATTTTTGTAATCAAGCGTTAGGTCTTTTTTAAAAAATAATAATTTTATTCAATATTTCGACGCCTCTTTGGGCGTCTTCTTCAGGAAATTTTTTTATTAATAAAAAAATTTCCTGAAGAAGACGCCCAAAGAGGCGTCGAAATATTGAATAAAATTATTATTTTTTAAAAAAAGACCTAACGCTTGATTACAAAAATTATATATATTGAAACAAAAAAGGTCGAAAAAATAGTGTTAATTAAATTGAAGAAAATATTTATATAAAAAAGTTTCATATCTATTTATTTTGCCACGTGTTTAATGTAATAAAGTCAAGAGAGTATGTCTGCCATCTACAATCACTATGAACATTGAAAGACATGGGGTGATGGCAGCATAGAAAAAGATTATGAAAATGAAATAAAATTCAAATTGTCTACGCGCTATGAAATTCAAATACCCTTTTATTTAAGTGAAAAAATCATTATTTTATGCTGAAAAATTAATTCGTTCTGTTTTCATCGAACAATTTGCCAGTAAAAGAATTACAAACTTTTCTGCTGAATTTTGGAAGTCAGAACATAAAAAAATGTGAAATAATTCGCATTCACATTTACTCTTGTGGATTCCAGAAATTCAGAAAATACTTATATTTTTCATTTTACTTGAATGTGACAGTGTAAAAACGAAATGTAAAGTTACGTTAATTTTTGTATAAGATCTTGACAACTTTCATTTCATTTCTTTCTTATAAACTTGTGTGTGAAACTTGTGTGTGAATAATACCGGGCGACAGCATTTTTATTTTTATTTTTTTTTACGAGGAAACCACTATAGACCCAAAAGATCGCCAGACTGAGTAATTGGTTTTTAATTTTTTCATCTTTTTGTCCCTTTGAAAAGACTTTTTTACGAATGGTTATTTAATTTTTCTTCAATTCAATATGTATTATTTTTCAGCGATGCTAGTGCCAAATAAAATAGAAATCTGTCTAGAATCTTAAGAAAAAAATATTTTCTTCAGTTACCTCAACAACAAAATTTCCTTTTAAATATTTATCCTTAAAAATGTTCATACTTTTAAAAATAAACACGATCATTAAATTTTATGATTTTATTTCATTTAGTTCAAAAGCATTGATGGATGGTTTTTTTTAGCATCACAAAAATTATTTATATAGAAATGTTTATGTAGAAAATTTATTTATAAATTTTCCCTATTTGTATTGTACAGCCTATAAATTTCAAAATGTTCAAATAGAAGCTCTAAAATGTAAGAAAAATTTTTTCCTGTCGATCTTTTATTGTCATTTTTTATTTATTTAATAAATACGGTAATCGGAAAAATAAAATTTAGTAAGATTCAATAATCAATTCTTCATTTGCTCATGTTTTGTCCATTTGCATGTACTGCCATTTTAAAGTCCTTTGAAATGGGACAAAGGATGAGGAAATGAACTTTGACTATCTTATGTTTCTAGATGAATGGATGTATAGAAAAACAAAGAAATATAAAGAAAATTTGTCACACGGTGTAAACATTAAACAGAAAGATTAATTATGCTCGTTCGAACATTACAAAACCTGCTTTAAATGCAATCAAATAAATAGTCATACCAAAGTGATCAGGTTCTAACCGAACTATGACCAAGTGTTAGCCAAATAAAGTGTATGACAACAACTTTCCAACAAATACAAATGAAATACCTTTACGATTGTATAGTTTATTTTGTACACTGTTTCCCAAACTCAATATTTCCATTTAATTATGTGGCACCTTATAATTACATAAAATTTCTCTATTATGGCAAAATCTAAACTTAATATCAAAATTCGATCAAGTAATATTTTTGGAAACAATAAATCACAATAAAATAAATGAATTGAGTTTCCAAGTTAAAACTTCATTTTATATGTGACCCAATTTAATAAATAAATTGTCTCAACAATTGTTATTGTCCATAACCAGGGTAATTTGGGTTGTGTAACCATGTTGCATGCTATGTATTTTTTATCGTCTTGAAAATTTTTATCGCTTTGAGGAATATTATGATAATGTTTTAAGAAAGTTTCAAAAAAATAACAGGCGCAGATTCAAATCGAAGCTCTAAGATCACATTTTTATTCTACTTCCGAAGCTGAGTTTAAGGTCCTTTCCAAATCAAATGAACTTTAAGATAATCTTTGCCACCACCCGGTTGCAAATGCTGGTAACAAGGACATTTTACCCATTCACGTGAACTTACACCTGGTAATCCGCTGGCACGCTGTGGCGCTGAAGTGTAGTATGGAGATTATCAGTCTTGGCCAAAGTTTCGTGACATGTTCAGTTATACCGAAATAATAAAAGATAGCCTCCAGTAGAGAAGCACATGTCGGATAACAAACGACGGTTTCGAAATGGCATAGAAAAAATTTGGGAACTCCTAATTATATAATATATTGCCTTTTTTGAAAGAAAGGCGGTTGTATCTCCTTCTGAGGTCATGGTCACATCTCTTCAACTACATCGACAAGGGTAAACAATAACCGGTAAATATAACTCAGAGCCGATTCAACACAGATTTAAAGCAAAACCGAACTTCCCTATCTTGCGCAGATAAGATAAAGCACGTGTACAGTCGCTATGGTAAAAAAATAACTGAATTATGCTACAAACTGACCTTCGTAGACTAGTAGGTAGTGCACTAGACTCGTAGTGCGAAGGTCCCAGGTTCGAATCCTGCCGCAGAACTCTGGCAGTTTGTGTTTGATAAATAAAGGGAGTGCACAACAAGCCTTCACTGGCTTAAGTGTATGTCGTATGACATGGGCTATCACACCCCTCCAATCAACCTAACCCTAACCTAACCTAACCATGCTACATCGTCCGCTCCATAATTGGCCCATTGCGACTATTTTCTGTTAAGAAATGGCTAAATAGCCAGACGAAGAGATCATAGTTGAAAGCAACGTCTCGGGTCTCGAGAAATTTTATTGTTTGAATGGCATGAAAAACATTAAAAGGACGCTGGATCAAATGTATGGCTCCTTAAAGAGACCATGTTTGTTATCATGGTGTTTTTCCAAAAAAATATGTTTTATACAAAAAGTCAAAAGGAATTATCAAGCTGCCCTCGTACATACATAACATTTGTGGCTCCCGAAGAATGCGTTTTTGCCTTCCTCCAAGGAACATTTTAAATACGGTTATTCACCACCCATCGAATCCTTTAACGATTTATTTCCCGTTCCTGGTTGTCTTACACAAGAATTTTTGTTTCTCTATAGGGCTTCGCACACAAAGAACGTGTGCGTGTTTTTCCAACATGTTTTAAACACCAACATACAATTCAATGTGTCAAGTTGAAATTAAATTGCAATTTGTGGCTTAATTTATTTATTTTATTAACACATACGCACACTTAGAGTCTCATAGATTTTTGCTCCGTTTTTTGCCCTTTTAAGCATAACGAAGGTTTCATTGGTAAGTGAAAATTTACTATGAAAGAACGTATAAAACTATACGAGAATGATAGATCAATTATTATTATATTTATTTTTTATTTTTGACAATTAAAAATAAAAGTGTTACTTACACTTTTTGCAGAAATAGAAACGTCATATTTTTCCTGTTCATACACAAATTTTGTATTAAAATTTCAAATCAAAAAAATTAATTCTAATAGATATCATTCTTAATTGAGATTTTTTTCTAATTTTCATTTATTTTTAAGCAATTTTGACGAGTGTGTGTGTAAAATAATACACAGATCCTTTAACACGATTTTCAGATTATTTGTCTAGTGCACTCCAAACTAGTCTATTGATGGCACTAGATAATCTTCTTCAAATTCAGTGATTCGAATACATTTGATTCACTTACTTTTATCCCAAAATCATTAACCTCTATTGGGTGAATAATTTTTATTCAATAATTTTATTAGAAAAAAATCAGTTGAATAACAAAAAGTTATTTGGCCAATGAAATTAGAATGAAAATTTTTCCAACACTTAAAGAAACTATTCCTATTTATAAAATATTTTATTACAAAGATCATCACACCGAACATTTCGAATAAAATTATTGGAATGAAAATGTAAGTCTTAAATTGAAAACCATTCTATTTTATACAAATTTTATTTATGAAAACAGCATACGAGTAAGTATGTCCATTATTATATTTTTTATGTCTTATATTAATAAAACTCATTCAGATAAAATAATTTTAGTAAAATTAATGGAATTGATATTATTTAAATGATATTATTTAGATATTTTTTAATTTTAATGTCATGGCAGAACTAGTTTTAATTACAATTAAATGGATATAATTTTTGGTTACATACAAATTCATTCGTTTTCACTGTTGGTATTAGAACTCAACTAATTAATACAAGTAAATTTTCCTTGAATAATTTTAATTCGAATAATTGTGATTCGAACTATTTAGTTCTAATAACTTGAGGCGAGTATGTAACATATATTAAAACCAGACTTAATCAAATGGTATTGCTGCAACATTGTTATACGAATCAGTTTTTAGTTGAATAAATCTTTCTTTCAGCGAAAAGAGTTAAGAATAAAAATAATTTTTAAGGATTTATTCGAAAATCTGAGCATATAAAAAAGCATATGCGACAATACTGAATCTTAATTTTCCAAATAAAATCATTAGAATGTATACGATTCAAATAACAATATGTTTTCGAGAAACTTTTTTGCGAGCAGAGATGTTTTTATTTTATTAATTCAACTGGTGCAATTATTCAGTATTTTCATTTGCATAAAAAAATTTTTTTCATTTTTTTAGAAATTTTTTATTTGAAATAGTTCAGTCAGGTAAATTTTTTTTCTATTTTTCTTTTATAATTTTCCAGAATTATTCATAATGTCAATTATTTACGTATTAATTTAGCTTGTGAGGCCTAATACATTGTTATGTCAATAAAAACGCTGTTTGTTTTTTATTACATATTAATCCCGACGTTTCGTGGATGTTTTGTCCACTTCTTCAGGGGATACGTCTATTTAATAAAAATAATCAAAAACATCAATTACATACATATATGTATATAAATAAGTATATACTTAAATCTTTACTTACAAAGTTTTTATTAAAAGAATAAACAAAAATATTCACACATATGTATGTGTATACATAGATACTAATATGTAAACATTAAAATTTTTTTGTTGTGCTTTCTTTTATAACCACGAAACGTCGGGATTAATATGTAATAAAAAACAAACAGCGTTTTTATTGACATAACAATGTATTAGGCCTCACAAGCTGAATTAATACGTAAATAATTAACAAATTAAGTTGGCCAAAAACATCAGTTAATAAGTATTCATAATGTTTTTCAAATTATTTATTAAAAAACTTCCATTTACTGTGAGTTAAATCGCACGATCTAGGCGGCCAATTGAGCGGCCCCAAACGTGAGATAAAATTGTTCACCGAACTTGCCTCTCAATTGGGCATTATTTCAAGTGCTATGTGACATGTAGCACCGTCTTGTTGAAACCACATGTCAGCCAATTCCAGATCTTTTATTTTGGGCAAAAAAAATTTATAGTCATCGCACGGTAGAGCTCGCCATTCACAGTAACGTTCCTGTCTTCATTGCCTTCGAAAGAATACGGTTCAATCATACCACCGGCTCATAATCTACGCAAAACAGCTCATTTTTCGGGATGAAATGCTTCCGTTTGCTCTTCACACCAAATACGGCAATTTTGCATGTTCACGTATCCATTCAACCAGAAATGAGATTCGCCGCTGAACAAAATTTGGACGAAAAAATGGACGATACATTTTCTTAACCGATCAAGAATTTTGATAATAAAATGCAAACGTTGTTGGTTTGTAAGTCGATTAACGAAATTAAATTTTCCTTATTTTGTTCAACTACATGAAATTTTGAATATTTTTTTAAACATTTTCAAAATTGTCGTCAAAGCAAATAATAATGAAAAAAGGTTTCATGGTAATTTTTTTTTTAAGTTAATCATCTCTTCGAAAATTTACTTCGAAAGTTCAACCTTGAGATTACAGTAATTTTGTTGTGTACTGAATACAGTTTTTAATTCTTACCAGTTTAATATGCCCTTCAAACAATTCTAATCAATGAACTTTTCAAAGTGCTAAACCATCTTTTAGTTTTACAAATATTTTTTACTCCGATTTCCTACACATAAAAACCATTAGCATTTTTCTCGACAAGATAAAGACAGAAAGAGAATGTAGCTTTTTTATCCACTTTTGAGCAATAAAAAAATTCAAATACAAGCCAAGGAAAAGGAACCCATTAAAAATATTGTCCATGTTAAGAAGCATCAGCACCATCATCATCAACATTTTCATGTATAATAAAATCTTGCCATAGTGTCATCATCGTCTTCATTATCAAGTGTACTTTCTAATACAATTACAAAGACTTGTCATTTAGCATTTCGTTCATGTTACAACATAAAAGTTACTGCTTCATGTTGCAGATGCTTGTTATATACTCGTACGTTAACAAGTCGAAAATCCCACTTAAGAAAACTTTTACGGGAAATTTATGTCTAAATTGGTAGAAATACAATTATACTCGTGTACACTTTCCAACAGAGTCAAACATAAAGATGGCATGAATATTTTGAGACAGTCATACAACTCGATAAAGTAAAATAAAAATGGCAAGTGAAAGATATACATCGGTACTCGTATGTCGTATGTGGAGGTGTAGGTGCTTGTAATTATCTATTATTTCAAAACACTAATAAGATTATGGGTGCGTTCGTAAATGCAGTAACCGGAAAGCAAACTTTGTCTGCCATTCTAATACAAACCAAATGACACTCTTTTATTATGTGACTATTGCAAACTCGTATGAACTGTATTTAAAATATGTTTGGACAACGTCTGCAGCACTGTTGCAATTAAAAACGTTTTAATTTACTATTGTAGCACAGTATTGCATTTACGAACGCACCTTATGTTACACGTTTACCCAGCAAACAAAATAATTTACAAATATTTCCTTATTTAATATTAATTTGTACAAAATACTTATTTAACACTAGCTGACCCGGGCAAACGTTGTTTTGCCTTCAAATTTTATTTTCACTGCAAGTCTGGTTTCGTTGCAAAGTCATGGCGGATTGATATTTCGAAGAAGAATGAAAGGTGCACTAAATCGACATAGCAATTATTGTTCAAATACCGGTATCGGACTAATTAACGCCAATACACGCTGATTAAGGACCCAACGCCTTCAGCGAAACAGCAAAAGCTTATCGCTCTAATCTCTATCGGGTGAAAAATAAAAAAAATAAATATTGCGCCATCTGTCGGACGAACTTCAAACTATACAGAAACACTCCTCACGCCCCATAGAGTATGTAAATATGTATGTATGTATGTATATGTATGTATATAAAGTTTGGTCAAAATCGGTGCAGTAGTTTTTGAGTTTACCTATCATGAACATACACGTAATTTATATATATATATATATATATATATATATATATATATATATATATATATATATATATATATATATATATATATATATGTTCCCATCGATCCTATAAGGAGCATAGGGCCTCAATTTTTTTTTTTATATATGTAGAGATTAATTTCTACAAATTAGTGAAGCACATCACAGATTCCGTGTTATTGTTGGAGCGGAAGAGCTGCATCATATATAAACTAAGTTGATATACTATGTTTCAGTTGTGATTGTTAGGAAAAGTACTTAACGCTTGGCTTATGAATTGGATACATAAATTCAAACTA
This sequence comes from Germaria angustata, assembly GCA_963681545.1. Lineage (NCBI taxonomy): Eukaryota > Metazoa > Arthropoda > Insecta > Diptera > Tachinidae > Germaria > Germaria angustata. The sequence continues at coordinate 83,877,608 of OY813001.1, read as the reverse complement.
GCGCTATTTATTATATATCATTTTCTAAATATTAAACACACTGCCCAACATGATTCTTCCACCGATCGACAGACGATGTATAACCGAGTAAGAAGAGCAAGAAAACAATAGCAATGTTATCGATCACCTCAACTAAAAAGCAAGGCTAAATGAATGTACTCACTCAACAGCTTAAAAGACTTCTAGAGTATAAGAATCGCTACAAAATTCAAAAACGTGTGCTTTAAAGAAGCAAATTATTACAGAGTAAATGAATTTACTGGAACATTTTGCTGTCAAGCAAAAGCTGAAAATGTAGATCATATCATATACTGGATAAAAAACCAATGCATTCCAAAACAAATCGTTTCCGATCGCTCTCTATCGCCGTAAAACTCTTAAACTTCTTTCCAAAATTAAAATAGAAAAGAAAAATATTACAAAATATATAGAAAATCATCAAATCAGGACGATCATTGGACTTTGCTAATTATTCTGTAGCCCGTGCTGAATATAATAAATTCAATTCAAATTTTTTAGACTACTTTCTCGTCAAAACAAATGCAATGTCTTTCTAGAAATTTGTAAATTTTAAAAGAAAATCTGCTTCCTTACCACCTACCATGAGGTTATGATGATGGTGAAAGAGGAGTTTATTTGCGAATTTCTTTTCATCTACGTAAGTTGATGATCAAATTATTGACTCCTGTCAGAATCATTCTAGGATCTTGGAAATCAATCTATTCAATATAATTTTTACATGAATTTCCAGTTCTTAACAGTTTAAAATAACTTAAATTTTCGTATAAAAGTAGACGAGATAATGTGGCGTGGTGTCTTTTTCTCAAATGTGCTGGTGCCTTAGTCATCCCTCTTACACTATTGTACAATTTGTCAATCAAGTTTGCTATATTGCCAGAAATATGTAATGATTCTTTCATTATCCCATTATTTAAATCCGTTAGCAAAACTGGCATCAGAAATTACAGCAGATTTGCTAAATTGAGTATCATATCAAAACTGTTTCGAAAAACTTAAAATTAAAAATATGTGTCACCATGCGTCATCATTATTATCCCTTATGGTTTTCGTAAAGGATGTTCAACTGTAACCAACCTCCTGCAATTTACAACTTTTGTTAATTGCAAATCGCAAATCGTATTTTATACAGATTTCAGTAGCGCATTTGACAAGTCCAACCGTAAACTTTTCATGAGGAAGCTCATCTACAAAATTGTTTAAATTGCATCAGTTCATATCTTTCCAATAGGAAGCGAAATGTTTTATTAAAACAAAAATACTTCTAGGCGTATTCCTGTAACATCTGGTATCCCTCCAGGAAGCCATCTTGGACCACAACTTTTTGTACCTCATGTAATCAAGAATTCGCTTATACTATTGTATGCCGATGATGTTAAAATGTTTTGCAGCTACAATCAATATAATGACCATATCTTTCTTCAAGTGTATTTAAATTCCTTATACTCAAGTATATGTGTTCTTTTCCATTTGAACGTTAAATACTCTTTGGGCAGTTATGAGCTGGAAATTATTAGGACTTTCATACATCCTGGAGTCTTACTTGATTCTAAACTTAACTTCTTACAACAAGTCTGCTTTGTTTCATCAAACGTTGGGCTAAGGAATTTTATGGTCCTTATATTACAAAACAACTGCCCTAGGATATGGCTCAATAATATGGAAGCCAAGAACAAAACAATTTTTAATATTTTGTCTTCCTTGGCCTGCGCTTGTTAAGCTGCCATGCTTTATTAGTCGAAGAACTATGCCAAACGTTATGCATATTTTAGGCACAATTAACAATAATACCTGCTCGAATTTTTTAACTGAAAATATATATTTTTGCGTCCACAGCCCCCTTTACGTGCACTGCTCACTACTTTTTTATCAAATCGTTTACAACAAAATATTTTAATTCTGAACCCTGTATTAGAAGCTGCAGAGTTTTAAAACAATTTTATTATTATTATACTTTTTCTGTCAATGATAATTTCACGATTTATAGTTTGAAGAAAATAAACCTGTGTTGTTTTCATGCCTTTTTTTTCAAAAGACAAAATTAGATATAAGAAATTTGCATGCAATTTTCACATTCCTTGAATTTATATTTTTCGAAAGGGGTTTGACTTTGTTGTAATCAATTCGCCTTGCATAGACCATATAAATTGGCACTTAATAGATATTTAATTTATTTTTTGTTCACAAATAAGTTTTGCTTCACATTTGACAAAAAATAATATTGATAATTTACATTTCCCTTTAAAAGCTTTTTACGTTTTACACTTGTAACAAATTAAGAAAATGCAATTTGTCTGTCAAACCTCTGCTGTAGTCATCTTATACCAAACGTTTGCTGGGTAATGCGGTAATGACAAAAAATTTTATCATATTGTTGTAATTAGACAGACATATTCATCTACGTCAAGCAATTCTAAGAATTTTTTGGCTTCTTGATTTGTTAATTTAAAAACACATGTACGTACACGTTTGTAGATTAAAAGATTGTTTATTTGCTTTGTGAGGTGTAAAATAAAACGTTGGCAATTGGTTACACAGATCATAAAAGCGTACATTTTAAAAGTTTGAGCCAAAAAGTATGCAATCTGTAGCTTAAATTTTCTAACAACATTGTGTGAAATGCGAAAATTAGAAAAAGAATAAAAACCCTAAAGTAAAAAAAATTCAAAAGTTTTAATTTTGTGAAAATTTTTCAAAACGACTTTTGTATTTCTCACATTATTTATGATGTTTATGTTCAGAACGGAACGGAAAGGATTTTTCGAAGGTCATTTTCGACAGGTTTATCACAAATTTTTGGAGACTTTTGGTTTTAAAAACAGTCGAAATAAATGTAATTTTTATATTAAAGCTCACACACACTCCACACATATTTTCTATAAGTAAACAAATTACTTTCACAAACATTTTTCAATATCGAAAAGAATGTGAAATTTTCCGCAAAAATTACAAAGTAAAGATATTAACGTTACCTAAAATTAAGCACCGATCTTGACTAAAAAGTCTTAGTTTCACTGAAAACTCGCAAAATCGGATACTTTTATATCGTTTGTAAAATGTGTATCAGGAGAAAATATGTCGGAAAAATAAACCAAATCCACTCGCCAATCAAGGAAGTGTCATGGCCCTCAAGGAAATGTAATTTTAGTCACCAGCAGTTTGTTGAAATAAACAATTTATCTAGTGGAAGACGCAATTCCGCAACTGTTGGGTCAAATAGAACAGCAATAGAACAGCACAATAACTTGCCCGAATTGTGCCTGAACGTCATGGCCTAGCACTTCTTTAAAGAGGTCACAATGTTTCGCAATTGTGGCAGCCATTGCGCATACTGACATCTTTTTTATATCCGAATATTTAAGCACAATATGATGTGTTCACTCGGGTGAGATGCCTAACTCACGCAATTTCCTTTTCTGATCCATCAATATCATTCCATTGATTTTATCAACTATTCCTAATTTCAAAAAGTCTTTTGGGGATAGGAATGTTTGGTGACAATTGCGCTGGTACGACCACAACCGAACTCAGTATGCCACTTTTTAACCATTAAATTCGAAGGGTCAGTGTCCCCGTAGTATTATATTTGTCAATGAGTTTTTCACGTAGAAAATAGTGATTAATCAGTGCTTGACTCATGGAGAAAAATATTTGTGTGGAATCTGGTTGGAAATATTATATAAGTACGAGAAAATAAATTTAATCGAATTGTTCACTCAGCTTTCACCAAATCCCAATAGGAAATCAATGGCGAGAATTTAAATGAAACGAAAACAAATAAATTAGAGGTTTGGATGAAAAAGTTTATTGGATGCAATCTTGGTTACCTTCCAAATAGGCTGCTAGCAGAACAAGGTCGCTAGATTCCCTTTTTCCTCAAAAGGAAACATAGTTTTTGACATCTTGCCAACATGTCGGACAAATTAGGCATTATGTGCAAGTGCAAGAGATTGCTTTTGCAACATTCAGCCTGTAAAATGAAGGGACAAATTTTGTACACCACAGTAGTTAATGTCAACGGAATGGAGAAGATATTGACAAATAGCAATCAGTACACAAAAATTACTTCTTTGTACATTTTCATAAAAACTAATTGTGTTGTCTGCTTTTAATGGCAATCAAACACAAACCAATAGACACAGCTGGCCCAGAGTCTAACAGTCAGTAGGCCAGTAATACATAACAGTTGCCTTTTAAATTATTGTACCTTAAATACAAAAAGTTACCCAATTATAAGGCTGCCTTCGTAATTTTTCCACATTTTAAAGCAGAACAACAGGAATATATTCTTGCTTCACAAATATTCTGTCTACCAGATTGTATAAAATAGTTTTCTGTTTTATACTTTTAATTTTTATATAAATAGCAGCAAAAAACAATAAGTATATCAGAGAAAGTAACAAAAAGTCTGTCTGCTGCCAACGATTGTCATATAAATCTCAACTTTTACTTCTCTCTTTTGTCCAAAATTTCCATTTCACTGAGCTCAGGGAATCCTTATTTTTTTCTGTGTGATAACCATGATTATATTCCAAAGGAAAAAAACTCAAGAGGATAATAATTTCGTAGGAATGATGAAAATTGCAATTTTCTCAACCAGATTATTGTTTGAAATCCTCTATGGAATTACTTTGTACTCCATTCATTAGATTTTAGCAAATTAAATTTTTGTTGGAAAAAAAATGATTTTTAAATTAGAATAAACCTAAAAAGGATGCACTAGGACTATTTGACTATTGGAAATATATGAGAATAAAACACATTTCAAATTATACGCAAAAAATTAAATTAAAATTTATAATAAAGGCTTATTTGTTAACAGGATTAAAAGTGAAGTTAACTAATGTCTTTGAACAAACTATTTTATTTCTATAGTTCAATTAGAAATGAAATAGTTTTAGACTGGAATCTTGAAAACAGGTAACTTTCATTTCAGACTTGATTTTGAAACTACAGCCTACAGTAGAGACTAGTCTGTAAACTGTGGCGGTGTTCTGTAACTTCAGTGAGAAGTTTTCGTGTTGAAAAGTTTTGAAACAAATTATCCCATCGTTTCTCGAAAAGTGAGAAAAAAGTGTGTCTGTAACTCATCTCGGAAACTACCAAAAACGATTACGTCATTACATTAGAAATGTCAAAGAATATAACTCGATGTCGATATGTAGTTACAGCCGATGTGATCGCACACCACAAGTAAAGTCGACGGCGACTAAAATTTACTAAAATTGAACAATTTTTAACGACGGCGGCAAGTATACAGCCGGCGGCTTTACCAATAATATATGGTGTGGCTTTAATATATACATTTTATTTACATACATGCGTTTTTGCAAAAGTTTAATTAAAATTTAGATTGTGTATAAGTTCATATAATTTGTTGTGAAAAGAAAAAAATGTTCATGCCATGATAGAATTTAATTAAATTATATATGTACATATTTTGTTGCATATACTCCTTTAGTTTTTAGTGGAAAAATATTGTAGAACCCAAATGACGGCGACTTTTTGCGGAAAATTTCTTCCATTATACGAACTTTTGTAAAAATTGTTCATAGTTTTTCATCCATAGTTTTTTTTTAATTATATACAAAACAATTTTTTCTTATTGCAACAGATCTAAAGTCGTCTCAAGCTGCTCTATTTTCTTCAAAATTAGCGCATTTTGACTCCCAATTGCATTAAATTTTTGTTTAGAAATCCGAGTATTTTTCTTAAAGTATAATAATAAAATCATTTAACAATTAAATATTAATTTAACGACAAAATAATTACTTTTTCCGTGTTATTTTCCATTTTATGTTGAATATTATTTTTAACGGGCGCTTTCTCATAGGCTTTTTGTTTTGTGAGTAAAATTGACAGTTCAAAGCGGGAACTTTTCTCGCAAAATTTTTACAGACACACTTTTTCTGTAATTTTGTGAGTAATTTCCTTACGTCACAGTTATAACTCGCCAAAAAAGTTATAGCTACAGTTTAGTGAGAAAAACAGCTGTTTGTTTCAATTAATGAAAATTTTGTTTCGTTCTATATGTTTCAATCGAAAATTTTCTCGTGGCGGGAGTTACAGAACACACCTACTGGAGTACAAACTAGACAATATACCAGATTATAGATTAGGATACAGACTAGGCTAAAGCTATGGCTTATTGAGAGCTTTTGGTACTAAATGAGGGCTCCGTGCCAAAATATCATAATAGGCTCTACAGCGGAATAATTAAACCAATACTATCCTACACATTAGTAGCATTCTGGAGCTCAATGAATAGGAAGTGTAATATTAAGATATTGGAGAGGGGTCAGCGTATTTACTTTCTTACCATAAGCGGTTCTATAATATATCCTCATAAAATCAGCTATAGCCGCGAAACCTCTACAAGCGATGAGACAATCGATCGGACGGGGTTACATATCACGACAGCGAAACATATTGGAAACCTTGATTGGGTAAACGCAAACTTCGGATATGTCTGACTGAATACTTGAAAGAAGTTTTAAAACTAGGGTAAATGACATAAGCTAAGGATTCTTAATAGAAGAGATCGCCTGACCAATACCTTCCGTCAGGAGGAAGTCCGTGCGATTACAGAATGTGTTAGATGGTTCAGTGTAAACATTAGGCCTGCGGAAGTCAACATTTTCACAGATAGCCTATCGGCAATTAAGGCTAGGGCCTGAGAGTGTAAGCTTTAGAACCATTTTGGATTACAAAAATACACTCACCGTGTACCTCGTAACCGTTGCGATGTGATGGCTCAGCATATCGTAATTGCAAATAAGCGTGCCAACAGCTTAGCGATCATGTCCAGACCGTTCCGATAGAATTTAAGCATACTTATAAGCTGTAAAAAGCTTTTATACGAACATAACACAACTAACATGATTTGGCTGCAGGCTACTGAGGCATATGCTCCGCAAAGCCAACAATAAACAATAAATTATGAAATAGTTATTTTGGAGAATATCTTCAATGACAAATTTGAGTTCTCTTTTGTTGCTTTTCATAAAATTATAATTGCTATAACTATATTTTAAGGATATAATTCTATTTATATCTATTTTTGCGTAAAAGTATACGAGTAGAATAAATTTTGGAACAGAATATGGAATTCATGCTAAATAGTGTTTGTAACTGTGGAACCATAGACTGTGGCATAATAACTCAGGTTGCAGTCACAAGTTATAAGTGCTTATAGAACATGGAACATATCTATTTGTAATTAAGCGATTTATTTTGTTTTGAGAGAATATTCGGAATAATTTTCAAACATTATTATTTAAAATTTTAGTATTTCTTTGTTTTAGCGTCAGCTGCCATAATATTTTTTTATTGTTTCTTGTCACGGTTTTTTCACATATAGAGTTTTTCGTGAGAAGCTTCCACCTAGATCCATTTATTTTTTAACAAATTTTCTTTTAGCATTTATTTATTTATATTTTAATGAGATAAAACTGTTTTCAGACATTCAAAAAATACACTTAAATTCTCCCTCCCTGGTGATGCTGTTTGATATACTCGTACTATTTTACATCATACCATATAGGAACATGTTTTTCATATTAACTTGAATTAAATAACTCCCTGCTCTAAGCCGTAAACTACACCCTGCGGTCCATTTTATTTTGCAACGCCGCAGTGTTCCATAATTGTGTGCCCTTGTTGTGTTGCAGTCAGTGCCTTTATATTTATAAAACATTTGTGGCTTTTATGGTAAATTATCATTTGGCGAAATAAAATAAAATCAAAGGCAAGAGGGAGGCACAAGCAGCGAAGGAGAGAAACAAAATAAAAATATAGTAAAATAAAAATGGAGAAGATGCAACAAACATACATAATACTAACACGCTTACACTAGGAAATTATGCATTAATAAAATATTAACAACACATACGAGCACGCACAACACGCACACACTAATACGCAGACAGACCGACCCCCCCCCTCCACCACCTCCCACCACTCCATTTACTAATTTCAATGAAGTAGTGACAGAGCCAAACGCCCTCTTTACTATTATAACTGTTTACACAGACAAACGTAAAAATTATGCAAGTAGTCTTCTAAAGGGGATGTAAGAGGGTTGCCGAATAGTGACGGGTATATGTTAGTAGTCTGTAGCTGGCAGTCCTTTCGAAATTGACTCCCTAAGATTTGATTATATAAATAATGAGCCAAAGTGAAGTATCTTAGAGGGGCGCTAGATTTGCAAAAAGGTTCTACAAAAGACCATACGAGTATTACGCATCCCGAACAGCAGCTTAAAATTTTCAAATCTCACCCGAAATAGTTTGGCGTAGTGTTGACTACTTAACAAAAAAAAAACCTTCTGAAATCATGACGTAAATTCTATGATTATAATGCGGAAATACTGCGAATTCAGATTATTTTAAAATGTTGTAAATAGGACTGTTATTGCAGGATGTTCTCCTTTAACATTTCTATTCACCGATTTGGAAATTATCTTCAATGTGTAGAGAACAGTAAATTTTTTATGTTTTTTTTTGTGAAAAAAGTCATTTTATATTAAATTAGGACTTGCTATTTACCACTGAAAATTGGCTCTATATCTGGAAATGTTATTAACTGCACAATAATGATGCTTTTATGTTTATTTAATAATTTTTTGCTATTTTTATAATAAGAGTTTTACTGATTTGCAGAATTATTAAATCAACTTCATAGGAAGCTGAAAAAATGCTCTAATTGATTTTAGAAAGCAACCAAAATGTCATTCCTTGAGAATCTTAGGCAAATTTCTGAAAGCTTGATATTATAACAGCGTCACTCAACAGATGTTATAAAGATCACGGGTTGTCAGGATCTAAAAATTTATAGAGCAGTAAGAAAATGCACCGCTTCTGTGGCTGTGTCTGAAATCCGCATCGCGGGATTAAGATCAATAGATATGGTTGTTCACACTGGGCAATTTTTCCTGTTTATATATTGAGCTTATATAAGAGAAAGGAAACACTTGTCCTTAAATATATTCTTAAATGTTTATTTGATTTCGTCACTCGTTAGTTTCAATAGAACTTAAAGCTAATGTAAATTGTTAAAACAAAATTTTCTTGTATGAATGTAAAACTAAGTTCAGACGAGAATTAAAAGAAACCGTAAATAGTGAAATGGATGTCTCCTGATATTGCGAGCCTCTCAACATCTGAGATTTCCAGCTGCCGTAGCATTCTCATGATATGTTTTATAGTATGCGGTGGAGGCTAGATCGATCCATGTATGCTATTAACATTGAGACTAGAATGCATGTTCTTTTGTTTTGAATTATAGAATTTATAGTTTCAAAACATGAGATAGGGTTAAAGACTAGTACTCACAATAATTTCGATCATAATTGTCACGAGTTCATTTGGTGCTCATTTTGAGCTGGGCAGTACTATGAGCTTTTAACTCTTCATTGAAAAGGCTATAACTATCAACTCCAAGCGCTACTGATAAAGGACTAGGTGTCTTATTGGTCGTAATTAAACAACAAGGAAATGCGCGATATGTGGACTCAAAAGAACTGGGCAGCATTCGAATTGATAGAATAGATATTCTTGATAAATAATTTGAGGAAGAGGTAAAGCAACCCGACCACCAATAATCTTTTATTGTGAGGTATTCTAAGAGCGCAGCTCTGAAATCTGCCGCTGACTGCAAAGTCAGATTTATTGATGGGTGTTTTGATGGCTGTTTTCGTGTTAGCTCAGTGAATACACGATGACACCAGACAAAGACTTTTGCAATAAAATACAGCTTATGTTGTTGCAAATTTAAAATCGATATGCAGCAAGATAATTCAGATTTATAGACTTGATAGATAAGGAAAAGAATGCGGCTGCGTATATTGAATTCATTTCCGTGTAAGATTCGTACATGGAAGAGTCTTTATTATCTGTTTAAATATTTCTCCTCCTGCAAGTGTTCTTATGTATGAGCTACACTTGAATGTTATCAATTTCATGGTAAATCAATCAAAATTTTGTGGTTCCAAGACTGTTTAGTGTGGAAATACAGCTATAAATTTCATTACTCCGAATCAGATATTAATTTTATCGACTACATTAGTTATTTGACACTTTTCCAAATCAACTTCTATAACAAATTCATCAGAAAGATAACTTGATTGTGGATCAGACTGAAGATCTTTAAATATACAAATTAGATTCTTTAACATCCCCTGAAGATTCTAATTACTCTACTTTAGAATGAAATATTCAAATGGTTGCGAGAAATTTTTATGAATAAGCAAAAAAATTATTTGTTAAATATTACTGATGCAATAGTCCTCAACAAATTGATTCACTTGTACACAGCCTAGTAAAAAAGATCTTACCAAAATGTCATGAAAAAGATGAGATTAGGATGAAAAAGTAATGAAAACTTGGATTTCCAATGATTTAGGCATAGGATTGTCATGGCGGGATGTACTTATTTTCGGTTTCCATTTCCAGATGTAAAAGTTGTCTTGATTCTGTGAAGAAAATTAAACTGCTTATGATTTTCTTTAATGGAGCTTGACTCAAATAAATGCAATTTTAATCACTTGATATAAATAGCATCTGGTCCTGTGGTCGGCACTGCAACAAATTTAGTAGAAAGAAGAAAAAACCCTGGAATATATTTTGTAGCTATAGAATTGATGAACATAGTCTGGAAGAGGTAAACATGTTCCTTGATCTTGATAGAAAATTTAATTTTAGTTTGCATATATCACAAGTAGTCAACAAAGCCAAAGGAGTCTTAGGTGACGGGGAAAAGAGTGATCATACAGTCACAAGACAAGTGTATAAATCATTGATACGACTTATTTTGGAATAGGGGTCTGTAGCCCGGAATCCAAAATATAACAACCACATTGACAAAATCAAATCAGTCCAAATACAATTTATAATAGTTTGTCTTCGTTGGCTTACTTGGAAAACAAACTCCAATCTCCCATTATATAAAAGTTGCCTAGTATTCATAAATCTTCCTACTCTGGAAAGTAAATATGATTTATTCATGCTTAATGAACTAACGCCACATTGATTTAGTAGTTCCCCTTCGCCCTGCAGGCAATTGCGTTTCCACTAAACTTTAGTATTTCCGTTTAAATTGTGCAAATGTTGATCAATTCCATAGAATATATAGTAATTCACTTTTCGCCTCATCATAGTGCCATTAGAAGAAGTTTCAAAAGCTTTTCACTACGAGCTTTTTAAAATATAATACAAGCCCATTTAAAGTAACTCTATACGAAAACGTTTATTACCTGTAAGAAAACGTTTATAACAAAAAACCAACAGCTGTCTTATTCCAAAACCCTATAGAGAATAATGAAAAATTTAACATAAAACTAATAACGAACCTGTAAATTATATTAGTGGCAAATATATGGATCTAGTCTACTCACATGTATTTTTTTTTCTTTTCATTTTGTAGCGAAAAATGGAACAGAAAATTGTCCCGTCTCATTAAATTTTTAATAATGAATGAGAAAATATAGCAGAATACCCTCAAAATATATACGAATGCACTCTCAGACGACTTCAACAAAACGGAGGACGTAATACATTCATTAATATGATTTTATCTTTGATATGATGGTCGATTTCTTCGCCATTTGTTGACTGAAAATACCTTTATTTACTATATTAGAGGGTACGATGCTCCAATGAAGGGTATCTCCCACACAAAGTAATACTTCATAATCTCACATCTGACTTTTTTACTATAATAATGTGGGAGCAGCTAGAGGAAGGACACCTCTCAGACTCCAAAAAAGTCATTTTGAACTCAAGTGAATAATTTCCCTGATTTAGGTAAAAAATTTTGTAAAACTTGTTAAAATTTACTCAAATCAAACAAAACTTGGACATAAAAATAGATTATAATTTTCCCAAATTTAACCAAAAATATATTGACCTTAATAATATATTTTTTTTAATCTAATAAATGTTTGATAAGCTTGTAGCTTGTACCTTGTCGTTCCAATGAGTATGTGATTTGAGATTGGTAAACGTTACGAAATTTATTTAAAATAAATAATTTAATTGTTTATATGGAATGTCTCAACAGACAAGTGGATAGAGCACTAAACTATTAAACAAAAGGTTGCACGTTCGAGCCCATTATGGGCTCAAGTTGAAAAATAAATAATTTTTATTAATAATTCCTTATTGTACTTTAAGCAGTTTGAAAACATTCAACATCGTCTGTTCATGCCAAACGACGCAAATACAATGAACGAATGTTTTCCAACTCCTCAAAGTTCACTGGCGATTTGGTTTAGGGACCAATGAAATATCGCCTTATGAAAAGCTAAAGCCACAACAAACAAATCATTTTGTTAAAACTTTAATTGTTTTTAACAATTAGTTGGAGAGAATATTCCAAAATAATAAATTTCAACATTAAGTATTCAAATGTTCATAAAACAATTACATTGGCGCGATACATTCTTCATTCAATAAAAAATAATTCACTGGAGACACTGAATTAAGGAAATCCATAAACGAGAATAAAATAAAAATTGGTAAAATCGAATATGAAGGATGTCCGTAAACGATAACTTAGTAAAAAAATACCTTGAAAAGAACTTGTGAAAATGTTGAGATTAGGATCCAGGAGCAGTGCCAACTTAACATAGACTTGCCATCACAGCATGTTCTACTTTTCTATTCTTATTCAGCGATTTGGAAACTATCCTCATTATGTTGAAAAAGTTATTGCCACCGAAGAAATTTTTGAATGCATAAAAATTTTAACTTAAATTTCTAATAGCTGTGTGGTTATAATAGTGAGATTCCTCAAAGTTGGTATGATCCAGTTGAGTACCATCATACCTACTTCAAAAATGACCTTTAAGAAATTTTATGTAAATAAAATATTATTACATACTCAGATCTTTGAAGCTTTTTACAAAATGACTTGTGGTGGCTATAGATCAAATGTTACATTTAACATCATTCTTGGCACTGTCTTCTATGAACTCAGTAAGTAGATAATGCATATAATGATGTTTCACTTATTTCAAAATGTTTATAGACTATTTTTTAAATATATTGTTTGAAACGTTATTAATCTGTAACTACATTGGGTAAAAAATTAAGCAGAATAAAACACACAAAGAAATTGTGCGGAGAGGAACAAGGGGCTCAAAACCATTTGAAACGTTTATCGGTTGCGAAACAAAACCTTTATAATCATTCTAATATATTTTGCCTCATACTAGTATCAAGGCTATAATCGAAGTCGAATTGAAGCGTATTTATATAAGTAGTCTCACTTAAGGGACAGGTTGTATTGTATGTCGTAAGCCTTATAAATACCCCATTTATATTTTAATAATCTATATCAATCGACTGGCATCTTTCTCTAAAATTTTCGAAATTTATATTTATAAAGCATGTGTGCATCCTGTTGAAATATTCACTTTCGTTTTCACCTTTTTCCTTTTTTTATTTGAATGAGAAAAATTTTCTGAGTTGAGTACTCCCAACGAATATTATCATTTGAAATTCTTGACACGTTTTGTATTCATAATAATTATTCATAACATTTGACAGCAATTTGCATTTTTTTGTTACAAAGTCATGGTACTTTACACTTTAGGTGTTTAGAAAAGGAATATTTTGTCGTGTTGTTTACAAAAAGAAAATTAATACAAGTTCATTTAAATAATATGTTTTTCTTTTCAAGTATTTATAAAGGTGCCTTAAATAAGGTGTGCGTCAGAGCACAGTGGAGATAATAGAGTAAACGTCAAATATTATTGCTGTTTATATTCATTGCTTCAATCTGCATCCACTGTATATATTCAGTGGTGGAAGACATAAAGGGGTTAAAAAATGTTTCTTCTTGTTTTGTTAGTATATTTTTATTTATTTTATTAATTATAGTCAAAATTAAAATCGAAACTACCCAAAGAAATAGCTGGTTTATATTTCCACATCTGGCATTTGCCCATTTGTGTCATTGTAAACTTTTCTATACAACTCGCTCCACAATCCAATATGGTTCTAAGGACTCAATAATATGGCACAACATCTAACCTAGAAAAATTCAAAGGCGACAAAATTAAATACTCCGTACGATCTGGAAGTTCCATTAGTTAAAACAAAAATTTAAAGTCATATCATCAGGGTGCTGTTGGCTGAAGCAATTTATTACTGAGAATTTGAGTTCGATCTCTGTTCAGGTCAAGTAACATCACCATCTGTTGTGCATAGAGTGGCATTTCATTACCTGTGCTTAGATTATTTAAGTGATGAAGGTATAGCAAAGGCCACTGAAAAGTACGTCAGCGATTGATGCCCTTTTGTGAAAATTTATCTAACGTTAGCAGAATCGTCTACGAAGTAAACAATTAATAAATTGGCTACAACACACACAGTTTAAAAAAGTTAATGCGTCTACTGAAAACAAGAGGCGCTGCAACATTGTTATAAATAATTATCATTAATCGCAATATCAGAGTTGCTTTCTCATTTGAACACCTGTCCCCTCTCTACTGCTATCCCTCTCACAAAGAAGTAACCCTTGAAGTAGTAGGCATTAATTGCCTGAGTGCTACCTTTCCTAAAAAAAAAATATGTAAAAAGGAAAATGAAGAGCCACCCAAGTTCACTAGCTCACAGTATTCTAAGCAAGTTCCCATAGAATGGGACAGGTACACATATGTCTCAAACTACGGCTAATACTCCAAATATAATTTTTCTTAGGTTTAAAAAAGATCAAAACCAAAAATATCGATATTCTAAGCTGAGAAAGAGGGATACTCTCTCTCTCTCTCTTAGCCGAATACTGGTGCTGTAGAGTCGTCCCAGAAGAAGCTATAGAAATAAATTTCTGGCCGTGTGGGACTGGTACATATTTAAGACTTTAATAGTAATTGCTAGTTTGATTTATATTGCAGAATCAATAAACACTCGTAATGATGAATTATAGAAAAAATATTCTTATACGGAGCTTTTTTTTCCAAGTCCTTACTTCTTCTGGAATGCACCAGTTTAATTCTTTCATTCTTGAGTTTATTACACTAAAGGGAGATTTTTTTTTTTTTTTTGTTTTCGTGTAACATGTTGTTTTCAAACATTTTCAGTTTGATCTATAATTTAACCATGAATCGACTTACAAGCGAACAACGCACTGCAGATTATGGAAATTTATTATCAAAATTCATGATCGGTTAAGAAAATGCATTGTCCATGTTTTTAATCGGAAAATTGTGTTCAGTGGCGAATCTCATTTCTGGTGGAATGGATACGTGATCAAGCAAAATCGCCGTATTTGGTGTGAAGAGCAGCCAGAAGCAATTCATACCGAAAAATGAGCTGTTTTGTGTGGATTATGGACCGGTGGCATCATTGGGCCGTACTTTTTCAAAGACGACGACGGCACGAACGTTATTGTGAATCGCTAGCGCTACCGTGTGGTTATTACATATTTTTTTTTGTCCAAAATAGAAGAGCTGGACTTGGCTGACATGTGATTTCAACAAGACGGTTCCACATGACACACAGCATGCGGAACAATGGCCCAACTGATATTTAACCGTTGTAGACTATTTTTGTGGGGCTATATTAAAGCTCATGTCTATAGGGAGAAGCTCGCAACGGTTGACGCACTAGAAGCCAATTTTGAATAATTTATTCGTGATACACCGGCCGATATGTTGGGGAGAATATGCCAAAATTAAACCCAGCGTATAAAACCTTTGAGGCATAGGCGCGGTCAACAGTTACATGAAATCATCTTTAAACATTGAATTATATAGATCGTTCCATCAACTCGGATAAAGATCTCATACATTTCTTTATGTTTTTTAAAAATCAAATTTGAAATCTCTAAAAAATCACCCTTTAGATAAGTATTGAGACTGCACAAGTTATGATTGCCTTATCATTTTAAAGCACACCATAATATCCAAAATATGTTGTTGAGCTTAAATTTTGGTACACATTTATTCACTTTTTATAAAGAAATTATAATTATCACATTATCATTATGTTCGTACATTATTGCTGGTTTTCAGCTTGTTGCCGTGGGTGGCAAGATGAGGGGGTACGATAAACAAATAAAATTTGTTTTATACAAAATTCTACCCTAGAGGTGATAAAAAGTTTTCTTAAATTCGTTTTCTTTTTTGCCATTATTTACGCTAATTTATAATTATAGCAACATAAATCTTTTACAGAACATTAACAAAACAACCAAAAACTGACAGAAGATCTAATGTAATTGAAGAGGAAAAGATAAATGGGAAGAAGAGCATTGGCCGGGTAAGGAGTTTGTTTTCAATCAAAGGCGCTTTAGACTTTGAAAAGCTGTGGCGCGAGCTCCACAATCACTTTTAGAAGTCTTTTCACTTTTTCATATTTATAAAATCATTGTTTGCTAATAAGTAAATATCATCTGTACTTACACAGCCATCTCTGAGAGATAAATATTAGTCCCAGCTTAGACGGCAAACATTTTCTTGCGGAACTTGCATTTACGTTTACACAGAGAATTTTTTTCTTGCAGAATAGCATAAACATACATAGCATAAACATACATACATGAATAGCATAAACATGCATATGCATGCCCCTTTCTCTGCCTCTTTCTCTCCTTACATGCAAGTTAAGAATTGCACCAAGAAAGAGTCTTAGGTTTTCCATGACATTCCAGCCTTTTGAAATTTACGTCTGCAAACATCAAACATTTCCCTAGTGTTCCATCAGAGAGGTATACATGTAAGTATTTGGAAAAGTTTAAGGCACAGTTTAAAGGATTCGTAATATCTGTTTTATCGTGTGACTTACAAGCTGCCAGGCTTCTCATCCTTAAAGAGGCCCTTCGATTTGCTTTGAGTGATTTTTATATTCCGCTTAACCTCCTCATTACATAGTTTGCGTCCTTTTTTCTTCCTCCTTAAAAAGGGAGACTTTTTCATCTATCTGAGGCCAATATTTGGTCTTGATGCTTTTACAGTCATCATCTTGGCCATAAGGAAAATTTACAATTTATGTTTAAAGAAAAGTTGTCATTTAACCTCATGCTGTGCAAAGAGACACGTTGTTATCAAAGGATATGAATAAAAAATAAACTAAGAAGGTTTAACGAGATGTAAGGACAATTAAAATATTTTTTTTTTTTTTTGGGCTTGTGAAGTATAATCGAATATGATGAGGACGATGTGAAAAACATTATTTTAGTGTAGGAGATATGAAAGGCAAACACTTTTTAAGAAAGTGCAACATTTGTTGCCACTTCAAAGAGTAAAATTAGAATTTATTTTTCTTCAATAAACAGAAATTTATTATTAAGCAGCACTCAGCCCTCTAAGAGATTTAATTTGTTTTAATTTAAGCGATGAATAGATTGTTATTACAAATTAGCAAATAAAAAGAAAAAGCCATTAGTTTGTCTTTAGTTATAGAAATAAAATTTTGTATAAAATTTAAAGAAATATTTTTGCGAGAGAAGATGAAAATTTTTCCACGAAAAGTAATCATAGACTATGAAAAAAAATATTTTGAAACGAATATGTAGCATTTTATTTGGAATGGATTTCATTCATTGGGGGCGAATAACACTTGCCAAAAAGTATAAAATTAATTTCAGGGTTCATCATGTACCAGGTTCAGGTGACATACGTTCCGGTAAACTTAGAAAATGGCCGTCAATTGCAGAGTGGCGCTCAATAAATACCGAAATGTAAGAATTGTGAACAATAAATAAATAAAATACAAATCGACAATAAATTTTTTCAGTTGTTATTATTTATTTTAAGACCCTGATCTTTTAGGCTCGGATGGTATTATGCGAACTTAGAAAACCTCTGAGCCGACTTTCATTAGGAATATCATTTAGAGATTATACTATTTAAGGATAGATGGCATAAGAGATCTATTATGCTTAGTAGATCCAAACAAATCTGCTGAACTATTTCTACTCAATGAATAGCAGGAAAATCGAAGCGAACCACTACTATCGAGCATATATTTCACTTGAAGTTATATATTGCATTAATTTGAAGTAGAAGTTTGATTTTATTATTTACAAGTAAATATTTAAGGAACACTTTCAATTTCTTTTTACTCCTGACATTTTACTTTTTCAAATTGTAAATTAAAATCTATAATTACTTTCAACAACGTTCTTGTAATTGTGAAATTTAAACTTCAAGTTCAAAAGCATGAATTGGGGGAAAAAACAAAAAAAAACTTCTAGCGTTAAAAATTTATAACATCCATTATCCGGCTATGTCTGTCTGTCTTTCTATTATCCCGCTCCTCAAAGTATGCTTTAAAGTACAAGATACGACTACTGTTAGTATTTATATGAATGTGTGTTCATAAATGTTTGTTATTCCTGTTATTTTAGCAATGGCTGACATTTGGTGTTTTAAAATTTTTCACGGTGACAACTTTCACGGCTCTTACGCTAGTCTAAGCAGCAAAAAACAAACAAATGTGACAAAAGCTAAGCGAGAAAAAAAAATACGTTAATATCCCTTAAAGTATGCTAACACCAAAATTCAAAGAAGCCAGTTAGGCACCAAGGTACTGTCTTGTTGCTTGTAAGAAATGTATTTCCCTGTCAAAGTTTAACAAATGAAAACACAAACAAAAAAAACAAAAATTAAGTGCGAATAAAAGTGAGAAGGCAATTTCTCTAAAGGAAAAAGATGACAAGTTTTAATACTTTTAATAATTTTCAAAGTAGCTCGCTATTTTAGCCAAAACTTCCGCTTTTCTAATCGGAATTCTTTAAAATTTTTATATGTCTTAATACTACACAGTATTTCCATTAAGTAAATTTTTTTAATGAAATATTGTTGTTCTGTCATGTTGTTTGATAGCAAAATAAAAATAAGTAAACATACCACCAGCACTAAATAAGGTGTCTTGTAGTCCAACATCTTCACTAACTTTAATTTACTTGAATTAACACTGCATTAAGGGGAACGCATACTTGCATTACGAAATTTTCTCCTCAACGTGTCCTGGTATCTTTATTGTTATTTGGTCCCTCTCAAGCACCACCATATCCTACCAGATTTAATTATTTCATACCGCCCACTTCTAGTTGCTCACTTAATCCTCTTCATTTTTCTTCATAGGGTTTTATGTAATTAGTTTTTAACCAAATATTTTCAATGGAATTTAATTCTTTTTTTGTTAAAAATATCTCGCAAGCATGAGTGCCACTCTATTGTCTCCAAGTAATCTAAAGTGCAGAAAAATTTTGACACAAAAATTAAAATCGGGTTTTTTTATATCCTAGATTCTCCGAACAACTTTTTGCAATCTAGAATCAAAATTCATTCTAGTATCCTTAACGCAGTTAGTTGTATTTTTAATCAGTCAAGCGATTTCTTGCCATCTGTTCTCTACTTATCTACTATACCTTTTGTTTCTTTAATATTAAGTTTAAAAGTTCTCACAAAGAATATCTCTTAGCAACGCCGTGGGAAGCTCATCTGTGGAAATTCTTGCTAATATCACCATTAATTTTTGAAGATTCTTCTGGGTAGTTAGAAGAGAAAAAATAGTTTTTAAAATTTTCGTCAGCGATATCTCTCAAACCAATTAATCGTCTTAGATAAAATATATGGCATATGAAGAAGAAGTTTTTTTATACGAGCTAATTTAAAGGAAGTGTGAGCTTGAAATTTAATTTCAAAATATATTTTGCTTTCGGAGGTATTCCATCAAACTCGATCGATCAAACGAAATTTTCGAATAATGATATCTCTCGAAGCAAGCAATCGCTTTTAATGCAGTTCGCAGCAGCTGAAGTCATGTTTTTAATTCGAGTGCTGATTAAATTTGGGTTCATTCGAAGCGGGAGCTTTAAATTTAATTATAAAATGTATTTTCCTGAAAATTTACTACAACGCACAACATCTATTCTCATGAATGTAGTCCAAATATTCACACTTCTACAAATTATGCTTCGTTCGGTTCAGCTGTGTAAAATATTATGAGAATCACACATATTCGCACATACATACAGCTATACGGACAGCTTCGGAAAACTAGTCATAATGATGTCATAGGACCTTAAAGAGGGCATGACCTAAAGAAAGACCGAAGTTATATAATCATCAAATTCCTGTTCCCTGATAGAGGAAAGTCATTCATTGTTTCATTGCTTCCAAAAAGTACATTACTGCTTCTTTTAGATTTATTTGGAACTTTATTTACCAAAATTATGACTAAGATTTAAAATAAATCTAGAAAATTGTGAAACTCTATTCTAGTTTTGAAAATTTGTTTCTTTCTTATTAAAAAAATACTCGTTGCCTTAGATTCTCTTCCAAATCTTTTCATTCAATTGGTACTTCAGACTATTGATTTAACATGAGATTGTTACTTTCCTAGTTGTCGACTTCCCAGATGACTGAAAATTAATTTAAAAGACATTGTAGTATCTGCATTTTCATGACTTCTTTGGAAGCACCCTTTCTTGGTCTCTGCCAGAAACTTTTGTGGCAGAGGTACAATTTGAAACATGTCATAATGAAATAAAATTCCCTAGTTGGAGCCTCACTACCACCAGCCGCAATAATATTAGTAAAACAATATTAAAAGTAATAGAGACCCTGCGAAAAATGGGAGTCATTCCCGTAGAGCGACATGCATTTTATCAATTTCCTAGGAAGTTAATTTGGTAAATTTACTTCCTTTTTTCACGATGTGATGTTTATTCCTAGTAGTAAATAATCAATTCTAGTTTATTTACAAACTTATTTTCTTAGCAGGAAAAAGATAAAAAGTTCACTCTTCACTACATAATGCATTTCGCTTCCAAATTCGTGAATAGCAATTCAAAAACGTGAACATTTTGCAATGACAAGCCCATGGAAAATCATTGGAAATGATCCCAATTCGCAGCATTTTAACAACTTTTCTTAAGATCTTTTTTATACTGAGGATGCTTTTCATTATCATGTATAACTCACTCTCGTACGAATGACTTGTCCATCTAGTTCGGAACTGCCGGGTACAAGTACATATCTACTGCTAACACATACACATACGTATGTACGTATGTATGTTAAATGGTAATTTTTTTTAGTAAATACTCGTATGTGTAAGTATGAGTTTTAGAACACCTTTATGCCTTTACAACAATGAAACACATTTTATTGTATCCTATTGCGTCTGAGGAAAGAGAGGAGACATCAAGAGACAAACAATGGATAATTTTAGCTTTTGTAATTTCACGCGCGACTTATCTCTTGGAATGCGAAAAAAGGAAGTAATACTTTACATACATGAAATATTTTATAATACCAGTACAATGTAAAATAGTAAAGGTAAATGTATGTGATGGGGAGAATAAAAAAGAACACATAATACGAGTACAATGCCAATTTTGTATTTCTTTGGCAAATAATTTGTTGTTTTTATGTCTATTTGACGCTCAGCTGGGGACATGATGAAATAATAGCGGTTTGTCAGTGCGTTTTCCTTAATGGAAGTGCAAGTGTTTATGTGTGTGTGTGTGTGCATGTGTGTGTGTGTGTTATCAAACACCGTTATTTTTTGTTCATGATTTTTAATTTATCCTGTTTATTTGTTGGTGTGAAATTCTTTGTAAAAGCTTTGTGCCGGCATATAATGGCGTGGCAGTTGTAATATGATTGTTACACAATTTGACTTCCGGTTGTTTTACTTTATAACTTTGTTTGTACAACGAAAGGGAAAAAAATTATATACACGCACACACATGCAAAAATGACTTCATTATGCTCGTTTGTAATTGCCTAGAACATCTGCTAAGGTTTTGCCTAAACACAATTAACAACTGCGAGTTCGATTGAGGTTCTAAGATTCATTCTATGTCTTTTGTACTCCTTGAAAGACGGTAAAAAACTGCTTCTATTTTATCTGACAGAATCAGGTCCAATTAATAATTTAATTTTTATTCATGATCTTTCGTACTGTAATGTTACCTTCTCACAACAACGTTGGTAATCATAATAATTCCCTCTCATTATGATTGTGGTGTCGACGTCAAGAGTAAAAATGGTTATAGGCAATAATTAACTAATATTGATGGCCTCTTGTCATTTTATAAGCCATAGTAGTAGAAATATCCTATAAATAGTTCTCGATAACGATCCCACTATTGCCAATATATTGATTTTGACTTGCTGTGAAGTCAATGAGACAATCATAATAAGGACAATTATCTCACCACTCACAAAACGCTTTGCTATTCAACCCTATCATACTCCCTTATAAACTGGGCTTCACCTGCGAAAGGAATTTCGGAAAATTACTTTCGGTTCGAAGAAGTTGAAATCGAAACATGCCCAAGTCACTCATACAATTTATGAACCTTAAAATAATTATCAGCCGATTTATGAAAAAGATTAAAAACAAAATAGAAAATACATCCAGTTTTAGAAAAACTCTTGTAAGCGCCCAAAAGTATGCCTTTACGTATGATATTTCTTTACTGTTTCCCTTACATACTTAAATAGTTCTTTTATTTATTTCTCAAGTTAAACTAATTTTTCGTAATATCGAAATCAATCCTTCTTAACAAAGGAAAAATTATCGCCTACTAAAAATCAATAACTTGCAACACTATCATAAAAAATTCTTGCAAAATATAAAAAATAGAAAACAGACAAACATATAAAACCACATAAAATGATCCCCACTACCTTATCACAATATTCTATAAAAATTCCAATATCAACGAATATCAAGAGATTCTCTTACATGTAAAAAATAAAAATAAACCACAAAATTAAATCTACAGTTTTTTGTTACAACAATCTTTTTAAGGGTAGAAAAATTTCAATAGCAACAATTCTCCAAGAAGGAAAGGGGAAACCCATTGAAAGGATACTTTTGTTCTATTTATTAAAAAACACCATGGATTCCTTAAGGATACTTGTGCATTAAGCAATGGATGGATGGAAAAGAACTTTAAAACCGGAAACGTATTGTATTAATAAAATGAACTTAAGGAAATAACAATAAATCAATTGCTTACAATTTTTGTTGTTCGAGAAAAAAACTTAAAACAATGAAACTGGTTGAAACACTAATATATACATTTGTTTTTAAATTTTCTTTATTAATAAAAGGCTTCTTTTTATTGAAGAAATTTTCTAAATACTAACTGGCTGCCTAGAAGCATGCTATTGTTTTTTAAACAAAGGTAATTCAATAATCTAAGTGTGGAAATATAAAAATAAAAAGAACGTTGAATATGTATTTTTGGAAAGCGAAAATTATTTTTCATCAGAAAAGGCGATGTGATGGTACAATTGTTTATACTCTTATGTTTACCATCTGAAGCATGTGAATATGACATGCAACACAATACGACAGTTGTCCCAACTCATGGCAAATATAGGTGGACCACTTCCAAAAACATACCATTGTATCCCCCTTTATGAAAGCTAGTATGGAGAGTATGAGCCCTTGACTTGTGCTTAAGGGTTGATTTGATGACATTCAGCAAGCCCACTTGGAAATTACACCAGATCTGCACATAAATGTTGTGCAGCTCTGCACATAAAATATGTGAAAGACATTCACATCTTTGAATTATCAACATTTTTGGTTCCCTAGTAATTATTATAGTAAATAGACCCACAGCAGAGCAATGCATGGAAGTTCTTGAATTTTACCCAAAGGAATAATTGATACAATTGTCCTGTTAATGGGCCATCAAGACTGATCTTTAGTCTCTTTTTTACGCCGATATGGCAGACACTAAAACCCCGTTTCGTTGAAAACACAAGATAACGAATTCAGTTCATCTTGAGATCGACTTTGCAATTCTGTCTCTGCATCGTGGCACTCTTGATTCTATTAAAGTATTGCTTAGTAACTATTCTTTTTCTAATGAATCCTTAAATAATTTCTTCTCGAGCCAAAAAATTTACTATTTTCGTAGAAAAAAAGGAGCCATAAGTTGTAGTGCATGGTAAGGAGACAGCGGCGATGTTCGCAGTCAATCTGTAGATTCGTTAATGAGTTAATATTGGCTGATTCTTGATAGAACAGGTCCTCTCGATTATGATCAATAACAGTTGGATATAGAACCATCTGCATTACTCGCCATTTTACAGCAGCTGTTAAGAGTTTCAATACATAAACACAAACACCAAAACTTCAAAGGAACATGAACAACAAATTTTTATTTCCTGTCATTTGAGTCTTCTATTCCAAGAAATGCTCAGTCAATTGCTACATATTACTTCACCGCAAAAAAATGTTCCATTTATTATTCTTTTTTTTTTTTGTCATCATAACTGACATTTTTCTAATTTTCTGCTTGAGTGATCAATAATTTGAAAAATAAAGAGAGAACAGAAATTTCCCAACACGTAAAATAAGGAAGCAGCACAAAATTTAATACCAGCAGATATTTTTCTCTCCGGAAAATCAAACTTGTGCTTTTTAAATCAATACAAATTTTGATTGTTTATGGATGCTTGTTTTATTTAAAACTAATTCAATATTAAAAAAATGCAATGGCATTTGCACCATATGAAAGTCACTGACACATTTAAGTCAAGCAAGCCGGAGTTTACACCAGATGCAATTACATCCTTGTTGCAAGAGACAAGGCGGGGGCGCGAAAGAAATATATATGTATTCCATTCTTTCCACTCTCCTTCCCACTTACAACTCACATTAGGCAGGAGTCTATACCTAACTTTCATCTCTCTCGCGTCATGAGACCGTTGGCCGTAGAGATATTCTGGGCCACGAGAATGCAGATGAGTGCACCGGTACACGTGCGGAAGCAGGAGACAAGCTTCAAAAGAAGATAAGAACCGTTTTTTGGTTTAGGAGAAAATCTCGAATATTTTTTGATAAAATATGTTTGTTCTTTATGGAATCTCGCTGGCAGATCTGTATTTGAGTTGCAGAAATAGAAAATTCGATGTAGATTTCTCTGAGATTAAAGAAAATGCTCAAGCAATAGAGAGATGGAGGCGGGTATCCACCGCACAAAGTAATTACTTAATATCCTGTTTGTGATGATTTTATTTACTATGAGGATAAATTCCGTTTTCAGCCAGAAGAGTGGCGGGATTGGATCAGGTAGAATGGTACCCTCTAACAAGAAAGTTACGTAAGATACCATATCTGGAAAACTATCGAGTCTTGTAATAGGGACTTCCTAATTTTGACAGTTGATAAGCGCCATGTTGTTGGGGGACATCTGTCAAATTGGCTATCATTTATTCAGTCTGTTTTGTTAAATCACCATAGATAGATACATATAGCGTTCAACAACACGTGCAAATGTTTTATCAAAACGTATGTTCATATGTTCAGTCGCCCATTTCATAATCGTCCCAGTAAAAAACAAAACTATTGAATTTGACACGATACTCAAATGATTACCAACTTCTTTTTGGCCTAAATTAGATGATATGGACACCAACGACAAGTGCTCATGACACATTGAATATTCTGCACGAGCGGTTTGAGGTTATGGTCATCTTATGTGTATGTGATATTAACTGGCTACTGAGATCGTACAATTTAATCGCATTAGACTTTTTCTTGTGGAATTTTCTTAAGTCGATGGCCAAATTAGCCACAGCGGATTCAAAGCCAACTTGAGCCATTCCGTCGGTCAAATTCAGCCAGAATCATGCAAAATTAGACGTTTAGAATGCGCGTCTCCCAACAAATCCGCGGCGGACATTTCCACGATATTATATTATATACATAATGGCATCGATAGGCATTTCGTTAATATAAAATTTTAATGATATCTCACACACATTTTGATTTAATTAAATTTAAAGACAGGAAGCCATTCAATAAAAACGCTTCTAAAGGATTCATAAAAATTCAGAGATTTTGAGGAAAAAAATGCGAGTTTAGCACACTTGCAAATGATTTTAACAAGAGCTTTCATCGCAAAATTGTTAGTTTCAATGCCTTTAACTGAATTATAAAGTACAAGTAGGTATCTTCAACATATTAAGAATAATACATTTTCTTCCTACTATTTTTTAAGGAAAAAATGTTTAATTATGTAACGATAAGTTGATTATAAGATTACAGTTGGAACACCCATAGTTTACTTGCTTTTCTTGTGTGAAAATAAGAAATAAGTATTGCTTTTGAATTTAATCACGATTTCCTCAACTTAACTTCCTGGGATGTCGAAAAAATACACTAGCGGATGTTTTAGAAGCAATAAAAAAGTCATTCTTCGAGAACAGCATCCATGTTTTCACTATGAATATAAATCTTTTCCATTTGCCCTCCTCTATTTAGCAGTTTGTCTGATTTAAAGTATAATATTGAAAATAGTTTGAAAACTTATGGAAACGTTCAAAATCGTGTAATTGTTATTCATTACACCGTCGCAAGTCGATATGAAAACGGCATTTATTTTACTAACACTTACGAGTTTGCATTGTCCTTGGCGGAGTTACTTTAATCACCTCTCTCATAGTTAAGTTTACGAATGTCATAAAGATTTCGCCCGAACAAAAACATGTCATCAAAAGGTATTCAACCTACATGTGAATTTCATGCAAAAACCTTCAGGCTTTTTTAACAATAAATTTTAATTCTGTCTTTAATTTATTCACAGATTAATATCCAACGTTACTGCAAGATGTTGTCCTTTTTTTTGACTTCCATTCGTTGTATTCGAAGACGTAAAAAAGGATTTTTTTTTAAACTTAAAATGTCATTTGCCCGCAGTGCATTTTGGGTTTTAACGTGTATTACACGTGTAAGCATCTCTCTGACATTTAGTATTAATTATTTACATTTATAAATTAATTTTCTATTTACATATGTTGTTTTCGACTGGTTTAACACTTGTGATGTTTTTTAATAAAAAAAGAGCTTCTTTACGAAAATTCAGAATCACTATTTAATTTGAGTATTTAACACATAAGAATCAGTGTTTTTTATATACATATGCACATACATACATACATATGTGTATGTAAGTATATATTTTAATATTAAATATGGATACGCAATTTACTCCTAGAAATGGAAGCTTGGAAGCTGTAAGCAATTGCAAACCGTCGTAATTTATTTTTGTTTTTATGTCAAGAAATTAAAAATTGAAGAAAAATATCGCTTTCAGCACATTTAAAGAATATATTATTATTATTATTTCAGTATTTCTATTTTTCCTAGAATTTTTATTATTTGGCTTTTTTATTTAGAAGGCGAAATCAACTTTTTATGTTTTTGACATTCATTATGTATAAATAAAAAATTCCTAAGCTTTTTGCGCAGTTTTTCTTTTAATCTGCCCGACGGGGCTTAAAAATAAAAAAATAAAAATTTAAATTAAGTTACAAATTACCAAAAATTCTTACGTATTGTACTGAACCTCAGAATCTTAACACTAGATAATTAAAAAAAATTATTTATAGTAAAATGTTTATTACAGCAAATAAATAACATGTAACAAGTTTGAGATAATAACGGTTGGTTTTGACCTTTTTATCGTTCATAATCAAAAGTTCATTACAAATTAACGCACATTTAAAACATTATTTTCATACTTAATTAAATATCCACAGTAGTGGTGATAAAAGTAAGTACAATCGAGTTCATTTAAGTGAAAATACCAGAGAATGTTGTAGTATTTCCTTTTCGCATGCACATAGACAATTTTCAATAAAAAGAAATTCGAATAGTTGAAATGCGTCGAGGTTAAACGAGTCGAAAATTTTCCTATTTGATTTTATGAAGGTAAAAGCAAAAGTAAAGGTAAAGATTAAATAGGAGGGAGAACAGTAGAAATGTGCTAGAATAGATGCAAATGTTGAAAAGCAGATCACTTTTTATGTAAGTTCAAATTGATATACGGATATTTAATTGATTTCAAACAATCTTGCAAATAATTTTATAAATTCCACAAGGTGTGGTCCGGAAGTAGTGAAATTTCGGATCTTTACCAATGGTTTTAACATAAGGCTTCTCCATTGTAAGATTTTCTCTTTTTTGGACTATATTCAATGGATTGGAAGTCAAAAGATCGGAAATACTTTAAATTTGAAAAACCAAAATACAGAGGGTCCGTTCTTTCTAGGCAACGACAGATAGCAGCCCCATTATCCTGGACCTGCTATAGCAAACCAATTATCTACTAAACTGGAACAATAACCGATTACCGAAACTGATACAAAGCAAAAAACAAATAATAACAGTGCGAAACAATTGCAACAACAACCCGTATAAAGATAGATATGCTTTGTAGAAGCCCTATGCTCCCTCCAGGAGTGGAAGGAACATATATACATATGAAAAACCATCCCTTTACACTATAAAATTTTTTACTCACAGTCAACATGATGATCATCTCACCTGTGTTTGCATTTAAAATAGCAACTGTAATAAGTTCTTATACTTAAGTATATAGAGAGAAGCTGTGACAGTATATTTTTTTGGGAGACATTTAGTAAAAAGAGCTTCTAAAGAAGTCATGAAGATGCAGAGATTTTGGTACAGAAAAAATTTTAACGTACAGTTTTCTTTGGAAAATTATCTTTTTTAATGCCTTTAATTCCGTTATAGGCATCTTCAACATTTTAAGAAGAGTTTGTTTTGGATTCATTCATCTTTTCTTTTTTGCAAAGAAAATAATGTTATATGTATGTATAAGGTGATTTCTTAAGAGCTTTTTGGATTTGTTTTTAAAAAAACATGGTTCACCTTTTATTTTTGCACAATTCTGTAAAAAAACTAATTCAATGCCATCACTGGTCCTATTTTTATAATCCTTTAAATTTCGAAATACCGGTTTTTTTCTTTAACTATTAACTAGTGTTTAATTTTATTGCGTTTCATCAGATTCCAATAAAAGTATTACCTTTTTCGCTATTTAAAGAAGCACTTTCCAAAATATCGTAAAAATGGTGTAATATGTGTAAATCGGATCCCTCCTACGTGTAAAATATATGAATAAAGATGATTGACGTAGTATCAATGACATGCATGTCCCTTTCATTATATCCAACACTGCAACCGTAATATACTTCTATTTAAATATATAATATGTCTGGAGGAAATAGAAAAGATAATACAATTTGCATATTCGATGGACGTAAAACAGTTTGTTTACTAAGTCAATGTCCTCTCAAGAATAGAAAGGACATAGATATGATGTCTTTCATCTTATGCTTCAGAACGATAACAATTACAATTTGTCACTTGAAGAATTTTTCCAAATTAAATATTTTACAAAATTTCAATTATTTACAAGTACACTTAAAATATTTAAAAATATGAAAGTAATATTCATTAACAATATAATGAACTTCAGAGAAATAGTCCTTGATATTTAAAAAGTGCCCGGAGAGCTTTAAATTGTCGCAGATGTAGCAATGAAGAACGAATGAATATGAACAAATTAAATCAAAAATAAATTATTCATTACGGTTCAGTTAGAGTCATTAATATATTTTGTGTCTGCTTCTTAATGTGGTTCCTACTGTCGAAGATGTTGCAAATGAGTGAATTTCAATCCGAATCGATCTTTTTCAAACCTTTATCAGCCACTTGAACCAGTGACACGTTCAATTCCCTGCCTATGTTAGGGGCTTCAATGTTATATGGACTGACTCGTAGCATCGGTAGAACTTGAGCGTCATATTGGTTCTAAGAATGAATTATATATCAGAAGTTGGCATTTCAAGCTCACATACAGTTATAATCCAATATATTTAAAGATTTTTCAATGTGTTCCCGAAGGACAATTGAGAGTTACAAAAATATGGATATAGTTGGCCTAGGAACTTATTTATGCAAGCAACAAAATAAAAAACTGATACTAGATAAGCATCTTTTACTTTTTCTTACAAGCAAATGAGACTGACGATGGAATGGCTACTAATGAACCTGCACTAGACCCAACGTAATGCTAGTAAAGGGTGATTCTCTAAGAGCTTTCTGATTTGATTTAAAAAAAGCAGATAAAATTTAGAGAAAAGTATGAAATCTATATTTGAGTCGATGGAACCATCTGTATAGTTAAATTTTTAAAAAAGATTTCGTGTAAATATTGACCGCAGCTACGCCTAAAATGGTTCATACGCTGGTTCCAATTTCGACATACTCTCTCCAACATATCGGCCGGTATACCACGAATAAATTCTTTAATATTGGTTTCCAGCCGTTGCGGGTTTCTCCCTATGAGCCTTAACATAGCCCCACAAAAAAATTTCCAAAGGAGTTAAATCGCAGGATCTAGCCGGTCAATTGTTCGGCACCAAGCGTGAAATAAACTGTTCATTTTGAACTCGCCTCTCAATTGGGCCATTGGGCCATTGGTGTGTGGTATATAAGCACTGTCTTGTTGAAACCACATGTCAGCCAAATCCAGCTCTCCCATTTTGGGTAAAATATATTTGTTCCTGCCTTCATCGTCCTTGAAAAAGTATGGTCTAATGATGCCACCGTACCATAATCCACATCAAACAGTGCATTTGTCGGAATGCAATGCTTCTGGCTGCTCTAGACACCAAATACGGCGATTTTGCTTGTTCATGTATCCATTCAACCAGAAATGAGCTTCGTTGTAAAAAATCACCTTTTATATGAATATTTTTATTTAATACTAGCAAACATTAGTGTTATATTACCACACGATTTAAATTGAGCTTTTAACGAAATTTACGGCCTTTAAAATAAAAATCCATGGAATACATATCATAAAGTTTTGGAGTCCATACGTTACATATACATACATATATATATATATATATATATATATATATATATATATATATATATATATATATATATATATATATATATATATATATATATATCCTGTTTTATATGTATAGATCTTCAACTTATTGTACAATGTTGCACCTTAGTAAGCGCGGAATATCTTGTGTTATCGAATGATGTAAAAATTTGGAAATAAACCGAAAATTCGGATTTTTTAATGCAACATTTCGAAAGTTTTAAAATTTTGATATTGAATCATTATTAACATAGATTTTTTGTAAATATCTTCGGAACTACATAACCGATTTAAGAGTGTGATATCTCGTTTTGAAGAACATGACAACGGCTTTCAAAGAAAAGTAAAATAAAATAAAAAAGCATAAAAAATAAATATTGTATGTATATGTCATTGGTGGTGCAATATGAAAATTGGATTTTGCCACGCCCCTCTGCTCACAGACCGAAAATCAAAAATCAGAGTGTCACCCGCCCGAGTATTCTGAAGGTTCCCTGAAAATTTCGTCAAAATCGGCCCAGCCGTTTTGGAGCCATTACGTTACATACATACATACATACATACACACATCCTATTTTATATATATATATAGATAGATAGATTAATCAGTATAAGGTCCGGAACAAGTGTTTCAATACCGCCGCTGGTCCCATGTCTGAACATTTTTCTAGAAACAACCAGGTGATTTTGCTCGGTGCAATAATAACATTATTTTTATCTTTTTTTTTTTAAATAAATATTATTATACTTGGTACACTTTTATTGCCTGATAAATAAAATTGACAGATTTTTTGTTGAAATTTTTTCACTATAAAAGACCCATATTTTTTTTAGAGACAGCACATTCTAAGAGACTCTTTCAAGTGTAGCATTAGAAAATAATCAAAAACATGCGTGTTTTCTTGGTATCTATATTGGTGGTTTCAAGCTGTTCATTGGCGATAACTAGTCCTACGTTAGGGGCTAAAAAAAATATTGGTAAATATTCGATATATAGATGCTGGTGAAACGGAGGATTTATAAAAGGAATAGAAGTTCCTTCGTGCTTTAGAAATTTCATATAAATAAAAATTTTAATTCTCTCAAATACACTTACGATGCCCTTTTTCAATATTCAGATTCAAGTGTTGTTATTTCGACTGTAAATGAAGCAGCTTCGGGTTTGACGAATATTCTGGATAAAGCTTCTAATTTAAGAGATAATATTAGAAATGGAAGTTCTAAACTTGTCAGTGCTAATGCTGATGTCGATTTAAGCTTGCAGGCCAATACTTCTGGAACAGCTGATTTAATAACTAGCGCCAATGTCAGTTTGCAAAAACCCTCAAATAAAGTTGCTGATGCGTTACTGGTTAGTACAAAAGCTGTAATTTCGGTGAAACCGGATCGTAACGGTATTATAAATCCAATTTTAAATGTTTTTAATTCTCTCTTTAAGGGAACAAATAAAGATACTGCTGATTCAAAACAACTCGGTGCTTCTACTAATATCAATTTAAATTCAAATTACGCATCTGATGCAAAAGCTAATTTGCAAAACTTCGCATATGAAGTTACGAATGGAAAAAAGGCAAGTAGAGGGGAAGTAAGTTTAGATCTAAATATTGCTGGAGGCGATCTTAGCGCAAATTCAAATAGCTTTGCAAGTTCTTCAATTGAAGGTGCTACTGATTCTCAAAATGTCGGGGATGGTACTTCGGTAAATTTAAGCTCTTCTGCCGCTTCTGTTGCAGAAACAGTTTCACAAAACTCCGCAGATGCAATATCGGTTAGTAATAGCGATTCAGAGCTAAAGGTTAGTAGCGGTAATTTTAGCTCCAATTCGAATAGTGTTTCTAATGTTAATTTGAATTCGAATATCGCTATTGATGCAAACTATGATTCGAAGAAAACAGCAGACAAAGTTTTTGCTGCATTATTGTCCAAGAGAAAAATTCTTATAAATATAAGAGCCGCTCTGAGAACGAAATTAAATCATATGCTCAATTTATTAGGAAAAGCGGAACATGGAGCTGATGTTGGTTCGCAGCAGATCGAGGACGGTTCTGATGGCAATATAACCTCGAGTGCTGCCTCTTCTGGCAAAGTTAATATTAGCACTGGTATTAACGGCAAAGCAACAGAGTCTTTACATCAAATTGATGAGCTCTTATCCCTCCTTCAAAAGTCTGTAAGACCGGAGAAAATGCGTCTTATCGTTGCTTTGAAGAAAAGTCTGATAAGTGCTGCCGATTTAAAAGATAATCTTATTACTGAAGCCTCTAAATCTATAATTGCTAATTCCGATATCGGCTTTATACCGAAACAAGCTGAGACTGCACAAGGTGGCTTGATTGGCAGCAATAACGACAATTTGAAAAAAAATTTAGATCAAGTTGTTGGCCTATTATCGAATCTTAAGAACGTATTAAGATCCGCACTAAACTAACAAACTTAATGCATAGGGGTTCCATCTGTATCCTGATGAAAATGCATTGAAATTGTATAATGTTGATATATTGTTTAATAAAAAAAATTATTTCTGCATGTATCAAAAACTGACTACTGTGAATTAAGATTTTTAGGATAATAACAAGGGAACATTTGTTGGAACACCTTTTGAATACAAAACCTCAATAAAATTGTGTTGAAAATATTGTTCAGAAAATATTTTTAGGACCTAATTTTTTTTTAATACAACCCAATCTTCTCGAGGTCAAAGGCCATCTGGCTTGATGGAAAGTTATGCCTTTCAGTAGTACAGGTTAAATTTTGCGGAATTGCCCTTGAATATATAGAAATTTTTTTATTCTTATAATTTGAACGGATAATCTTATATATTCTGTTACAATTTTAGCCTATTTTAAAAAAAGTGTTACATAATTTGGTTGCTAAACATAAATACTCGCCCTGATTTATTAAAAAAATATAATAATAATAAAAATGGAATTATTGATCACAATAAGTGTTCCAGTAAGGAGCCTTCTCTACGCTCTCTGAAGCCACTGTTGTCAGGTAAAGACGATTCTGTAGAAAGGAACAAAATTTTATTTATTTTACATTGACGATTTCTGTCGACTATGCAGTTCTATATCACTATTCAAACTCAATGCAGGAGGAGCGTATTAGCCATCTAGTATTTGCTTCTAATATTATAATTTTATAGGAGTGTCCCCAACCTTAATTTTCGCATGGTATGCCGGCCTGAACGATGTCAAAAATTTGTTACACTAGCTGTGAGGCGGGTAAGAGATACGCCTAAGCTTGATGCTACATATTAAATACTACAGGATCAGTATATAAAAAAACACAAATATTAAGATTAATGCGTATTGAGAAATCAATATAAAAATAAATCTACTTTAACAACAGCTGTGAGTTGGGGTGTGACGTACCCCCAAACCTCATTGGAGTAGATGTCGTTCCCACTGACGCTACCGAAACAGTAAGCTCAACGCTAAATAACGCACGGTTACCTGCAGCCAAATCTAAAAGATGTATAACGAAATGCTTTGGGTAGCTAAAAATGCAAGAAATAAAATTTAATACCAGCTGTGAGAAGGCATGTGGCATTACCAAGTCCCCTTGGCGCTATCGCTACACTCAACGTACACGTAAGGCAGCAACTCGCAACCTGTGAGCTAAAGGTGGCCTTAAATTGTACCACAAGTATTTAAATCTGTTAAAAATCTGCAGAAAATTTTACAGTGTAAGCACTAAATGTATCAGTAGAAGGGAAAATACCGATGAAAGCATGACAAGTGGATGGTAAATGTTTATTTTCTAAACCATTTCAGAAAATGATTGGCTATGATCCACCAGTAGTGCGATTCAGTAAACCTTAATGATTTCACAAAAGCTAGGTTAGGTTAGGTTAGGTTGATTGGAGGGGTGTGATAGCCCATGTCATACGACATACACTTAAGCCAGTGAAGGCTCGTTGTGCGCTCCCTTTAATTATCAAACACAACTGCCAGAGTTCTGCAGCAGGATTCGAACCTGGGACCTTCGCACTACGAGTCTAGGGCACTACCTACTAGTCTACGAAGGTCAGTCCAGAAAAGCTAAATTTGTCAAAAAATAAAAACTACTGGTATGCACTAACGATTATGTGATTCACACTAACTTCTTCTTAACAATTTTGTTATAATATGATATCAAGTGGCATCTTTGTTAAAATGCACAAAGAGGATTAGAAAAAAAAACAATAGAATTAGTATCAACGAAACAGGGTGTAACAGTATTTTTGTCCAGATTTTTTTAAACTATGATCAATTAAATCATAATTTTTTTAACTAAATAATAAAACATTATACACTCGTAAACAAATATGTTTTTATACGTTTGTAAACTGATGTATCGCTATAGGCAAAAGAGACATGCTTCCACTTAACAGCTGACTTCAATAGTTTCAGTAACACCACACAATTAAAAAGAAATCTATATATATAAAATAGGATGTGTGTATGTATGTATGTATGTATGTAACGTAATGGCTCCAAAACGGCTGGGCCGATTTTGACGAAATTTTCAGGGAACCTTCAGAATACTCGGCCGGGTGACACTGTGATTTTCGGTCTGTGGGCGGAAGGGCGTGGCAAAATCTAATTTTCATATTGCACCACCAATGACATATACATATACATATTTATTTTTTGTGCTCTTTTTTTTATTTTACTTTTTTTGAACGGCGTTTGTCATGTTCTTCAAAACGGGATATCAAACTCTTAAATCGGTTATGTAGTTCCGAAGATATTTACAAGAAATCTATGTTAATAATGATTCAATATCAAAATTTTAAAACTTTCGAAATGTTGCATTAAACAATCCGAGTTTTCGGTTTATTTCCAAATTTTTACATCATTCGATAACACAAGATATTCCGCGCTTACTAAGGTGCAACATTTTACAATAAGTTAAAGATCTATACATATAAAACAGGATATATATATATATATATATATATATATATATATATATATATATATATATATATATATATATATATATATATATATATATATATATATATATATATATATATATATATATATATATATATGTATGTATATGTAACGTATGGACTCCAAAACTTTATGATATGTATTCGATGGATTTTTATTTAAAAGCCGTAAATTTCGTTAGACGCTCAATTTAAATCGTATGGTAATATAACTTTGGAGCTGTTTGCTTAGGGCCAGCAACGCGGACAGGGTCAGCTATATGTACATAAAAATTACGTGTACGTTCGTGATCGCTAAACGCAAAAACTACTGGACCGATTTTGACCAAATTTTATATGCATGCTCTATGGGCCGTGAGGAGTGTTTCTGTGTAGTTTGAAGTTCGTCCAACAAATGGCGCAATACTTAGTTTTGTGTGTGTGTTTTTGTACCGTAACTCAAGAACTACTGCACCGATTTTGACCAAACTTTATATACATGTTCTATGGGACGTGAGGAGTGTTTCTGTGTAGTTTGAAGTTCGTCCGACAGATGGCCCAATATTTTGTTTTTTGTGTTTTGCGCAATAGAGATTAGCGCGATAAGCCTAAGCTGCGTTTTGCTGAAGGCGTTGGGTCCTTAGTCAGCGTGTAGTGGAGTTAATTAGCCCGATACCGGTATTTGACCAATAATTGCTTTGTCGATTTAGTGCAAATTTGAAGGCAAAACAAGGTTTGCCCGGGTCAGCTAGTAAATTATAAAAGAAATGAATTATAACTGTCAAATATAAAAGAATTTATAGCTGACTTTGTTACTGGGTTTGCACAATTGTTATTGAACACAGCTAAAGAGCTGTGTTTAATGAAATACCACATTTACACCACGCACATGTTCGTTGTATAGAAACCAGTTATAAACTATTTCGTTCGGTGCTTTAATTGCAGTTCAGGTTGACCCACATCTAGTATTGGTATACAATAGTATTGTACTATTTAGTTTGCAAATACTATGTCTGTCAAGGGCATTAGGCTGCCAAATTTTATCACTTGATTCCAACTAAATGAATAATTTCTAAGTTGGTTTCAAGTTCGTTAATTAGCAATAAAAATTAGTCACAATTTTTGAAACAATTGAAACCCCAATTTCACTTTTTTTTAGCAAATATGTGTAACAAAAAAAATAAAATAAAAGATAAACGATATTTGGAGGTCCTTGCAACAAAAAGTAGGACACTAAAACAAACTTTTATATGGAAGTAGACCGATGCTGTCCAACGATACCAACTTTATTCAAATCAGATGTGTTCTTCCAAATCCAATGTTATTAATTTTTGAGAAAAATACTCGCTATATCCAACTTTGGTGGGCCATAAGTAGATATAAAATCAAATTAAAAAGTTAAATTGTGAAAAATTTGGATTAGTAGTTTTGATTCTATATTTCTTCAATTGAAGGTGCTACTGATTCTAAAAATGTCGAGGATGCTGCTTCTATAAATTTAAGGTCTAAAAGAAGCGAAGTAAGCTCGGAGCCAAATGTTAGAAGCAGCGATCTTACCGTAAATTCTTCAATTGAAGGTGCAACTGATTCTCAAAATGTAGAGGATAGTGCTTCTGTAAATTCAAGCTCTTCTGCCGCTCCTGCTACAGAAGCAGATTCACAACTCTCGGCAGATACAATATCCGCTAGCAAAACCGAAGTAAGCTCGGAACCAAATGTGGGAAGCGAAAAATTTAAATTAGTAGTTTTGATTCCACATTTCTATATTATTCATTTTATATTTGAGTAATTTTTTCCTCAGTAACCTAGATAAATTAAATATATGAGATACACTTAAAACTTGACAGGACTTATGCGATGGAGGTTGCTTCTTTTCAATAACATATTTATGTTAGAACAAGCAATGGAATCCTAATTTCATATAAAAAAACAGGAAGTCATAAGATTTTTTATTCACTTTACTATTCTGTTGTCATTAAAATTATATTGTATATTAATGCACCATTGCTGTACGAAGTAGTGAGTGACTATAGTAAATAGAGCATAAATTAAAAAATATTGTCAAGTTACTATCCAAAACTTTCGGAATTTGAAAGTACTTAGATCAAAATGAGAACCAAATTCTTGATAAGTAAAATACCATAATATTAGAAATAATTATGGATATTTTTTACCGCTCTAATAGAGGAAAGACCCAGTAGAATAAACAAAATTATGTTGTTCTCACGGAACGACATCCTCATTGCTTGCGAAGGATCATTTAGTGCATTTTCTTGACTTCCTGGGATCGAATTGACTATGAATTTCTTTTATAAATTTGTGAAAATCGGGTTGGAAATAAATTCTTATTGTAAAAAATGTTTATATCCTTAAATCTAAATAAGAATAATGTTTTTCTTCAACCAACAAAAATAAAATTACTTTCACATATGAAAAACGAAATCGTGAATACTATCGAATATGTACACTTTACAAATGTAAAACTCATTGCAAGTGGCAAATAACTAGTCCTAAGTTAGTGTCAATGTAAAAAAATTCATCAAAATTTTACTTTCCTTTGCAATGAATATAGATTCCAAATCAGTGAATTGCAATCGAAAAAGAGAACATCATACAATGACAAGCCTATGTTAAAATCATTACAAATGATCCAAGTTTGCACTACTTCTGGATCCTGATTTCAACGATTTCATGACTTTTTCAGAAGGTCTTTTTTGTTGGCGAATTATGAAATGAATTGGTATTTCATCTATTGAGAGCTTGGTTCTCATTTTAGTCTCGGACAAAATATTTGTATTGGTCTTATTCCCAAATCTATATTTTTGTGTGGATTACTTTATACCAGAGCGTACTAACTCTACTAGGTGATCTTAATAGACTTTTAAAAGCTATTTCACTACGTTTTAAGACATTCTTTATTGTCTCAGAAACCATAAAATTTAGTATATGAACCAGGTAGTCTTGACTGCATGTATTTTAGTTTTCGTTGTCAAAGTTTGTTTATATGCGGTTTTGGTCTTCTTTATATAAAATTAGTTCTTCTTCTTCAAAAAATGAATATGCCTTGTGCGGTATTGTGAAAAATATTAATAAAATCAAATAAATAAATTAATTTACCAATATGCGATCGTGTGCTCTATGCAAAAA
Source organism: Germaria angustata (assembly GCA_963681545.1). Classification (NCBI taxonomy): domain Eukaryota; kingdom Metazoa; phylum Arthropoda; class Insecta; order Diptera; family Tachinidae; genus Germaria; species Germaria angustata. Next base: position 83,838,823 of record OY813001.1, on the reverse strand, counting down.
AATGCGAAAGGGGCGGGATCTATGTTCATCATGCCTAAGGATGCTGCCGCGAGAGCCAGGTGGAGTGAAATTTGTGGAAAAAAATTTGCTCCCATATCATGTGTTCAAATCACTTTCCCCCAACAAATTTTGGTTCAAATTATTTTATCAGAAATTTCATTATAAATTTTAATTATATTTATATAAACCATTTTATAATTTATTTAAGTTACAAGTTGTTCGTATTAAATTATGTACATACATATTTATATCACGAAAAATATGATAAATTTGAAGACGAGGCACTTAATTATGTAAGGAACTCTCGAGGGCAATTTATATATTCGATGCAATTATCAGCATAGGTTAAAATATAATTGTTTCCACTTTATTATACTTTTATCTTTTAAATTTATGCTTCTTGCCTCTTCACTGGAACATTTATTTATTTAACTATGGCACGTACATCACCTTCAGTGCCTCTTATTATTACTAATGGTATCGTTGTATCTAATTTTGCGTACCAAGTAAGTCCAACATTCAAAGCATTACATAACTCTTTTAAGTCTATAAAATTAAGTCTATAAACTTGATGCCAATTTTATTTATTTAAATTTAAATTAATTTTTTTCACTCACGCACAATTGATTCTTCAATCGTCAAAATCTCCATGTCCATGGATTTGACGACACAGCTGACTTTGACATCCAAACTAGTAATTTTTCAAAGCGAATTCTCGCGAGTCTACCTAGTATGAATATGCCTCGATCTTGTTCTTTGCTATTCAGAGAGGTAATCGTAAAGAAAAGAAAAAAATGATAACGATTGTGCTTTTTGGTTCTGTAATTGGTTTTGCTCATAAGAAGAAACCATACATTAATTTAAAGGTAGACAGTTAAAAGAGAAAACACTGGGAACAAAATGGAAAGAGTTTGAGAAAAAATATTTCCAAACGTTTGCAGAATTACTGACTTCTTAAGGTAGATACAACCATTGTTTCTGAACAAAATTTTTGTTCAGAATCAATTTTAGTTAATTGAGAGTTTGTACAGAAACGATTCACCCACAGAATGTTCTTGAGCAACAAAGCTACCATGCGCTGTTTTCTTGTCGTCGCACACATGTTTTTGAAATTATACTTACATATATGTATACAATATGAACTAAATAAATTATTTTCCTTTGCTTTTAAATTTTTTAATTTCATAATTAAACCAATTCTTTAAAACCTTTGCCTTCGACGACATTTTGAAAATAACCTTGCACTTGTCTATGCAAACAAACAAGCAAGTTGCAAGTGTTTTTATTATATGCTTCGATGTGTTGGTTGTTAATACATAAACGCTACAAGTTGCGTTACCTCCGTGTTCAAATGCAGTGTTATTAACAATAAAAAACATTTACAAATATACTCTGTACATTATTATACATACAGTTTGTAAAATACATCAAGAAAACGAGTTTCAAAAGATATTAAACAATTGGTCTATTTCAATCACTACATAGACAAAACTGCCAAGGAAATCGAAAATCAGAACTGTATATAATATCATATCCCGTGCTGAAAAAGAAGGACGACTAGATTTAAAAAGATCCACAGGCAGAACGAAAAAGGTGACACAGCGTCTTGAAAGAAAATAATTAGAATCCCCAATCCACCACAAGAAGATTAGCTCTTCAAGTGTAAAAACCAAAGTGTTCTCATGCAACAATCAGAAATGTTTTTCAAAGCCACAAATATTTGTCAAGAGTGGCGAGGAAAAACCCCCTGCTCTCTGCTCAAAATATTGAAAAGAGGTTAAGATTTGCCACCGGTTACGTTTCAGGATGTTATTTTCTTAGATGAAACAAAAATTATGCTTTACTATCATGCCGGACCGCAAAGAGTTTGGCATAAGCCCCTAATATCCCTAGAAAATAAAAATCTTATTCCTAGAATAAAGTTGGGAAAACTGTCCGTAATGGTATGTGGCTGTATATCCAGCAAAGGAGTTGGAATTTTTGATAAAATAATGACTAAAGAAGCATATTTTGATATTCTAAAAGCCAAAGTGACCTCCAGCATTAACAGGTTTGGTTTTATTAACCAAGATAATTCGAGTAAATTAAAATACAAATATATCAAGATAATGATCCCAAGCATAAATCTTACTTATGTAGACCATGGCTACTGTACAATTGTACTAAAGTTATATATACTCCTGCCCAAAGTCCATATATAAACCCTATCGAAAACTTGTAGGTTCATCTTAAGAAAAAGGTAGGGAAAAGATCGCAAACGAGCAAAAACGAATTGATACGGTTTATTAAAGAAGAGTGGAAAATACCGTTAGAATATAATATTCCGAAGCTAAATTAATCGATGCGAAGACGGCTGCAAGCGGTAATTGACGCTCGAGGTGGACACACAAAATATTAGAAACAAAAATTCAAAAATTTACATCAGTGTGCAAACATTCTTTCACAGTAGAGAAACTGAACAGTTTTTATTTTTTAATATCTAACATTACAACTTTTCATTGTTATAAAAGTTTTTTATATATTATATTAGCAAAACGTATAATTATAAAATATTGATCCAAAAAAAAAAAAAAAAATCTTATTTTTATTACAAATCAATGCATCTTTTGAAGTTTTCTTTATTTTTCTTTATGTGCAAAGATATATTTTACAAACTGTACATATGTGTATATAATATGATGTGGCAGCTCATTTCAATTTTGCATAAAAAATTTATGTAGCTGGCAGCACAGTTCAATTTGTTCGGAACGAAAATTAAAATTAAACCAATTCAAGCTCAAATTGTTCCGGACAAAATTTTTGTTTGTGTTTATACACTAACATTAGTCTTGTTTTTTTTATTAGAAATTTTTGTTTGTCTTTAAGTTGTTTTAATATTTGAGGGCCACGTTTGTATGAAAAAAATCCCAATATCAAACGAATTCAAAATATTTTTCATACAAATTCAAAACAACTAGAAGTTTCTAAATACAACCGTAATAATTTGTATTTGTAATTATATATATGTACATATGTATGTATATACATTTTTATATACTTTGTATATACATACATATTATACTATTATTAGTATACGTATAAGGTTTATTAGGTCTATATACATATGTATGTATGTATAATATCTGACAAGTTTGAGATAATAAGTGTTATTTATAAACATTTTATCGCTGTTTTTCAAAAGATAATTAAAAAATAACGCACGTGTGAAACTTCGTTTTCATATTTAATCTAATATTCACACCCTTGGTGATGAAGATAAGTGCAATCGAATTCAGAAAGAATAGACGTATCCTAGAAATTAGAAGATTTTCAATGGAAAGAATTTCTTTCGAATAAGTGAACATCTTTTTGACAATTAAAGTTGAGAGCTTTTAAATATTTTCTGTTTAATAAATATAGAATTTGTGGCATTAAAAGTGGGAACTCAAGTGAATTCGAAAAATTAGTCGAATAATTGGGAAGAAAATCCCGCACTTGCAAGAGCAATTTCCTAAGTTTAGGGAGCTGTGGAAATGTATTTATGCCCTTTCGTTTAGTTTTTTTCAGCATTTGTCCGAAAGTTTATCCATTGTGGCCAAACTGTCATTACCATTGACATCTCGAGACTTAGACAGAATCTTTGATACGACAGTCACTAGGAATCTTATTGGTGCAATTATTGGGCTACAAATAATAATGATGTCGCCAATTTGATGGTGTTCGGACCACCCTTTTCAAATGAGGTAGTCGCCAGCACATGCTTAAATTTTGTTTTCTTAACCCGAAAATAACTTTGTAAATAATTTTTTTTTTTCAGAAATCGAGAGCCTTGAATTAACCATTTACTTTTCATCTGGTAAGAAAGTCGTATGGGAGGTTATTATGTACGTGTTCAAATAGATTTTGAAAACTAAGGTTTGTAAAAATATTTAATTTTTATGAGAACAGAGGCATTTTTGTTACTAATTAAGATATCGGTTGAAATATAAAGACCTTGTCTAAATACTTCACGATCTTTTCAATTAATTTTCAATGTAATTTACAAATAATAATTTTTTTAATGTCTGTTCGTGTTTTGAAAATAACAAAGGAAATTTAGGAGTTTTTGAAGCTTTAAAAACTAAAGTAAAAACATAAATAAATATGAACTTGTAATATCATTAAGATGCCCTGAAACACAAAATCAATATGACTCCATTGGAATTAAGTCGATCTTCGTGTAGATTAATAATTCAAAAAATGTTTTAATGTTATTAAATTAAATGTCACTATATCATTAAAACTAGAACTGCTAGAGAAAGACTTATAATGTCATCATAATCAGCGCTATTAAATTATTGAAACAAATAGGAATAAAAATCTGGAAAATCATTCAACGTTCCCCTGTGCAGTCCTATAGCAACAACAATTATAATTTGATTCTTATGAAACTATTTTAAATTGTTAATGTTTTTGCTTTAAATAATCTGTCTATTATCGTTATCTATTTTGAAAGGAAAATAATATATAAATAATAATAAATAACGACAGAGAAGCCATAGTTCGCTGTCATTCATATTGTGAGTTAAAGTTATTATTATTAATAGTTTCCTTTCGAATAAAAAATACATATGTACGGTTTTACAAAATACAGCACAAGTTTATACAAATTAATTTAATAAAGGATGCTACTTAATCCTAATAAATATACATATGTATATAAATACTTTCCCTTATTAAGAATAGCTCCCTAATTGTCTATTAAATATTTTAAATCTTGCTGCTTGTAATGGTTTTGTCGTTAGACCAGCTGATTTCGTTGAACAATTGTGTTCTTTTCCAAGACTTTTTGGCGAATGAAGAAGTGTTTTAAGAATATGTGTTTAGTTCTTTTGTGATATTCAGGATTCTGAAGTAATCTTATTGTGGCATTTTGTCTACTTTTGACATGGGAATTTCATTTAGTTTCAAAACCTTGGAAGACTGTGTAGCTGCAAGAATAGCTTCTTCAGTTGTAGATGATATAACAATGAAGACTCCTGATATCAATCTAAAAGTCTTTAAATAACCTCCAAAGGGAGAATCACTGTAGTATTCAAGCTTTAAGATGACGCCAGCTTTGCATGTAATAGCATAGTCCTTTCTTTCAGAATTGTATCGAAGTACTCTCTCTCTCTTTTGATTCATATCATATTTTCCTTTTTGGGAGTTTCTATGTTTCCAGACATGTAAGCAATATTAAATATAAAATTTGGTCTGGTATCTGGCATTAAATACATATGTACATATATACATAATTGCTCCTACCCCTTGTCGATACGGACATTTATTAATTATAAAAGGCAGGGCGATTATTTGTCCTCCGTTTTACGCTCACATTTTGCAGTGGATTTTGACAAAAAAAGTTATTCTATTTAATCTTTAATTCACTGCGGATGTCCACAAACTATATTTTATTAAAATCGGTTCGGTGTTTTGAGAGCTATGTATGTATAAGCACTTGAAATTTCTACTAATGCATGCACATGCGTGCTTTATGTATGTTCAATTGGCTTGCAAAGAGAAATAAAAACTATATGAGACCTTATGAGAGCTTAAGATGAAGATGTCACACAGACGAAACCGGTGTATTTACAAACCAAATGTTACGTGGGATGACGAAAAATCCGGCTCCTTTTGTATATATGACTGATTGAAAAAAGAAGGATGTGTATGTACATGCACATGAACATGTGTATGTAAATTCCCTTAATGATTGAGTTCTGTTTGGATTCCCATATACTATTTGTAATTTTGATATAAGTATGTATGTATATGAGTTTAAATGCTTTTCAAAAATGATTTGGCTAAAGGGTACTGATGGCATATACTCAGCAACAAAAAACAATAAAATATTACACAGTTATTTTTGAGAATATCTCGAATAACAAATTTGATAAGTAGTAGTTTTTCTCTATCTACTGTATTATTTTAAATATTCTTATCATTTTTAGTGATGAGATCACCAGAAATACACGATCTTATTTTCTCAACAAATGGCATATCTCGTGAAAATACATCCTCTTGTTTTTCTTTCATACAAACGTGGTAGGCTTCATCCTCATTATAAAATCATTGGATGTAAGACAGTAGTTGAGGTTTATAACAGCGTGTTAGTTGTAGAATTGGAAAGAAGGAAAACTCTGTTCCTATAAGCAAAATTTATTCAAATGCTTTTCAATACCTTTTTTGTAAATTTTGCATCTATACGCAATTTTCACGTGATACTTCATTGGATACAGACACTATGCAATGGCTGCTAGTCCCTCTAGAACTTCTGAGATACGCTTTCTTATTGTATTTTCTATAATGCAGAGCAAAAATACAGGAATAAAACCTATGCAAGCCGCAAAGTAACCAATTTATGCTCCATATGTACATATATTATTTAATTTGTACAGTTAGCAAAACGTGCTTATGTTTTTGTAATTCTCATTTGTTTTATGAGAGTTTCCATATAAAAAAAGATATCGAATGCTTTTCAGATAAGACGGCTGAAGGTATGCTGGTCATTAGTATCAATGCAACACAAGTGTATAAAATAATTTTTGTTAAATTAATCTGTAAAATATTCCAAATTATTTTTCTTAACACTGCACAGATTTTTCTGAGTTCATCATCACTAATACACTGTCATTTTGAGCAAGTTGGCTTATCACTATTTTTTATTATTAGATTTATTTCACTTCCTTGTCTAATAAGTAAAACTTAAATTTTTACTATAAAAACGCCTTAATTTTCTACGAAACATCACATTTTGACAAGATCTTTCTTGGAAAAAGTAGAAATAGAAAATAGATAATTAGAAGTATGCGCGTTTTTATCGTGCTTCTATTTGTAACATTATCATGTTCATTGACTATGGCTAGTCCTCTGTTTGACTTTTTAAAAAGGCTTGGTAAGTGGAACTTAAAAGGGGGACAACTTGCATTTTTTATAGAAATTCTACATAATAAGAAAATAGTGTACTAAAATAAACATCATTTGCTTTTTCAACATTCAGGCTTAAATGAAGGTAATTCGACAGGAAATGATATTGCCGCCGGTGTAACGGAAAATATTGACATTGATGAGATTGTTGCTGCTGGTTTCACAAATTTTAATAGTTTTGTTGATCTTTTACATACGGCTATGAATGAAAATTATGATTATTTACAAAATGTCGAAGCTGGCCCAAGTGTTATAAGCTCGAATAGCACTATTCCCGAAAAGGTTGACTTGCAACATGGGTCCGAGGTCAATTTAAAAGAACGTGCAGAAAAATTGGTTGCACCATTACCGGAGGGTAAAATCGTAGAAAATTCCACTCAATTGTATATAAATACATATGAAAATGACGATCATTTTGGATATCTCGAAGCTGGAGCTTATCCTGGAAAGATTGATTTGCAGGATGATTTGGAGGTCAATTTGCAAACGATATCAGATGAATTGCTTGCTCTGTTATCGGATAGTATAGACGATGACGACACAAATGAAGCTAATGTCAATTCTCAACAGGGCGAGGAAGGTGCTAATGGCGACATAAATCCTGATGCAGCTTCTCTTGCGAAAAATGATGTTTACGTTAATATATTTTCCTTTATTAAAAGACTTATAATTTTGATGAAAACGTATCTTGTTGAAATTTTAAGCAGAAGTATTCATAATATTACTGATTCGACGCCTGCCAATGCTAGTTCCTATCCTGGCTCAATACCGAATGTGGCTACTCCTGCAGAAGATGATTTCCATGCTGATGTCGCAGACAAGTTGAAAAACAAAAATTAAGTAACTTTTTGGGTGTATTATTAAATATTAAAAACGTATTAGTTCGACGGAAAAGGGTGGTGCCGTTGGTTTGTGATCGAATAACAGAATGTAACAAAGTAAGATCCAAAGATCCTCATCGGCATCCTGACAAATATGTTTTGAAAGTTTTTAATGTTGGTGTATTGCTTAACAAGAAATAAAGAATAATTTCTGCATGTATTTAAAACTATGAACTGTCAATTAAAATTTCAATTGTATGTATAATATTTTGAAGATATTGTATTATATTATAAGCAAAAACTTAAGCACTTAATCCGAAAAACGCACTTGAAAGTCCATCAGAACTTAATTTCGATGGCCTTGTTTAAATATATTATTGCAATTTTGTGTAGTTTTATAATTTGCTTCATGGAAAAAACACGCGCACTGATTTTTATAGCTTTAGGTGACCCGCACATTTATTTATTCTTATCCACACCCTTAGAAAAATTCTCAAGAACTGTAGATTCCTATCGTCGGTAATGAGACAATTCCAAATGCTTACTTCTAATTGTTTTCCCAAAGTAGAGGGAAATTTACTCGAAAGAGCTTTGCAGTGATACATCAAATAATCTATCACGAAGTCTTCAGTAAATTCTTTGAAATCACTGTTGTCGACTACAGATGATGTTTTTAGAAGGCTTGTTTACGCGTTTAGTAGGTGGAAATTTGATCTTTGTCTATATAACGTAAAAATCTGCCGGTGAAAAAAAAAAACGTTGTGGAGGGCTTAAAGCACATTTTTATTCGAATTTTAGTATAAAAGTTTAGTGTTAAAACACGTTGAAAAATGTTTTTCACGCAATGTGTTATTTTCAGTTACTTTTGCAACTCATTAACAATTTTCTAACTTAAAATTTGTCAGAAAATACCAAGCTTTTTAGTACCAATATTCACAAGGGCCAAAGGTTGGGTTTTTTGAAACAGTCTGATTTAAAATATATATTATTAAGTAGCGAATGTAAAAGTTACCTGATATCAATTCAAACTTAGCCAAAATAGAAAAGTTTAGGGACGTTTGTGCATGTTTCCGTGCTTTAGCAGCATTTATTGCACCGTTTTTGCAAACTTTCTGAAAAACTTCTAATTTTTTGCGTTGCATACTTCAATATTTAAAGATTTCATATCTCAAAAAATTGATTGTTCAGTATGTGCAAAATTATGTGGTCTACATCTTATTGTTTATAGTAAAACATGGCAGATGGAACATGGACATGGGTTATAGAAAAAAAAGTTTAAAAACTTCTAAAAGACACAAAACCTTATTTTTTTAGCACTAATAGCTTAAGTATATGTTGCATAATTATGCAAAATTAATTTTACTTTCAAGTCTGTTAAAACAAAAGCGTTATACATAATCATTTACGAATGGAAATTTACTAGGAAATTTTGAATATTTGCAAAATAATGAGAAAATCCATTTAGGATCACCCTGTTGTCTATGATATAGTTGAAGCAAGAATTCTTTGCCTCCCGAGATTCACTAGTATTTACTTTTAAATCCCTATCGTGCGAGCAGACAATCTGGAGCTGTTCAGCATCGCGCATTTGCCTCCAAGGAACTTACGTCTTAAGAGATCCCGGCGGCTACAATCTTAACCGTCTGGTGATTTTGTTTTCATATAATTAATAGAAAACAGCAAAAATGTATAAAATGTATATCTATTGGTATGAAATACCAATTTTCTCAGTTCATGCAAATTTCAGGCAAAATTGCTGGTAATTCAATTGAGCCATTTTTAGATCTACGTCCACACCAACAATTGTGCAACATCAACTTAACGATAATAAAATCGTCAGTACACTTCAACGGAGCAAAAAAGTTATATTTGGATGCCATATTTTTATTTTTCTTAAAATCTTTATAAAATGTGCTCTAAGGCAATACATTTTTGTAATTTATATAAACGACAGAATTTTTTTAATTTCTAATATTTTATTCAAAAATATTTATATACGCATATAAGGAATTCAAGTCTGACGTCTACTTAACAGTTGGCATTCCCATTAACGAAATGCAGACATGTCTATTGCTTAAACCACAATATATAATAACTTTTTGAATAATTAGTTGGGAGATTATCCTGAATAATTTTAATAAATATACTTTCCCGTTTATAATATTAGTAGGCGTAGTGGGATACAGAAAAATTATCATGCCTCTATTATTATTTCCAACACTGCATATTTAATATGCGTCGAAATGGAAAAGATAATTAGTGGTATAATAAAAAAAAATTTTATAAAAACAAGTCCAGGTCATCTTAGAAATAGTGACCTATTTAAACGCTTTAATTTTATGATTTTTTTAGTTGATGTATCTAAACGAAAACTTTTATCATTTAAAAAATAATTTCAAAGTAGTTGTTATCAAAATTGTACACTTAATATATGGTATTTATGAACACGAAAATGATATTCATTAATATGGAAGTACTTACATAAATTTTAAAGATTTCTTATAGCGCTCAAGACTGTTCAAATATTTATAATTGGGTCAGTGATACGTTTATTCCCTTGCATACGTTACAGTATATAATGAGCCACCGTTGTCATTCGTAGAACTTTGTGTTGATGTTTGTGAATTTTTTCGCACTGTATATATATATATATATATATATATATATATATATATATATATATATATATATATATATATATATATACAAACATATATATATACATATATATATATATATATATATATATATATATATATATATATATATATATATATATATATATATATATATATATATATATATATATATATATTTGTATATATATATATATATATATATATATATATATATATATATATATATAGATATATATATATATATATATATATATATATATATATATATATATATATGTAAGTGCTGCATATTGGATAACATCTTCACCGTGAATGAGGACTTTGTGAACAATCTATATATCTATATAATACCATGAATACAATTGTATATACATATACATATGTAGTTTTGCTGTATCCATACCATATGTACGAAATGAATTCACGTTAATAGCAAAGCCACATGTCATTGTGTTTAAAACTTTAAGCTGAAGAAGGTTAATTGGTATTACAAAATTCCCATCTAGCCAATATTCATTGGTAGCCTCGAAAACTAGCTTTTTTCGATTGGTTTCAGGCCACTCCTCAGCCAGAAGCTATACAATCATTCGACCAGATTGCTTCACTTGTTTGCAATACCTTTCCGTTTCATTATTCTGACGCCGATCTTAGCAAAAACATATGATAGAACAGCATTGGGTTTCTTATTTTCTTGTTTTTCACTATACCAAGCATCAAACAGTTCCCTATTTGTAATGTACATTTTGAACTGCAAACCAAATAAAAAGCATTTAAGAATAAACTGGCAGCTAATTTTGAAAACATTGACAAGCTGCAATCATACAGATTACAAAAACACAAATAATGAAATTAAAGTTTTATAAATTCCCATTTAAATCTCTAATTGAACTTGGACATTGAACAAAATGTTTACATATAAGACACACACGTAGAAAACCGCATTTTTTCAAAACAAAACATTTTATTTAAAATATAAAAATAGTAAAATTTTTTCCTACCTTTGTTAAATTATTTCAGCAAAAAAATATTTTACAAACTTTGTTCTAATTTTTTCACGACAACTTTAATTGCGGTACTAAATATTAACTGAGCTATTAATAAAAAAACAAAAGAGCAATTACTTGTGTTTAAAACTAGAAACCAAATCTGAAACAGATGGTAAATAAATAAAAAATGTACCATTATGCACTTGTCAACTTATTACCAAACAAAATATTTAGTTTCGAAATAATAAAAAAATTACTTTCTTCCGGCTAGGTGGAGAATTTGGACCACTGTGCGATCTCGCAAAAATTTTTTAATACTCGTATCTCTGATTGTTTTTTACTTTCTCGTCAGCTGCTTAATTTTACTAAAACATGTGCAGTCAGCTGTTGAGAGGTGCGTACTACTTTTTTATACTTTGTACCAGATTTTATGCAAAATTTTTCTACATTTGGTTAATGAACCGCTTAGAGATGGTTAAATATAACAACATTTGACTATAATAATATATTTTAATTTGAAACAACTTCTAAAATAAACGGCTATGATTTTGGCCCGAAGTATTTTTTTTATTGAATTTAAAAATATTGAAAGTTTTTGTTGAGTTAATCATGAACTTTTTATATCACTATTTTGATCATCTTTTTGTATCAAATGTAAATAAAAACAGCTGTGCAAGATTACAAACCAAAATAAACTCGCAAACTTACAAATGTTGTGCAAATGAACTTTCAATAATGTTTTTTCACAGTTCGTGTACGAGAGTGGAAACTCACACAGCGAATATATCAAGATTTTTAATTTAATACTAATATTCCTGGAGGAGACGCCCGATGCGGTGCTGATATACTGAATGAAATAATATTGTTTTTAAAAAGGTATTTGCCAAGACCAAATATTTTTTAAGCCAACTGAAAATTATTGCCTTCACTACAAGTCTAGTCGTTTACTCTGGAGTTAAAAAAGTCCATGCAATATTAACAATTCAGAAGATTGAAGATGAGTTTGAAATTCTAAGAGAAGAAAATAATATCCAAAAAGTCATTTCAAAAATTGTTTCCAAGTTTTTTTTTAATTTTTTGTGAGTCATAATTTTTATTAATATGTATATGGTGGACTGAAAGCAACAAAGGGATTTAAATTTTCTTTTAATTTTCAGCTTGTTGTAAAGAAGAATTAAGAAATGGAAAATGGCAAGCAAGACTATTGAACAAATATGTTTTATGTCAGTACCTGTCGCAAGACCAGACCTGATGGTGCTCTTCGCACCGGATAAATAAAGTGTTTACCACAGCCCTTGTCGTCCCTTTTAGAGGCACACATTCTGTAAGGATCTCTAGTTCGCCTCTTGTTTAAACTACCTTCGATTTTGGGTCCCCTGCGTAGCCTACCTCCTTAAATACTAATATGCACGCCGGTTAACCTGTTATTTCAGGGATAGGGTAGTAACATAATAAGTTTAATGGATACCGCCCCGTTACCTCCTTAGGCCTTCTGAAAAAATCCTAAATCGGGAAGCTTGATAACGCCATATCTCAGAAAACAGCACACAAGGCCACCAAGACAGGATCTATAAGCCGTAAAAAGCAAACAGTGACATTTTAGGTTAAAGCGTCATTCCAAAAGACAGCGATATTAATTTCTCGAACGTTCGCCGGATTTAGCATCTAAGTTTTCTCCTTTAGAGGTATTTCAAAGAACGAAGCGACTATCCTCGTTCACTTATAAACTGTATTGAAAACTAAAATTTAGTTGCCTTTACAATAAAGAAATTGTACTATATTTAAACCCTTTCCATTATTATGTGCACTAGGGATACTAAGCAGAATCAGGTGTCTTCAGGACCCCGGAATCGCGAGAATTTCGTACCTATTTTGTGATAATAAACCAAAAAATGTTTAAGGAAGTAAAATAAAAGCTAGATCTTTTAGCTAGAATACAAAAACATGTATAATTTATTGCTGAAGTTAATAAATTTATATTCGTTTGTAAAAGCGTCCTGCTTTCAAATATTACTTTGCACTAAAGAGTTGCGTACTGATACAAAAACTATTGGATAAAGTTACACCTATAATCAATTTTTCTACTTGCAACACAATGGATTGCAAGAGTAGAACTCAGCCCTCTGTGGCAAGTGAAAGTCTGAATATTTTCTAAATAAAAAATAAAACTATGCCTTCTTGCAAGCATTATATTACACAAGTCTACGAAATTTACAAATATTTTTTTTATAATTTTTGTAAGTTAACAAACACCGACTGCGAAGCTGCTTGCTTGGCTTGTCTGCAGAAACACCCAGAGCCTTCGGCGAGAAGTGAACCTTTTCAGTCCTTAAAATTCACTGACGATTTGGGTTAGCGACCATGGAAATTTCGGAATATGAACTGATAAATTCACAACAAACAATAATTTCTTGATAGATTTTTGGAATAAAAGTCTCTGAAGGAAGACATGTTGTAGGATGTAAGATTTAAACAAAAAGGGTTCAACACTGCAATGAGTTAAATATAGAAAGAATATCCTAATTTGATATGCATGTAGTATTTATTTTTCACCCGTTTCTGGGATGTATTTATCGTATAAGAACGAAATTTGTAGTATTATGCAGATTTTTAAAAATAAATGCAACTGAGGTTGGCTTCAAATTCTTATACGTTCGATATGAAATTTTTTTCCAATCAGTTTTAAAACTACCATATAAGAAGAAAAGATAAAGCATTATTAATTTTTTGGATGAAGAAACTGAAGTAGGGTGTACCCAGTGTGTGACTTTACTTTTAAATTACAACTTTCAAAAAATTTGATATCAAGCAAAGGAGTTTTTTTTTTTGCTAAACGATATTGAAAAAAATTCAACAAATATTCGAAACTTAATATGCCAAGGAGCTTGTAAAACGTTACGAAAGTGAAGCTCGTTGAAAAATATATCAATAAATCGAATTTTTGAGAGAATGTAGAGGTGGATACATTTATAATTTTATTGGACTGCTATTTTTCTTTATCATATTTGTTTAATTGCTTTACAAAAATCCTAAAGGCCCAAAAATTAAAGGCTTTATCAATACATTTATATTCGACTGTATTTTCTGTGACTTAATGCAATTTATGTCACATTTACTGATAGATGTGTATGCTAGTGACTGTATACATATTTGTTTAATTTTGTCAATATTTTTCATTGAATATACATGTAAAGTCTTGAATTTATTTTACGCAAAACAATTTTAAAGTTTTTGGAAAGTGATAACTGTGCCATTTTCTGGCACATCATGTATTTTGATTTTAAAAGCCTTGAATATTATTTTTGTTATGTTACTAAAATGAATAACGAATTCCTATCCCGTCTATGCAAAAACCTTCTATAGAGCTGACCAAAGGCTACAAAAAGCATTTTCTAACAAGAGATCCCTTAATAGCAATTCGTACATATCAACTGGACAATTAAATCTGCCACGTTTGCATTTAACTGATATTTGAACAGAAATTCTCAATTTAACAATTTTATATATTTTGCCCGCCCTCGCAGTGCTTGATGTCTGCCAGCGTTCTTTCTAACGAAAGAGCAATTAAATTAAGCTGACTGGCAATCTAAATATAAAAACATTGTTGCCCTTTCCTTAAAGTACACCAGTAAATTGCTTTTCTATCTTTTTCCTTTTGTTGTCATTTCCGGCTATAAATAGAAAAGTAAATTATATGAAATCAAAATAACTTTCTTAAGAAAACCATAACAACTATATGCAAACAAGAGAGGAAAATAGATGGAATTAGTGAAAAATTAAAGCCTACAATAGGGTGTATTATAATTGTAATTGTTTGGCTGTTAGAAAGTCCCCAAGTCAATCACACAAGTCGCAAAACTATTATTTCCTTTTAACAATTTTCTTTAAGAATACTAAAGTTGTCTGTTTTAGAAGGGAAGGAAACGTTAAGGTTTTGTTAGTCCCTTAAGAAAATATGCTCGAAATGAGCCAGAAATTTAACAAAAACCATAATAAATATACAACATAAGAAACTTTAACAATTTCGCCAGTAACTTTCACCTTAACAAGTTTTATCAAAAGGAAAAAAAGCGCAGAAGCACATTGACCTTTTAAAAAAGTTCCTTTCAACAAAAATCTCTGTTGCATAATTTCAGGGGTCATCTAAAGGTTTATAAATAGCAAATGGATATAAAAAGGGAAAATAATTCAAAAGTATTGCAATTAAGTTAATCAAAAAAGTTTATTTCTGTTAGTTTTTTTCTTGTCTTAAATGTAAATCTTTTTCCGACAAAAAGCAGTCATTTCTTGTTAAGTGGATTTGAAGTCTACGCCAAAAAGCATGCATGCAATGCGGTAGTAGTGGTCATTTCAATATAATAGGCATTTTTCTAGAATGTAACATATTGAACAAAAAGTTTATTTCGTAAGGTCCTTTAATTGGATTACTTTTTGCGAGAATTTTTGTAGGATTTTCTTGACACCAAAAATGTTTCAAAGTATAAGTTAAGGGTTTTTTGCAGAAAAAGCAAACTAAAGTTATGAAAATAAATAATATTATATAATTTTTTGTTTTAATATGTTTTTTAGAGAACTGAAAATTATTAGGTGAAGCCCATATCGGTATAAGTATGTATTGCTATTGAACAAAAATATGTTTTGGTATTGAAAAAAAATCTTCAGCGAAGGTCTTTCATAGTAGCCTCATTAAATTATATTACAACTTATAAAATGATTAATGCATAAACAAATAGATTAATAAAATTATGCAATAATTAACTTAAAATTAATGTAAATAATTCCTGTAGGGAAAGGTTCGTAAATGGTGAAGAGTGGTTCATATTGTAACACTTTGACACCATTCAATTATGCGTTGTAATGGCACGTTGCCGCTGGTTGGTAGAATAGCACAGTGGACTCCAATGATCATTCCTTGATGAAGTTAAACATGCGTTTTAAACGTAATAAATCGTATATTTGCTATGAAAGTCCGGTTTTCCACTACTCTTGGACTTACAGGGCTTACAGCGTAAAAATCTACACAATAACGCACGCTTGGCCGAATGACAACCAGAATTGATCTCGCTGCCGGGAATCACTGTACCAGCAGACGTTGCTCGTCTAAGGTAGTGATCGTAACAATTCATACAGTATATACGGAAATTATTGGTCCCATAAGCTATGCTTTTCAAACCTGTATAGCATTCTCAATTCTCCTTCCAATACTCGACTTGTGCAAGACGAAATGTTGCTCGTCTGTGGTGCTGGCTCACTCCTATAATTGCTACTTTAAATACAAATAAGAAGAGATTGTGTAATTTACAATTTCGCAACAAACTCAGATCTTATGTTAAATCTTCAATGTGCGCAGCAGCTTAGTATGCTTACAAATATATTCATATAAAATGTTTGTGGTATTGCAATTAATTGATCTCGGCAATACTGTGCGAAGTGGCCGCGTAGCAGATTTCAATATTGTAAAATTTTCACTGGACTAAAAACAAAAAAAAAAAATAAATACATATACTTTTTTACATAAATGCTTTTTAAGTCGTCATCCGCGGCGTCAAACCATTTGCATTGCTCTTCCACTATTACCAGCAGAGTTGGCTGGTCACCAACTCCTCTTCAGCCTTTGAAACTGATACATTCTTAAAGTCCGAAGTATGATTACAATTAAAATGATGTTTTTTTTTGCGAATGTGGCTTGTGTCCTGCCCGCCCAGTCTTTAATTTACTCTTTGTGGTACCTATATGTACCTCATCAAATCTCTCATTATACTTTCCATCAAATGGCATCCTATAAACTACGAGGTCTGTTCAATTGAAAAGGTGATTTTTGAAGTTTCTCAAAATATATTTATTTATTCATCAATTTCTATTTTGTCCCCTAAAAAGTATACCTTCTTAGACGTAATATACCTGTGCCAGGGCGTTTTCCAATCTGTTTAGCCTTCACGCACACATTTATTTATTGTATCTTCATAAACTGAACTAACAATAAGTATTCAAATCTTAAATATATATATATATATATATATATATATATATATATATATATATATATATATATATATATATATATATATATATATATATATATATAATTGTTAGGCCCAACCAGTGTCAAACATAAACTTAGTGATTATAATTAATAATACCTAAATGTCATGTTAAGCACAAATAATATTTTCAAAGAATTTCACTTGGAGAGTTGCGTATTAATGCCGTAGTATCCCTCTTTTTTAGGCGGATGTGTCCAGTAAAGTTCAAGATGTTACGAGCAAGGGGATTAGGGTGGGACTCGAGTTTTGTTAAATATTTGCCTGCATATTTTGCAATTTCAGCGGTCACAAGTGGCATATTTAAATCACGATGTAAAATTGAATTTTTCATGTACCATGGAGCCGATGTTATTAACCTTAAAATTTTGTTTTGCAATCGTTGTATTCTCTCTACATTGGAAGCTGAAGCAGTGCCCCATAGCTGAATTCCGTAACACCATATGGGTTTCAAAAGCGACTTGTATACTAAAAGTTTACAATCTAGACTGAGGGTTGAATTCCTACCAATCAGCCAATGTATCTGGGTTAACTTAAGTTTTATTTGTGTCAGTTTAGAGTCAATGTGGTGTTTCCATGTAAGCCGTCGGTCAAGATGTATACCAAGGTATTTCACCTGTGAATGTTGAGGAACAACTTGATTGTTGATTCGAATGGGGGAACAAGTGTCTCTTCGTAGGGTAAATGTGACATGAACACACTTTTGTTCATTAACTTTTATTCTCCATAAGCTCAACCACAGCTCCAACAAGTTGATATGTTCCTGAAGATATCGGGATGCCTCGTGAGGGTTTTCATGCATACTAAGGCAGGCTGTATCATCGGCAAATGTAGAAGTGAGGATGTTACTGCTCAAAGGCATATCACAGGTATAAATCAAATACAAAACTGGCCCTAGTATACTCCCTGTGGCACACCGGATGAGATTGTTTCGGGTACACTCATAAAGTCTCCTTCCACGACAGTGAACTTCCATGCAAGAATGTAACTTTCCAAAAGATTTACAATGTTTATTGGTAGATATGTCTTCAATTTTAGAATTAGGCCTTTATTCCACACTTTATCAAATGCCTGAGAAACATCAATAAAGAGGGAAGAACAATACTTCTTTTCTTCAAATGTTCTTCTTATAAAATGAACCAATCTATGAGTTTGTTCAATGGTGCTATGCTGACTTCTGAAACCAAATTGATGGTCCGGTATACACCCATTATTAGTTAGAATTGGGGACAATTTTGTCATGAGCAGCTTTTCAAAAAGCTTTGAAATTGTTGACAATAAACTTATTGGCCTATATGACTCAGCCTTGGTAAGATCTTTGCCCGCCTTTGGAATCATTTTGATCATGGCAAGTTTCCAGCTATGCGGATAATGCTCCAGCCGTAAAATGCCATTAAAAATAAGTAACAAGATTCTAATAGCAACACGAGGCAACTTCATCAGCATCTTGTTACTAATTCCATCAATACCCGGAGCTTTCTTCGGGTTGGTTTCAACAATTAGTTTTTGTACGTCACGCATCCTAAATTTCATGGGTCGAGGGGGTAGAGCAACTATACTCGGCAAATCAACAGCACCAGTACATGTGTTTGGGCTAAACACGTTTTTTAAATGCTCAGCAAATATGTTACCTTTATCAATATTAGTTCTTGCCCAACCTCCGGTAGAAGTGCGCAGGGGTGGTTTAGACTCAACGGGTGTTTTAAGTTTTTTAGCAGCGCGCCACAAAGAGTAATTAGATGCTGCTGTAACATCGAGACCTTCCAGATAGTTCCTAAGAGAAGCAAAATTTTCAGATGCAAGCAACTCTTGGAGTCGTTTAGAGCATTCTCTAAGTCTAATTTTATTTTGGGGTGATCTATGCTGTTGCCATTCCCTTGTAGCTCTTCTTTTTTCACATACGAGACGTTCAATATCCGCAGAATAAATTTTATTAAACCCAGTCTGCGGATAGGAAGTAGTGGCATGTTTAGCAGCCTGTTTAATATTCTCGGTAAGATTGGCAATGTTAAATTCAATATCATCGGAAGTTCTTAGCTTGATGTTCTCCGTACAATGACTACTGAGATATTTTTTGAACCCCAGCCAATTAACATGATTTATCATCTTCACATGTGGGTAAGGTAAGTGGGCTACAAATTGTAACGATCGTTGGAGAGTGATCGGAGGAAAGATCATGAGAAGCTTCAACAGGAATTAAATCCCTAGGGATATTTTTCATGACCCCAAAATCTATAACATCCGGAATTTTTTGTATATCAGTAGGCCAGTATGTGGGCTCCCCGCTAGAAATGACATCCAAACCCATTTTTGAAATTGTGTTGAACAATGCTCGACCTCTAGGTGTAATAAACACGCGATCCCCAGAACGTATGTTTTGCATTGTAGTCGCCAGCTGCGACGAAACAAGGTCCAAGAGTTTTGTAAAAATCCTCGTATTGATGCTCAGTGATTGAAAATCTGGGAGGGGAGTAAATAGATGATATCACGAGATTTGAACAAAAATTTTCGATGCAAATATTTGTTGCCTGCAGATGGTGCTCACAAATGTTCCCAAGAATATAGTGCTTGAGGCTTGACTTTATTAGAATTGCTGATCCTCCGCATGCTCTTCCTCTCGGATCCTTTGAATCATATAAGGTGTAGCCATTAATTTTAAAAAGGCTTCTCGAAGTCAAATGAGTCTCCGATACCAACATTATATCAATATTCCTCACCGTTAGAAACTGTTCAAGTTCATTTCTATGTTGGCGAATGCCGTTTGCGTTCCAGAAACATACTTTTAACGTGTTCATGGCTTGTTAACTAATGCTAGAAGCAATGTGTTCTGCATTCGGAGCATTTCTTCACAGCGTCAGCATACGATACTTGAGTAGTGATTGTTTGGGCCATTACAGGATAAGTGGTGGAGAACGTATTTCCTGTTTGCGCTGGGACTACTTTAGACTTTTGACTCATAGCCTTTTTAACGAAAGAGTATACAGGACATCCCCTGTAGTTAGCAGTGTGATTACCTCCACAATTGCTGCATTTTTTTTTCTTTTTGATCTTTCGACTTATTACAAATAGCAGTATCATGCAATTCACCGCACACAACACAAACAGTAGGCAATTTGCAGTAACTTTTCGTATGGCCATATTCTTGACAGTTATGGCACTGTACGGGTCCTGAACGCTTGTGTGGTTCTTCAACTGTGATTTTCCGGTATAAGAGATATTTTAAGTTATAAATAGGATGTGTCTCATTTTTCTTCAATTTAATGTTATTAGGCTCCAGTTCAACGCGAAATAAAGGTTGGGGGATCTTTTCCCTGTTTATTATGTTAGAGACATTTTTTACCTTAAATCCTTGGAGGGTGAGAGCATCTTTTATTTCCTCAGGAACAACATAGGAATCTATGCCCTTCAATACGATCTGTAGGCCTTTAGCACTCTTAAGCTGGAAAGTGTAGAAACTTGTTTTATTTTTCTCAAATTCAGTGACCATTTTGCGGAAGTCTTTTTCATTGTATATTTGAACTTTTGTCTCATCAATGTTACCACGTTTTATTGGAACAATGTGAAATGCCTTTTCACCGATGGCCGAGATTAATTTTGTAATAAGTGTGTTCGAATTCTTTTCCCTCAAATAGATTGGTGGTGGTTTGGAGGTTTTTTTCGAGGACACTTCGGGTTTGTCGTTGTCTTCTTGCAATATTTTAAAACGGTTTTGTCGGTTAGCTAAGGCGGCGTCGTTATCCCTGGATATCTTCGGAACAGATGAGATTTTAGATGAATTTCGGCTTCGCCCGCGCTTAACTACTGTTATATATCTGTCCATTCCGACAGGCACTTTAGGTTTCTGAATATTATCGTCTATAGTGATAACTGGGTTAAGTGATGAACACGAGCCCGGAGCGGATAATGGCGCTGATTTAAATAAAGATGTACTAGGCAGCGGTAATGTTATAGAATCACTACTTGGCATCGGAGTAAGCGAATTTGATCGCTCACGTAAGATTGGCTTTGCCGTTAGAAAAAGACTATCACCAATTTTTTTTATTTTTATTGTTCGCATTAAGAGCTTCAGAACTCACAGTAAAATAGGAATTTCTGCCGTTAGAACTCACTTCACAATTTTTTGTTTTTGAGGTACTCATGCAGAGTATTCCTCAGTCACTTTGTTTGTGTTTTTTTTTTTTTTTTTTTTTTTTGTTGTTTCAGATGATATGAAAAATATTATTAGTGCAAAATTAGTGCAAAGCAAATTTCACAAAATGAGTACTTATTACAAATCAGTACTTATTACGAATATTTTTTTTTTTGTAATTTATGTTTGTTTAGTATGTAAGAAAAAACTCCGCTAATACGTCCCTTCACTACGAAGGTTCAACAAGACTGAGCGACGAATTAAAACTAAAATAATGAGTTTGAGATGACACATAATTCGACACACTAACGACGTTGCAAATTATTTACGTCTTAGAGCTTAGAGTCATTGCCACCGAAGCCGTGTCAAGCATTTGGCCAATATTTTATTTTACACATCATTGTTATAGATCCTTCTATCATAATAAAAAAATATTAAGATATTCTCTGAAAACTTTGCGTTTTATTTACAATTAACATCGTGCGTTTGGGTGGACTTCCCTTACACATTCAAAATACTTTTTGGCAGCGAAATATCTTAGTATTCACAATAGCTCTTAAATAATTTTAATAATTTATTAATTGGTTCATTAATTGCATAATCAGTTCTATGAAAGTCCGTATGAAAATTTATTTCTTAAAAGATCTCTGAAAAGGAATATCTTTATAATAACAAGTAATTCAGCACCAGTCAATTCGATGAAGAATTAACAGTTCAGAGATTTTTCTTCGGACTTCATAAGAAGTTATAGGAGTCAAAAAATACAAAGAAGATTAAAGTTCATAGTATTCCGCTTAAGAGAGCTTATAATTGAATAAGCTCTCGGAATTATATAACTTAAGGGACTCACAAAAGATAGTTATCAAAAATAACACCGACGTCAAGGATCTCATCAACATATAGCAACATATGCATTCTTAAGATCAAAGAGATGGCCATTTCATTCAGACCAGACTACAACTCTACTAACATCTTCCTGCAAATCCTTGAATACAAAAACTTGTCTGAAAAATCTTTATATCATCTGCATACAGAAGACATTTAGAATGGTGGAAACAGTGGCAGAAGTCATTAATAAAAATGTTGAAGAGTAACAGAGCTAAAACACTACCAGAAATGAGCATTTAAGAATGGAAACCAATTTTAGTTGTAGCAAATCGTATGGAAATAGGTCAAAGGCTTTAGCAAAATCTTTGTAAAGAGAATCAACTTGAGCACCACTTTCAAAGTGAGATATACAAAATTGTGTAAAAATTGCTAAATTAGTAGTAGTAGATCTGCCTGGAATAAAACCATGCTGGGAAGGAGTACAATATCTTTTCACGTTAAAAAATATTTTGTCATAAGCGATATGGTCAAAAACTTTACCATCAACATCACACGTACATGAGTATGAATTAGAAAGTTTTAGAAATTCTAGTGCGAATATCTTCTTCCGAAACCTGAGAGGAAACAAAACCAAAAAATGTTGCAACATTATCAAGATTACAATCAGTGTAATGATCACTGCTGAAATCGCTCTGAGAAAATTTCGCAAATAAATCAAGTGAACCCTTTAGTATATCGGAACGCATGTCATCATATTGCATTAAAGCCTGAATTGGTGATTTATTTCTTTTAGAGTCTACGTGAGTCCAAAAACATTGGGGATTAAATTATGTGGAAATGTTTGTACGCAAAATATATTGCTTGTATAGAAACTTATTTAACCCTTATCCTGTACTTCAAAAATAAAACGCATGTGGTATTAGTGGGTCAATTTTGCCCAATACAAAATAATCAAATATTTATTCAGTCTTTTTGTTTTTTGCACATTCAGTACATATAATTTTGGTCTCAGAATGCGTTTTTCAAATAAATTTTTGCATTCACAACATTTATTTGCGTATTTGGTGCTGTTGGAGCGACTTAGATAAAAGTTTTTAAGTTTTTTGCTTGCGAAACTTCAGCTGAATCCTTTTGAAGACTTTTCACGAATGCTTTAGTAGGGCTACTTTGTGGCATGTTTGAACTACGAGATATTTCACCGCTTATTAGATCCATACTTGTCTTCCAAGAAAATGCGGCGCTTATACTTTTTATTTTCATTCCAGTTTGGATTAATCTTTAGAAAAACTACATAAGCAATATTAGCGGATAAATCCAGCATATTGTAAAATACCGCTAGAGGTCATCGGTTAGTTCTCCTTTTGCATGTATAAGTTCTTATAAGTTGATATAATGTATCGACTCCCGATTTCGTTTGTTTATAATAGTGAATTATTTCTGGCTTTTTGGAGCTTGCTCAAATTTCTCCGTCGTGATGTAATGTGCTAAGCAAAAACACTAATTGTTTTTTTTTAGTTACATATCCCACAAAAGTTGTTTTGTTATCATTGTCGAAGAATAAATTTGCATAGTTCTTTGGTTTGTTTTTTAATTGCAAAATTTTTCTGGCAAAAAAGTTTTATTTTTTCGGACAGTACCAACCATTATGATACTTTGTTTCAACAACTCAATATCCAGTTTATGTGAGGTGAAAAAATTGTCACAAGTTACATTATGCCCTTTCAAATCCTTGATTAGCTCCAAGACAACGCGGCATCCTTGATCTTTCTCTGGCTTACAGTTCCTGCCTTTTCCAGTATACACCTGTAAGGACCATGCATAGTTTGTTTCTACATCGCACAACGTCCAAATTTTTATACCATATTTTGCTGGTTTTGAAGGTATGTATTGCTTGAATGGGCATCGTCCACCGTGTGTTACAATCTGCTCATCCACTGTCACATATTTACAAGGATTAAAGATTTTTCTTAGATTCGTTTCCCAATGGCTCCCAAAATCTCTTATGGGAACAAGTTTATCACGGAATCGTCTTTCGCTTCTGTCCGACTTTTTATCAAACCGAATTAATCGTGATATATTTTGAAATGGTGGATTCAAATAGCGGTCTGCCATTGCGGTCGTCCCATAGATATTCTAAAGCTTCACCATGAGATTTGCATATACCAGTCAACAAAAGAAGTCCAAAATATCCTTCAATAGTTATATTGTCTACAGTTATCCGATTATTTTCAAATACTGATTGACCTATACGAATTGATTGAATAAAGATTACTCTATAAATACATTATAAGATCACTAGGCATAAATAACAGAAAAGATGATTTTATGCTATCAGCACTTGAAATAGCATAATGCGTTAGGCCAGGAGTCAGATTTATTATGTCCTGCTTAGAGAATCTTCCAATATCTCTTATTGTAGATGTTTGTGACCATAAATATTTTCTTGATGGATACATTGATACTTCATTTGTAGTTTGATCGAGAATTTCGCAAATATCCGCGATGGAGCCCGACGAGGAGTTGGGGTCATAATCAGATGCAGCTTCAGAAACGAAGCCGGTTTCATCTTCACTTGATGTGCTGAGGATTATCGCCATCTGAGTCTGATTGCATAAGAAAAGTTCTTATCTTCTCTGGATGCTAGCCATGATGTTGCAAACGCAAGAAATGTTGTTACTAAGCTCGTATCACATGCGCAAATTGATTTTGTTGCATTGGGCAATTTTGACCCAAATGTACCATCTGCGTAAGTTTTTTTACACACGCTTTGTGAAACGATCTACAAGAATTATATTTTAAATTTTAATAGTATTCGCTAAAAAAATAATTGTACAAAAGTTAAAAAAAAATCCGCCGAGGGTTTAACGAATAAATGAGCAATAAAAACCGTTTGGGCAATTTTGACCCATTAATACAGGATAAGGGTTAAAAAATTAAATTCTCGTTTATTTGTAAAAGCGGTATTAGAAAAAACGCAAGAACAAATTAGTTCTTGCGTTTTTTCTAATACTAAGTTGAAAAAGGAGATTTAAATTCCTACAGTTATTATGATCATTCCTCTAATTTCAAATATGTATTAACTGTAAAGTATGATTGACCTATAATCTTAATTGAAAATTTTCTGTTGCAAATATAAGTAAAAGTTCAGTTTTATTCATTTCTTAAATTAAAAAAAAGCGAGATTAGGAAATTTCAATTCATTTTTAACAGTTTTAGGCTCTATCAGAATGCCCGTAAGATTCTTCTGTGTTAGATTTATTAGTTTTCGCCATTCGATGAATAATCAATGTCTCCATTAGAGTCGACGTTAGTATCAACTTCTGGTTGTAAACTTGATACGTTTTGAATATTCGATGATGCAGCACCTTGCAAATTATCTTTTGGAGGCTCAACGTCATTCGGATTTGAATCTACATCAGAACTACCCTCGACGTAATTATTCTTTACGATTTCTTTTTGTCCTGACAATTCGAAGTTAGGACCATCATCATCCGCGCATTGTATGGAAACATCATAAACTTCGCTATTAGTCTCTCTTGCGCCAGCAACATCATTTAGCACCGAAAATTCTGGGTTTTCACCAACCGATACTGCTCCAACACCTTTATCTGCGGGTATTTGAAAATCGACATCGGCACCAGTATGCAAATTAAGTTTTTCAGCTTCATAGGTATTGTGTTCTGGATCGAAATAAGCATCACTCTCATTTGTGAGCTCATCTATTAAATCGGCACCATGAAAGAAATTGTGCAAAAGATCAATCGTAACATTATTTATTCTTTGTAGTTGTTGTAACTTATCGTAAGCTGCGACTTGTACAGAATCATCACTTGCAGATATAGTGGCATTCGTTAAACGAATATTTTCTTTTATGATCTTATTTAATGTTTTTATAACATTAGAATATTTTCTGGTCAGATCAATAATGAGATTCGTCATTCTTGGTTTTTGTGTTAACAATTCGACGTGATAACCCTCATTACATTCATTTGCGATACCAGAAACTTTATCATCTGCAGCAATAGTGGTGCTCGGTTTTTTATCGACACTGACATACTGGGAGTCAGCACTAGATTCAATTGCTTCCTCGTTCAAAGAAAGACTAATAAAATTTGTGAGTAGAGCGTCGCCAACATACCCTAGCGCCCTTTTTATTGATTTTTTATTATTTCTTGATTTACCAAAGAGTTTATCTTTGAGAGTTTGCATATTTAACTCGGCACCATTATGCGCGTTAACTTCATGAAAATAGGGAAAATTCGGGTTTAAGTCGATATGTTCAAAGTCATCACAACTTGCATTTGCATCCTTATCCAAAGTATTAGGTACCTTTAGTTTTTGCAAATCAGCTTTTATAGAAGCTGTGGTGTTAAGGTTTAAATCGACATTAGCATTATCAACACTAACATTAACACTAGCTTCATGTCCAATATTTCTTGTTAAATCAACAGGATTATTAATCATTTCTTCCCCACTAGCGGCATCATCATTTCTTGTCGAACTACTAACATTCAAACCTGAATATTGAAAAAGGCAAAGCAGTTTATTTCAGTAAATTGATATTTTAATTTAAGTAAAACTTCTAAAGAAAAAATGGAATGTTTATATATTTAGTATATTTTTACTACTTACCATGTTCTTCTCCCAATCCAAACAATGGACTACTCACCGCCATAGAAAATCCTAATGCCACCAAAATAGGCATAATTGAAGCACGCATGTTTTTTATTTTTTATTAAACACTCCAGAGAACTTTTCACAAAGTGATGTTTCGAAGAAAATGACGCCGTTTTTATAGTGAAAAATTTTTAATACAAAACTTATCTTTTTTATCAGACAAATAAAAGCATAATATTTATTAAAAAAAAATTAAACAAATTCGCCAAAAACTTGATTGTAGTTGAGGGTGTGGCACATGCGATCAGCGGCCGTTTGTCACAAAACTTATCAAAATCATTTGGAATATTCTACTGAATTGCAAAAAAAAATCAGTTTACATACTTGCATTGCGCTGTTGCTAAGTCTACGTGTCCATGATGAATGATAGAATTCGTTCTACATTATTGTTACAAGATATTAGAATGACCACTAAATTGAGCAACGCGAGCTCCATATCAAATGCATCCGTTATATTTGTTCGAAAATCAGCTGTTTGCTCGTAACGCCACATAAGTATAAAAATTCTTTGTGAGCGTATGTTTTTTGCACAGGCAAATTTAATAACCACATACATACGTTATTATTGACAAGCAATTTTATAGAAAATGTAGCGATTTGTAGCAAACTGAGATAGCAACAATGGAGAAAAAAGCAGCTTCCATGTGCAGCTTTTAAGCTTTCCATCAGAGGATGCTAAAAGAGCAATGCACTCATTTTTGTAGGCGCCAGTGGAAACAAAACAATTCAGTGCATGAAATTTGAAACGGATAAATGTTTGAGTGGAAGAGCATGTAAGCGTTGCTAAAATATTTTTCAATTGCGCATCGGGGTCTTGCAAGAAAAAACTATTGCAGCACGGTGCCGTGCAATCTATAAATAATGCATCGGCTGGAAACTTTTAGCTTTTAAAAAACGAGCAGAAAGGATTAAGAAGCAAGAAAAATTTTGCTTGGCTTCTAAAGGAAAATGAATCGATCTCTATAAAGCAAAAAGCTAGAGGATCTCTCAATATGGTTTAATCAAATAATTTTTCATACTCTCATACGTCCCTGATATTAAAAGAAATTAGTAAAAATCAAAACATTTTTCAAATTTAAGGACAAGAAACAAATTATTAAAACTGCCGAACCGATAAATCTATCGAAGACTCACTCGTATACCTGCTTTGCAGGAACACATAGGAAACTTAAATGGAGAAATTATAGGAAACACCAAACATCAAAAATGCAAAAAAAAAAAAACATTCGAATTTTTTTATTTATTTAACTTGTTGTTGTTGTCATTGTGATTTCAAATAGATTTTCGTCAGGTTGTATGTTCTGCAAGTTGGTTTTTTGTTATTCTGTGCAAAAGAGAAGAACATTAGAATTTTTATTTTCTTTCTCGACTTAACTTTCTTATTTATTAATTTAAATCATTCTCTGTTGTAATGTAAATGAGCAGAGCGTAACAAATTTTTCATCTAAATTGCGTACTCTTCTATTCTATAATTCTTATTAAAGCATCATAAAAAGATACAAACTTAAGAATGAAGCACTAGATACCACTCAAGCTCTCTAACTCGTATGGACCTTCGATCTTTTGAGCGAAGAAAAACGCCAGCAAAGCTTCATATCGCATTGTAGCGTAGTATCGAATATTGGGCCTTATTGTGTTTGGCGAAATTCGCCTTCGACTCCAACGTTTTGTACTAGATTAAAGAAAAATGTTGCTCGGTATCTTTAGTCTAGTACAAACTGTCGAATTTGCAGTCGAAAATCGCCAAACACGATAAGGGACATTAACTTTATATTCTGATATATGTCTTATAAAAGAGCTCTCGCAGAACAAATGAGAATTATGAAAATTAAAGCACGTTAAACTTTACCTATAGTCTGTAAAAAAGTTATAAGATTCACATAGATTCATTGCTTAATGCGTTACGTTTATAACTTTTCAGGAAATCTATATTTATGTTTTTGTAGTTCTAAACTGTTCCCTGAGAGTTGTTATGCCAATATATGGCTACGGAGTTCAGTCTTGGAGATAAAAAAAATTGCTGATAAATATTTTAAAAATCTCGAGATTGTATAGTTTTTACGATTACGGCTATTATTTATATATTTTTTAAATAATTTATTCAAGCATATAGCAGCGAAATTTTTGATAATCGTTGTTTTGAAAGCATGTTTTGTAAATATGTTTTGAATGATAAAAATTTCAAATGTTATCATTATGAAGCACAAACGAAAGTGTTTACTTTTTGGCAAATTTTTTTACTACTCCAACAATAACAATTTTATTATTTTCACTTGTATCTATCGATGTGCGTGTGTTGTCAGACGCAGATTTCACCCACTTCGAACGGTCGTATCGACATTACACTTGACATTTACATTTAGACATGTACAATTTACATTGACACGACAATACATTGATGGAATATACAGTATTATTATATTATTTTTCATTCTAGAAACATCGCGGTACTTCCACGTCATTTTCTGTTGTTATTATGCTTTCTTTTTTATCCCGAAACTTAACGTTTCCACTTTTGGAACATTGAGAACATGGGGTAAATGCAAATAACATGCAGGGTGCAACAAGGCCCATTTATAAGGTCTATACAACAGATTGTAAAACTTATTTGCAAATGACAAACATCACTCAAAAAATTGAAATAAAAAAATTAATATTAGAAAAACCATGTTGCATAAGTACGAAATCAGTAAAAAATATAAATAATGTTGTTTGTTGGGTACCGAACACGAATAAATTTTAATTAAGTCCCGAAATATACATCTGTAATAATAATAGAATGATAATTACTTTTTATAAACATATAAAAATTATACATAAAAGTGCCAAAATGTTGAAAAAAGTACCCTCTCAGTTGGTAGTAATTACAGATAAATTTTCCACAACTGTGGGGGAAGGGCCCAGCTCAACAGAGTAATTTTTTTAGTCTAAAATCTTGAAAATTATACAAATGAGAGTCTTCAAATATTGTACGGGTTATTTTGAGAGCAAGGTGCCAGGCGAAAAACTGACAGAGTAGATGAGAGGAAGGGGTACTCCCCATACAAAAGAAATTATTAATTATCTAATATCTTGAAAGCTGTGTCAGTAAGAGTCTTAGTCTTTATATTTGGTGTGAGTTAATTTGAAGGCAAGATGCAAACTTAAGAAAAAATCCGACGGAGTAGATTACAGGAATAGAAGTCTAATAATATTATAATTTAAATTACTTAAAACAGGTCCCCCATTCAGCGCTTACTGTCTCTTAATTTTAATAAAACAAAGTGTGTAAGAGATGGGCTATCGATACCATTATGTATGGAGTATGACACTGTGCAAATGTCGGCTTCGCTGAGTGACACGCAACCAATTTTCCCTTATCCTGGCTGAGTTCTACCGATCGCATGAGATATGTTCGAGTTAAGAGCCGCTGTGGCTTGTGATTTATTTGCATAGATCTGCGATTAAAAAAAAATTCAACAAAAAAGTCTAACGTAGTCAAATCTCAAAGTTTACATCACACCCACGCAAGATGACCATACACTTAAATCGCTCATGCAGAACATCCAATGTAGCATGAGCTGTGTGGCACGTAGTATCGCTCTATTAAAACCACATGATATTGCTATCCTTACCATCTAATTCCGGTCAAAAGAAGTTGGAAATCTGGACCGATAATACCATCAGAGCGACATTTACAGCATACAGTTAATCTTTCAGGATGCATTGGTTATCATGTGGATTTTTTTCACACAGTGGGTGAGTGTGAAAAAATGGAAATAAATCTGCAGTTTCTAAATGAGCGGTCCGAGGAGGTGTTGTTTAGCTTAAGTTTGAGTTTGAGTTTTTTGTTTTTAAAGAGGGCAGGGCCACAAGCCACCACAATACGGCAACTCAAACATATGTCTGACTGTTGCTTTTGATCTAACTAAAAGGACGTTTTGCATGATTATTTTCCTAGCTAACCGGTAAAAAACAATAATCTACATACATGGGTTTTCTCTCAAAGTGTAGGATATATTTGATTTGAAAATTCTAATTTAAATTTTTTACATGCCTTATTCAACGGACTTGCCAATAACTAGGTTAAATCCTGTTCGGTTTTCAAAAGCTTTCATTTGTTGAAATTAAAACTATGAACTTATTTGAAGTTTAAAGTCTGACAAATAAATTTAATTAACAAACGTAACTCAATCAAAAGTTATACGTTATATTTAACAAATTAAAAAAAAAAATAGATTTACCCACTTTTTAAGGTGCGTTAATTTTTTCGCACTTTTAAAGTACTTTTTCACTAAACTTTGATGATTAGTTATATTGTTATGCTTATCAGTAAATTGCTAAATAGCTTCCAGTCCTGCATTTTGAGGAAACACACCTTAGAATTAGAATAATTAGGTGTACTTTAGTATGTTCTTGTTACTTCAATAAAAAATTTTTGAAAAGATTTTCCTGCGCACATATACATTATGAAATTATCATTCCGAAAAATATAAATACAGAATTAATCTAAGTGTAAGTACGAAAGTATAAATGGAATTTACAAAATATCGATTTTTCAAAATGTATTTTTAAATAAACTTCGTATAAATTTTTTAAAAGATTTTTGTTGTCATGCAAAAAATCCTCTTAGTTAGATCGAAAAAAAAAAAACAATTTGGAATAGGTTTAAGGATTTTATAAGCGCGAGATAGGGCTTGATGGCGCCGCCCCAAACTCCAAACTTAAGCCAAAAAATACCCCTCTTAATAGTAAATATGTGGATTTTTATTATGATCGCCCGTGAAGAAACTGTAGTATTATTTAGATTTTTTTCAAAATTCCCCATTCAGAAATGCGAATTGTCGCTGAATGGGGGAAAACAATTTAATCATTTGCACGTATTGTTGTGATTTTTAAGGCAGATTGAATAAATAACATCCATTTCGACAGATATAGTTTTAACAAGATGATCCCTATCATATGTCAAATTTCATAACATATACGCATATTTATTTGTGTAAAAATCGTTTTGATGGCGAAAATTAAATAAAAGATTGTAGTTTTAAAGTATTTCACAATCTGGGGCCTATTTCACTAAGCTACAAATTCACAATTACAAATGCTTTTGCCTGTAAAATTGTGAACTTCTGAATATTTGTGTTTCATAAAAATACAATCGAGTCTTGTTGAACCTTCGTAGTGAACAGACGTGTTAGCGGAGTTTCTTTTTTACATACTAAACAAACAAAAATACAAACAAACAAAAATTTTCGTAATAAGTACTGATTCGTAATAAGTACAGTTTTTGCTAAATTTGCTTTACTTGCATTAATAATATTTTTCATATAAACTGAAACAACAAAAACAAACAAAAAAACACAAACAAAGTGACTGAGGAATACTCTGCATGAGTACCTCAAAAACAAAAAATTGTGAAGTGAGTTCTAACGGCAGAAATGCCTATTTTACTGTGAGTTCTGAAGCTCTTAATGCAAACAATAAAAACAAAAAATTGGATGACAGTCTTTTTCTAACGGCAAAGCCAATTTTACGCGAGCGATCAAATTCGCTTACTCCAATGCCAAGTAGTGATTCGTTAACATTACCGTTGCCTAGTAATTCTGTATTTAAGTCAGCGCCATTATCCGCTCCGGGCTCGAGTTCCTCACTTAACCAAGTTATTACAATAGACAATATTATTCAGAAAGCAAAGGTGCCTGTCGGAATGGACCGATATATTACAGTGGTAAAGCGCGGGCGAAGCCCAAATTCTTCAAAGATCTCATCTGTTCCCAAGATATCCAGGGATATCGACACCGCCACAGTTAACCGTCAAAACCGCTTTAAAATATTGCAGGATGACATTGACACACCCGAAGCATCCCCAAAAAAAACCTCCAAACCAACACCCATTTATTTGAGAGAAAAAAAATTCAAACTCCCTCATCAAAAAACTAATCTCGGTCATTGGCGAAAAGGCATTTCACATTGTCCCAATAAAACGTGGTAACATTGACGAAACTAAAATTCAAATATATGAAGAAAAAGATTTCCGGAAAATGGTTAATGAATTCGAAAAGAATAAAACAAGTTTTTACACATTCCAGCTTAAAAGCGATAAAGGCCTACAGATCGTACTGAAGGGCATAGATTCTTATGTTGTCCCTGCTGAAATAAAAGATGCTCTCACCCTCCAAGGATTCAAGGTAAAAAATGTATCCAACATAATAAACAGGGATAAGATCCCCCAACCTCTTTTTCGTGTTGAACTGGAGCCTAACGATATAATATTGAAGAAAAATGAGACCCATCCCATTTATAATTTAAAATATCTCTTATACCGAAAAATCACAGTTGAAGAACCACACAAGCGTTCTGGACCCGTACAGTGCCATAATTGTCAAGAATACGGCCACACTAAAACTTATTGTAAATTACCTACTGTTTGTGTTGTGTGCGGTGAATTACACAACACTGCTATTTGCAATAAGTCGAAGGACCAGAAGGAAAAGAAGTGCAGTAATTGTGGAGGTAATCACACTGCTAACTACAGGGGATGTCCTGTATACTCTTTCGTTAAACAGGCTATGAGTCAAAAGCCTAAAGTAGTCCCAGCGCAAACAGGAAATACGTACTCCGCCAATTATCCTGTAATGGCCCAACCAATCTCTACACAAGTATCGTATGCTGACGCTGTGAAGATCAACTCCGTTCCCATGCAAAAAGTGTCACCACCAACTAATACAACAAATGCAAATGCAAGCTTTAATTTCAGTCGCCTTGAAAATACTATTGATAATTTGGTGCAAACTATAAACAACTTTACAACAAATATGACTAGTATGATGCAAGAAATGCTGCGAATGCAGAACACACTGCTTCTAGCGTTAGTTAACAAGCCATGAACACGTTAAAAGTATGTTTCTGGAACGCAAACGGCATTCGCCAACATAAAAATGAACTAGAGCACTTCCTCACGGCAAAAAATATTGATATAATGTTGGTATCTGAGACTCATTTGACTTCAAGAAGCCTTTTTAAAATTAGTGGCTATACCTTATATGATACAAAGGACCCGAGAGGAAGAGCATGCGGAGGATCAGCAGTTCTAATAAAGTCAAGACTCAAACACTACATTCTTGAGAATATTAGTGAGGACCATCTGCAGGCAACAAATATTTGTATCCAAAATTTTTGTACAAATTCTGTGATATCATCAATTTACTCCCCTCCCAGATTTTCAATCTCTGAGGATCAATATGAGGATTTTTACAGAACTCTTGGACCTTGTTTCGTGGCAGCTGGGGACTACAATGCAAAACATACGTTCTGGGGATCGCGTCTTATTACACCTAGAGGTCGAGCATTATTCAACACAATTTCAAAAATGGGTTTGGATGTCATTTCTAGCGGGGAGCCCACTTACTGGCCTACTGACCCACAAAAAATTCCAGATGTTATAGATTTTGGCGTCATGAAAAATATCTCTAGGGATTTAATTCATGTTGAAGCTTCTCATGATCTCTCCTCCGATCACTCGCCAACGATCGTTACAATTTGTAGCCCACTAAGAAGTGACTTACCTCACCCATATGTGAAGATGATAAATCATGTTAACTGGCTGGGGTTCAAAAAATATCTCAGTAGTCATTGTACGGGAAACATCAGGCTTAGAACTCCCGATGACATTGAACTTAACATTGCCAATCTTACCGAGAATATTAAACAGGCTGCTAAACATGCCACTACTTCCTATCCGCAGACTGGGTTTAATAGAATTTATTCTGCGGATATTGAACGTCTCGTATGTGAAAAAAGAAGAGCTAGAAGGGAATGGCAACAGCACAGATCACCCCAACATAAAATTAGACTTAGAGAATGCACAAAACGACTCCAGGAGTTGCTTGCATCTGAAAAATCTGCTTCTCTTAAGAACTATCTGGAAGGTCTCGATGTCACAGCAGCATCTAATTACTCCTTGCGGCGCGCTGCTAAAAACTTAAAACACCCGTTGAGTCTAAACCACCCCTGCGCACTTCTACCGGAGGTTGGGCAAGAAGTAATACTGAAAAAGGTAACATATTTGCTGAGCATTTAAAACATGTATTTACCCCAAACATATGTACTGGTGCTGTTGATTTGCCGAGTGTAGTTGCTCTACCCCCTCGACCCATAAAGTTTAAGATGCGTGATGTACAAAAACTAATTGCTGAAACCAACCCAAAGAAGGCCCCGGGTATTGATGGAATTAGTAACAAGATGCTGATGAAGTTGCCTAGTATTGCTATTAGAATCCTCTTGTTCATTTTTAATGGCATTTTACGAGTGGAGTATTATCCACACAGCTGGAAACTTGCCATGGTCAAAATGATTCCAAAGGCGGGTAAAGATCTTACTAAGCCTGAATCATATAGGCCAATAAGTTTGCTGTCAACAATTTCAAAGCTCTTCGAAAAACTGCTCATGACAAAATTATCCCCAATTCTAGCTGAGAATGGGTGCATACCGGACCATCAATTTGGGTTTAGAAGTCAGCATAGCACCATTGAACAATGTCATAGATTGGTACATTTTATAAGAAGAGCATTTGAAGAAAAGAAGTACTGTTCTTCCCTCTTTATTGATGTTTCTCAGGCATTTGATAAAGTGTGGCATGAGGGCCTGATTTTGAAATTGAGGACATATCTACCAATGAACATTGTGAATCTATTGGAAAGTTACATTCTTGCCCGGAAGTTCACTGTCGTGGAAGAAGACTTCATGAGTGTGCTCGAAACTATCTCATCCGGTGTGCCACAGGGTAGTATACTGGGACCAGTTTTATATTTGATTTATACCTGTGATATGCCTCTGAGCAGTAATATCTTCACTTCTACATTTGCCGATGATACAGCCTGCCTTAGTATGCATGAAAACCCTCACGAGGCATCCCGATATCTTCAGAATCATATTAGCCTGTTGGAACTATGGTTGAACTTATGGAGAATAAAAGTAAATGAACAAAAGTGTGTTCATGTCACATTTACTCTACGAAGAGACACTTGTTCCCCCATTCGAATCAACAATCAAGTTGTTCCTCAACATTCACAGGTGAAATACCTTGGTATTCACCTCGACCGACGGCTTACATGGAAACACCACATTGACTCTAAGCTGACACAAATGAAGCTTAAATTAACCCAGTTACATTGGCTGATTGGTAGAAATTCTACCCTCAGTCTAGATTGTAAACTTTTAATATACAAGTCGCTTTTGAAGCCGATATGGTGTTACGGAATTCAGCTATAGGGTACTGCTTCAGCTTCCAATGTAGAGAGAATGCAACGAATGCAAAACAAAATATTAAGGTTAATAACTACGGCTCCATGGTATTTGAAAAATTCTATTTTACATCGTGATTTACATATGCCACTTGTGACCGCTGAAATTGAAAAATATGCTGGAAAATATTTAACAAAACTCGAGTTCCATCCTAATCCCCTTGCTCGTAACATCTTGAACTTTCCTGGACACATCCGCTTAAAAAAGAGGGACACTACGGCGTTAATACGCAACTCTCCAGATGAAATTCTTTGAAAATATTTTTTGTGCGTAACATGAATTTTATGTATTATTAATTATTATCACTAAGTTTATGTCCGACACTGGTTGGGCCTAATAATTATTTATATATTTAAGATTTGAACACTTATTGTTAGTTATTTGAAGATACAATAAACATATATTAGCGTGAAAAAAAAAATAAATAAAAATACAATTACAAGTTTGTAACTACAAGCGAATTGTACAAGTTACAAGTCATACTTCTACAAAATAAAATTAGTGCGGTGCCAAAGACGTTCTCTTTGGTAAGTTTAGCGGTAAAAGAGATAAAAATGGAAGAGTGGTAGATCGTGCGTATGCGGTGTCTAGCACTTGGACTGATGCCAAGTGCACTCCCTAGAGACAGGGGCGGCTGGCGGAAGGGCCATAAAGCTCACGGAGCTGGACAGGAGTCACCGACATGTGGTGGCATCCGACCACAGAAGCCTAAAGGTGATGAAGTCTTATTCCAGGAGTTAGTGAGTATCACTTTAGAGGACTGCAATGACACTGTCTCATTGCTGCCAGACACAGAAGTGACTCCTACCAAGAACGAGGAGGAGCTAGTGTGTTTATTTGTTTTCACATATGATTAGTGGTTTTGCCGCTTATCGATAATTTCTAATAAACAAATAATGTGATATGTACTTATATGTACATAGTTTGTTTTATTGCATATAATAACATATTTAAAAAAATAAATAGTTAAAAATAAACAAAATAAATATTTATTTATTTAATTAATATTAAAATTGTTTGATTTTGTGTTTATCTGAACTAATTTTTATTAAAAAAATAGTTAAAAATCAAATTTTAATTCAATTTATTATTCACTTGTAACTTGTAAAATTTTTCTAAGGCTCACCGTCGACTCTTATCTTTTTTTCTACAATTCTACAATTGTACAAGTGCAAATTTAGTTTAGTGAAACAAAACCACTTGTAGAAGTATGACTTGTAACTTGTACAATTCGCTTGTAGTTACAAACTTGTAATTGTATTTTTATGAAACACAAATATTCAGAAGTTCACAATTTTACAGGCAAAAAGCACTTGTAATTGTGAATTTGTAGCTTAATGAAATAGGCCCCTGATAAAAAATTTCAGAAAAGCACAGGATGAAAAAGTTAATAAAAATTGCTAAATTAGTAGTAGTAGATCTGCCTGGAATAAAATCATGCTGGGAAAGAGTACAATATCTTTTCACGTTAAAAAATATTTTGACATAAGCGATATGCTCAAAAACTTTACCATCAACATCACACGTACATGAGTATGAATTAGAAAGTTTTAGAAATTCTAATGCGAATATCTTCTTCCGAAACCTGAGAGGAAACAAAACAAAAAAATGTTGCAACATTATCAAGATTACAATCTGTGTAATGATCACTGCTGAAATCGCTCTGAGAAAATTTCGCAAATAAATCAAGTGAACCCTTTAGTATATCGGAACGCATGTCATCATATTGCATTAAAGCCTGAATTGGTGATTTATTTCTTTTAGAGTCTACGTGAGTCCAAAAACATTGGGGATTAAATTATGTGGAAATGTTTGTACGCAAAATATATTGCTTGTATAGAAACATATTTAAAAAATTAAATTCTCGTTTATTTGTAAAAGCGGTATTAGAAAAAACGCAAGAACAAATTAGTTCTTGCGTTTTTTCTAATACTAAGTTGAAAAAGGAGATTTAAATTCCTACAGTTATTATGATCATTCCTCTAATTTCAAATATGTATTAACTGTAAAGTATGATTGACCTATAATCTTAATTGAAAATTTTCTGTTGCAAATATAAGTAAAAGTTCAGTTTTATTCATTTCTTAAATTAAAAAAAGCGAGATTAGGAAATTTCAATTCATTTTTAACAGTTTTAGGCTCTATCAGAATGCCCGTAAGATTCTTCTGTGTTAGATTTATTAGTTTTCGCCATTCGATGAATAATCAATGTCTCCATTAGAGTCGACGTTAGTATCAACTTCTGGTTGTAAACTTGATACGTTTTGAATATTCGATGATGCAGCACCTTGCAAATTATCTTTTGGAGGCTCAACGTCATTCGGATTTGAATCTACATCAGAACTACCCTCGACGTAATTATTCTTTACGATTTCTTTTTGTCCTGACAATTCGAAGTTAGGACCATCATCATCCGCGCATTGTTTGGAAACATCATAAACTTCGCTATTAGTCTCTCTTGCGCCAGCAACATCATTTAGCACCGAAAATTCTGGGTTTTCACCAACCGATACTGCTCCAACACCTTTATCTGCGGGTATTTGAAAATCGACATCGGCACCAGTATGCAAATTAAGTTTTTCAGCTTCATAGGTATTGTGTTCTGGATCGAAATAAGCATCACTCTCATTTGTGAGCTTATCTATTAAATAGGCACCATTATAGAAATTGTACGTAAGATCAATCGTAACATTATTTATTCTTTGTAGTTGTTGTAACGTATCGTAAGCTGCGACTTGTATAGAATCATCACTTGCAGATATAGTGGCATTCGTTAAACGAATATTTTCTTTTATGATCTTATTTAATATTTTTAAAACATCAAAATATTTTCTGGTCAGATCAATAACGAGATTCGTCATTCCTGGTTTTTGTGTTAAAAATTCGACGTGAGCACCATCATTAGAACCATTCGCGACAACAGAAACTTTATCAGTGGATTCTTGCGTATTAACATTTGCAGCAACAGTGGTGCTCGGTTTTTTATCGACACTGACATACTGGGAGTCAGGACTAGATTCATTTGCTTCATTGTTTAAAGAAAGACTAATAAAATTTATGAGTAGGGCGTTGCTAACATACTCTACCGCCGTTTTTGCTTTATTTTTACTATTTCTTAATGTACCAAAGAGTTTATCTTTGAGAGTTTGCATATTTAACTCGGTACCATTATACGCGTTAACTTCATTAGAATAGGGAAAATTCAGGTTTAAGTCGATATGTTCAAAGTCATCACAACTTGCATTTGCATCCTTATCGAAAGTATTAGGTACCTTACCGAATTTCGTGAAAAGACCGAAAGCAATATCCTTTAGTTTTTGCAAATCAGCTTTTATAGAAGCAGTGGTGTTAAGGTTTAAATCGACATTAGCATTATCAACACTAACATTAACACTAGCTTCATGTCCAATATTTCTTGTTAAATCAACAGGATTATTAATCATTTCTTCCCCACTAGCGGCATCATCATTTCTTGTCGAACTACTAACATTCAAACCTGAATATTGAAAAAGGCAAAGCAGTTTATTTCAGTAAATTGATATTTTAATTTAAGTAAAACTTCTAAAGAAAAAATGGAATGTTTATATATTTAGTATATTTTTACTACTTACCATGTTCTTCTCCCAATCCAAACAATGGACTACTCACCGCCATAGAAAATCCTAATGCCACCAAAATAGGCATAATTGAAGCACGCATGTTTTTTATTTTTTATTAAACACTCGAGAGAACTTTTCACAAAGTGATGTTTCGAAGAAAATGACGCCGTTTTTATAGTGAAAAATTTTTAATACAAAACTTATCTTTTTTTACCAGGCAAATAAAAGTACAACAAATTTAATAATAGTTATTTAAAAAAAGTGAGACGAATTCGCCAAAAAATTTGATTGTACTTGAGGGTGTTGCACTGAGACAAATTTCTGTGTTGTTTTCGGTAATCAGGTTTCCTGACGAACGACCGATTAGGCCAGAGCGTCCGATACTGGTATTGGGGCTGCCAACATCACATCCAGGCATGCAGCTGCGCAGGGATTTAGTCCATGGGGCTAATAGGGTTATACTGCCCTAATAGGGTAATGGCGCCAATTGCTCACTACGATGTTACAAGGATTACAGGCAAACTCGGTACTTGGTGGGAGCTCGAAAGACTTTCCGAGGCGCTCCCCTTGTAACCGCTGACTCTCCGCTACTGCCAAAGGCACCAATTTCGCATATCTACGAAACTAACCACTATCCGCAACCTTTGTCTCGCGTCCGGTAGCACTCATCTTTGCTTCCCATAAACAGATAATATATAGAAATGACAATGTATAATATATTATCCCATAGTTTATTATGATTTTTTTTGCCCTTCCGTTAAGAAACTAGAGATTCAAATGTTCACGGACTCATTGACCCCCATCGTACGTTTATTTTATTTTGGTCTGTCCTTCGCACATGTTCACACAAAAAAATTTTTTTTTGCAATTCTAAGAAATTTTTCGTAAAAAAAATTTACGAGTGTAAACGTAAATTAAACTTCAAACTAGAAAAAAAATTAATAAAAAAAGTTGATAATGATAACTCGATCTATTTGTAAACACATACATATGTATGTAAGTATGTATGTACTATATATAAGTATGTATGTATGTATA
This sequence comes from Germaria angustata, assembly GCA_963681545.1. Classification (NCBI taxonomy): domain Eukaryota; kingdom Metazoa; phylum Arthropoda; class Insecta; order Diptera; family Tachinidae; genus Germaria; species Germaria angustata. The sequence continues at coordinate 83,797,856 of OY813001.1, read as the reverse complement.
TGAAAACTATTTTTGAATGACTGCTCTTTTTCCTCGACGAGAAAACATATTCGTTTCCTTATTTCAATTGCTCGTTTAGTTCAATCGCTCATTTATTCAGTTGGTTCTGCTAATCTTCCAAGCGATACTTTGCCATGTCAGCAGTTTTTGTTAGTTTCTAAATTTTTGTTATAGCTAAAATATTTTTATAGACTTAATTTAAGGCAAATGGTTTCAACTATTTAAAGTTACAAAAACTGTGCAAAACAAGTCAATTAGCGCAAGAAATTCCAAAATCTTTCCATTTGCCATTTTTGAAATTTGGTCACAAATTTTTTTAGTTGTGGCTGCACCATGCCACAAAGTGTACCAGTACTGAAGTGTATGAGCGTTTTTTATTACCTTCTCCAATGGGAGGTAAATCAAATACAATGCAAAAATCTACTCAATGTTTTTGCAATATTCCTCTTACGCGTATGACATTTGACGATTATTGTCATTATATTGCAAGCTCAGCTAACGGAAGAAAAACACAAAGACTGCAAAAATAAAATTTGCTCACTACGGAGCTAAAAAATTACAGCACGAAGAGCGCTTCCTACGGTGCATTTGGATGGATCGTTCAAATATGGTAAACCAGGACTTTCGCGAATTATCGTGTAGGACTACTGTCAGTTGTTTGCCTCCATCACCAAAACGGCAAACAAAATTGCCAAAAGACGCCAAAAATGTTTGTTTAGGCTTTTCAAGCGAAAATTATCGAAATTTTAATTTCAAAATTAATTTAGAAAAGCAACACAAGTACCTAGCGAATATCATAAATGATAACTAAAGCTATTCTCACTGACATATGTATGTATGTGTTATAAACACAAAAATATTTGTATATTCAGTTATTCTAGATAATAAAAATTAATATAAATTAATCCCACCCGACTCATTTTTATTGTTTTTAGTATCATATATAGTACTGGAATGAATTTGTTTGTCACGTTTTCACGTATCGCAGCAAATCCAGGCATATTAAAGTTCATACTGCATTTTGAACCGTAAACGAATTTAGTATACGAGTAGTTCCTAATTTCAAAAAATCTTTCAACGAGAGCGGCTTTAGCTATTTCTTTTATATGAAGTGGCCGGCGCACAGTGGCTGAAAATTGTTTTTAATTGGCCAAAAGTCGAATTTTTTTGTCACCGATTTTTAAAATTTTTACGCCATTTTGGAGTTAATATATCCATATTAAGGTAGCCAAAAAATTAGGTTAAACTATTGATAATTGTGGGCGTGGCATGCTGTCAAACTCAACTGTTTTTGTTATTTCAGAAAAAGGTGTTTTTTATCAGTTTTTTGTCAAAAATAAATGGTTACTACTCGCAAGCTATCATCGATAATGGCCTGCGGTCTTTTTTATAATGTTGGTAGGATTATAGTCTTTAGTTGTGGTAAGTGGTTACCGCTCTAGCGTTTAATATTAGAGGTGTTATGAAATATTTATGAAACTACTATATTTTTCTAAAATTTAAATTTTAGTGGAATAGAACTTCTAGGGAACAAAAGGGAACAAGAAACGTATACCACCCGAAGAAAGGGGAAGGTGTCTTCTTTAACCCCATATATACTTTTGCACCCGCCACGACCCGCCGGTAGAACACTTTTTTAATTTTAATGAAATTACTCCAAAAAAATTCAAATTACTCTAATTTAAACAGCCCTATAATTACTCGTATACAATGGTGTATTAAATTTTCACTTTTTTGCCTAAAGGTTTACGTTTTTTAATTTAGACTACGTAAAACTAAAATAATTAAATATAATACCAGCGAAAGGGTTTTATGGCTTTGTTTTGATCAGGAAGAAAATCAGTCATAACAATATCACAATATGTTCTACAGTAAATATATGATCTCCTTCTAATATAACTGTTAGGGTCAGCCAAAGTCATAAACAATTTTATAATAATAAAAATACTAATTAGTTTTACCTGATATTAAGGTATGGATAACAAGTGCAGTTTTGTTCAATTTAAGTACCACCAGCTATGAAATTGAAGATCAATGTGTGAATAACATGTATCTAAAAATATATAAAACTATGGATTCGATAAGGGATTACTCAATAATAAGTTAATCATTTACGTGTACGTACGTATATTTGCAAGTGATAAATCATAACAGACTCAAATAAAAATATTCAGAAAAATGTGGAGAGCTTCGGTTATAAAGAACTGGCCGAAGAGTATTTTAGAAATAAAAACCAGGAAGATGTTCTTACTTACGTTAAAATAAAATTAAACTTAAATTCGTGTAGCACCGAAATACAAGAGCAATTATCTCATTTTGTAAAAGTACTAAAAAAACGCTACAAAGAAGTTAGCTACAGTAAAGAAAAGTTTTATATAAAAAGTGAAAAGTGGTTAGAAGGGCAACTTACTGTCGCTGCAGAAACAGCAAAGCAAGATAAGGTTGGAAGACCACGCAAATCATTGGACAACTGCAGCGATAGATCTAAGAAGAGGCGGAAACTTAAAAATGTTAACGATGCAATTGGTTGTACAAATATAAGAGAATCTTTCCTACATCAATTACGATCACAGAACCAATTAACAAAAGTGGATATCATTGAAAAAGTAATTAAAGTGAGAACAAAACGAATTCTTAAAAGTATACAAACTCCGAGCGATGCAATACAGTACACAAATGAGAAGGCATTAGCCTTATTTCTGGATTTGAAATTAACAAAACAGCAATATATTAAGCTCAGATTGCGTGGGGTTGAAAAGGGCTCAAATATCTGCTGCTAAAATGGACTGTTTGTCATCAAAGGATACTATTACAATCACACCAATTTCGGCAGAGGTACAACTACAATCTCTACTTGATCACACAGCCGAACGCTTGCTACAATCAATACCAGGAAATGCGTTAAAGAAATATGGAAACACAAAACTAATTCTTTGTTGCAAATGGGAATGTGATGGTTCTTCGGGACAAAACCAATACAAACAAGTTGTATGTGAAAATATTTCGGACTCGGATATGTTCATGGTATCAATTGTACCATTGCGATTGAAAAAGATTTTGGAAGATTCGACTAGTACAACGCAAACAATGGATATTTGGAAAAATGAGACACCATCTTCTACGAAATACTGCAGGCCAATCAAATTTGAATTCAAAAAAGAAACTCGTGGTGCCATTAACAAAGAAATTAGTGATATCAAGGCCCAAATTGCAACACTACAGCCATTACAATTACAGTTAGATGGGCAGCAAATTGAAGTAAGCTACCAATTAGTCCTTACAATGATGTGTGTGAAGATAAATTTCGAAATTTAAACCCTAGACATAAACCAGTTGTCATTACAGGGCTCTGTTAAGCCGATAACAGAGGACTGTTAAACACGAAAAATCTAGGAGTACGGATTCCAAGTGGAATTACGGTTACATTCTTTGACCTAGTGGACAAAAAATATGCTGCGCATATTGCCAGTTCCATATATTTTTTTATAACACGTACACTTCATGGAAATAGAAGAGGAAACTTAAATTTTTCACATAACAAAATGATGGAATTTTTCAAAATATTATTAAGGATTCCAGGAAAATGGAAAAAAATGGGCGGATAAAACTTAACGCTATTTAAAGACCTGAAGCTCCCCCATGATCCCTAGGGGTCAAAATATTCGACAGTGCGTTTTTTACTGAAAAATTTTCTGTTTACCAGATTTTTAAAATTTTTGAATTTCTTTAGAAGATGAATAGCAGGAAAATGGGAAAAAGTGGGCGGATAAAACTTGATGTTATTTAAAGATTTGGTGCCCCTTTATAATCCCCAGTGGTCAGAATATCCAACACTGCGTTTTTTTACCCAAAAAAATCAGTTTACCTGATTTTTCAAATTTGGAATTTCTCTAGAAGATGAATTCCATGAAAATGGAAAAAATGGGCGGATAAAAATTTATGTTATTTAAAGATTTAGTGGCCCTTTATGATCTCCAGTGGTCAGAATATCCAACAATGCGTTTTTTTACCCAAAAAATTCAGTTTACCTGATTTTTCAAATTTGGAATTTCTCTAGAAGATGAATTAAATGAAAATGGAAAAAAATGGGCGGATGAAAATTTATGTTATTTAAAGATTTAGTGGCCCTTTATGATCCCCAGTGGTCAGAATATCCAACAGTGCGTTTTTTTACCCAAAAAATCAGTTTACCTGATTTTTCAAATTTGGAATTTCTCTAGAAGATGAATTCCATGAAAATGGAAAAAAATGGGCGGATGAAAATTTATGTTATTTAAAGATTTAGTGGCCCTTTATGATCCCCAGTGGTCAAAATATCTAACAATGCGTTTTTTTACCCAAAAAATTCAGTTTACCTGATTTTTCAAATTTGGAATTTCTCTAGAAGATGAATTTGATGAAAATGGAAAAAAATGGGCGGATGAAAATTTATGTTATTTAAAGATTTAGTGGCCCTTTATGATCCCCAGTGGTCAAAATATCCAACAGTGCGCTTTTTTACCCAAAAAAAATCAGTTTACCTGATTTTTCAAATTTGGAATTTCTCTAGAAGATGAATTCCATGAAAATGGAAAAAAATGGACGGATAAAAATTTATGTTATTTAAAGATTTAGTGGCCCTTTATGATCCCCAGTGGTCAGAATATCCAACAGTTCGTTTTTTTTACCCAAAAAAATCAGTTTACCTGATTTTTCAAATTTGGAATTTCTCTAGAAGATGAATTCCATGAAAATGGAAAAAAATGGGCGGATGAAAATTTATGTTATTTAAAGATATAGTGGCCCTTTATGATCCCCAGTGGTCAGAATATCCAACAGTGCGTTTTTTTTACCCAAAAAAATCAGTTTACCTGATTTTTCAAATTTGGAATTTCTCTAGAAGATGAATTCCATGAAAATGGAAAAAAATGGGCGGATGAAAATTTATGTTATTTAAAGATATAGTGGCCCTTTATGATCCCCAGTGGTCAGAATATCCAACAGTGCGTTTTTTTTACCCAAAAAAATCAGTTTACCTGATTTTTCAAATTTGGAATTTCTCTAGAAGATGAATTCCATGAAAATGGAAAAAAATGGGCGGATGAAAATTTATGTTATTTAAAGATTTAGTGGCTTTTTATGATCCCCAGTGGTCATAATATCCAACAGTGCGTTTTTTTCCCAAAAAAATCAGTTTACCTGATTTTTCAAATTTGGAATTTCTCTAGAAGATGAATTCCATGAAAATGGAAAAAAATGGGCGGATAAAAATTTATGTTATTTAAAGATTTAGTTCCCCTCTATGATCCCCAGTGGTCAAAATATCTAACGTGCGTTTTTTTACCCAAAAAATTCAGTTTACCTGATTTTTCAAATTTGGAACTTCTCTAGAAGATGAATTCCATGAAAATGGAAAACAATGGGCGGATAAAAATTTATGTTATTTAAAGATTTAGTGGCCCTTTATGATCCCCAGTGGTCAGAATATCCAACAGTGCGTTTTTTTACCCAAAAAAATCAGTTTACCTGATTTTTCAAATTTGGAATTTCTCTAGAAGATGAATTCCATGAAAATGGAAAAAAATGGGAGGATAAAAATTTATGTTATCTAAAGATTTAGTGGCCCTTTATGATCCCCAGTGGTCAGAATATCCAACAGTGCGTTTTTTACCCAAAAAAATCAGTTTACCTGATTTTTCAAATTTGGAATTTCTCTAGAAGATGAATTCCATGAAAATGGAAAAAAATGGGCGGATAAAAATTTATGTTATTTAAAGATTTAGTTCCCCTCTATGATCCCCAGTGGTCAAAATATCTAACGTGCGTTTTTTACCCCAAAAAATCAGTTTACCTGATTTTTCAAATTTAGAATTTCTCTAGAAGATGAATTCCATGAAAATGGAAAAAAATGAGCGGATAAAAATTTATGTTATCTAAAGATTTAGTGGCCCTTTATGATCCCCAGTGGTCAGAATATCCAACAGTGCGTTTTTTACCCAAAAAAATCAGTTTACCTGATTTTTCAAATTTGGAATTTCTCTAGAAGATGAATTCCATGAAAATGGAAAAAAATGGGCGGATGAAAATTTATGTTATTTAAAGATTTAGTGGCCCTTTATGATCCCCAGTGGTCAGAATATCCAACAGTGCGTTTTTTTACCCAAAAAATCAGTTTACCTGATTTTTCAAATTTGGAATTTCTCTAGAAGATGAATTCCATGAAAATGGAAAAAAATGGGCGGATGAAAATTTATGTTATTTAAAGATTTAGTGGCCCTTTATGATCCCCAGTGGTCAAAATATCTAACAATGCGTTTTTTTACCCAAAAAATTCAGTTTACCTGATTTTTCAAATTTGGAATTTCTCTAGAAGATGAATTCCATGAAAATGGAAAAAAATGGGCGGATGAAAATTTATGTTATTTAAAGACTTAGTGGCCCTTTATGATCCCCAGTGGTCAGAATATCCAACAGTGCGTTTTTTTACCCAAAAAATTCAGTTTACCTGATTTTTCAAATTTGGAATTTCTCTAGAAGATGAATTCCATGAAAATGGAAAAAAATGGGCGGATAAAAATTTATGTTATTTAAAGATTTAGTGGCCCTTTATGATCCCCAGTGGTCAAAATATCCAACAGTGCGTTTTTTTACCCAAAAAATTCAGTTTGCCTGATTTTTCAAATTTGGAATTTCTCTAGAAGATGAATTCCATGAAAATAGAAAAAAATGGGCGGATGAAAATTTATGTTATTTAAAGATTTAGTGGCCTTTTATGATCCCCAGTGGTCAGAATATCCAACAGTGCGTTTTTTTACCCAAAAAAATCAGTTTACCTGATTTTTCAAATTTGGAATTTCTCTAGAAGATGAATTCCATGAAAATGGAAAAAAATGGGCGGATGAAAATTTATGTTATTTAAAGATTTAGTGGCCCTTTATGATCCCCAGTGGTCAGAATATCCAACAGTGCGTTTTTTTACCCAAAAAAATCAGTTTACCTGATTTTTCAAATTTGGAATTTCTCTAGAAGATGAATTCCATGAAAATGGAAAAAAATGGGCGGATAAAAATTTATGTTATTTAAAGATTTAGTGGCCCTTTATGATCCCCAGTGGTCAGAATATCCAACAGTGCGTTTTTTTACCCAAAAAAATCAGTTTACCTGATTTTTCAAATTTGGAATTTCTCTAGAAGATGAATTCCATAAAAATGGAAAAAAATGGGCGGATGAAAATTTATGTTATTAAAAGATTTAGTGGCCCTTTATGATCCCCAGTGGTCGGAATATCCAACAGTGCGTTTTTTTACCCAAAAAAATCAGTTTACCTGATTTTTCAAATTTGGAATTTCTCTAGAAGATGAATTCCATGAAAATGGAAAAAAATGGGCGGATAAAAATTTATGTTATTTAAAGATTTAGTGGCCCTTTATGATCCCCAGTGGTCAGAATATCCAACAGTGCGTTTTTTTACCCAAAAAAAATCAGTTTACCTGATTTTTCAAATTTGGAATTTCTCTAGAAGATGAATTCCATGAAAATGGAAAAAAATGGGCGGATGAAAATTTATGTTATTTAAAGATTTAGTGGCCCTTTATGATCCCCAGTGGTCAGAATATCCAACAGTGCGTTTTTTACCCAAAAAAATCAGTTTACCTGATTTTTCAAATTTGGAATTTCTCTAGAAGATGAATTCCATGAAAATGGAAAAAAATGGGCGGATAAAAATTCATGTTATTTAAAGATTTAGTAGCCCTTTATGATCCCCAGTGGTCAGAATATCCAACAGTGCGTTTTTTTACCCAAAAAAATCAGTTTACCTGATTTTTCAAATTTGGAATTTCTCTAGAAGATGAATTCCATGAAAATGGAAAAAAATGGGCGGATAAAAATTTATGCTATTTAAAGATTTAGTGGCCCTTTATGATCCCCACTGGTCAGAATATCCAACAGTGCGTTTTTTTACCCAAAAGAATCAGTTTACCTGATTTTTCAAATTTGGAATTTCTCTAGAAGATGAATTCCATGAAAATGGGAAAAAATGGGCGGATAAAAATTTATGTTGTTTAAAGATTTAGTGGCCCTTTATGATCCCCAGTGGTCAGAATATCCAACAGTGCGTTTTTTCACCCAAAAAAATCAGTTTACCTGATTTTTCAAATTTGGAATTTCTCTAGAAGATGAATTCCATGAAAATGGAAAAAAATGGGCGGATGAAAATTTATGTTATTTAAAGATTTAGTGGCCCTTTATGATCCCCAGTGGTCAGAATATCCAACAGTGCGGTTTTTACCCAAAAAAATCAGTTTACCTGATTTTTCAAATTTGGAATTTCTCTAGAAGATGAATTCCATGAAAATGGAAAAAATGGGCGGATGAAAATTTATGTTATTTAAAGATTTAGTGGCCCTTTATGATCCCCAGTGGTCAGAATATCCAACAGTGCGTTTTTTTACCCAAAAAAATCAGTTTACCTGATTTTTCAAATTTGGAATTTCTCTAGAAGATGAATTCCATGAAAATGGAAAAAAATGGGCGGATGAAAATTTATGTTATTTAAAGATTTAGTGGCCCTTTATGATCCCCAGTGGTCAAAATATCCAAAAGTGCGTTTTTTTACCCAAAAAAATTCAGTTTACCTGATTTTTCAAATTTGGAATTTCTCTAGAAGATGAATTCCATGAAAATGGAAAAAAATAGGCGGATAAAAATTTATGTTATTTAAAGATTTAGTGGCCCTTTATGATCCCCAGTGGTCAGAATATCCAACAGTGCGTTTTTTTACCCAAAAAATTCAGTTTACCTGATTTTTCAAATTTGGAATTTCTCTAGAAGATGAATTCCATGAAAATGGAAAAAAATGGGCGGATGAAAATTTATGTATAGATATAGTGGCCCTTTATGATCCCCAGTGGTCAGAATATCCAACAGTGCGTTTTTTTTACCCAAAAAAATCAGTTTACCTGATTTTTCAAATTTGGAATTTCTCTAGAAGATGAATTCCATGAAAATGGAAAAAAATGGGCGGATGAAAATTTATGTTATTTAAAGATATAGTGGCCCTTTATGATCCCCAGTGGTCAGAATATCCAACAGTGCGTTTTTTTACCCAAAAAAATCAGTTTACCTGATTTTTCAAATTTGGAATTTCTCTAGAAGATGAATTCCATGAAAATGGAAAAAAATGGGCGGATGAAAATTTATGTTATTTAAAGATTTAGTGGCCCTTTATGATCCCCAGTGGTCATAATATCCAACAGTGCGTTTTTTTCCCAAAAAAATCAGTTTACCTGATTTTTCAAATTTGGAATTTCTCTAGAAGATGAATTCCATGAAAATGGAAAAAAATGGGCGGATAAAAATTTATGTTATTTAAAGATTTAGTGGCCCTTTATGATCCCCAGTGATCAGAATATCCAACAGTGCGTTTTTTTACCCAAAAAAATCAGTTTACCTGATTTTTCAAATTTGGAATTTCTCTAGAAGATGAATTCCATGAAAATGGAAAAAATGGGCGGATGAAAATTTATGTTATTTAAAGATTTAGTGGCCCTTTATGATCCCCAGTGGTCAAAATATCCAACAGTGCGTTTTTTTACCCAAAAAATTCAGTTTACCTGATTTTTCAAATTTGGAATTTCTCTAGAAGATGAATTCCATGAAAATGGAAAAAAATGGGCGGATGAAAATTTATGTTATTTAAAGATTTAGTGGCCCTTTATGATCCCCAGTGGTCAGAATATCCAACAGTGCGTTTTTTTACCCACTGGGGATCATAAAGGGCCACTAAATCTTTAAATAAAATAAATTTTTATCCGCCCATTTTTTTCCATTTTCATGGAATTCATCTTCTAGAGAAATTCCAAATTTGAAAAATCAGGTAAACTGATTTTTTTGGGTAAAAAAACGCACTGTTGGATATTCTGACCACTGGGGATTATAAAGGGCCACTAAATCTTTAAATAACATAAATTTTTATCCGCCCATTTTTTTCCATTTTCATGGAATTCATCTTCTAGAGAAATTCCAAATTTGAAAAATCAGGTAAACTGATTTTTTTGGGAAAAAAACGCACTGTTGGATATTATGACCACTGGGGATCATAAAGGGCCACTAAATCTTTAAATAACATAAATTTTCATCCGCCCATTTTTTTCCATTTTCATGGAATTCATCTTCTAGAGAAATTCCAAATTTGAAAAATCAGGTAAACTGATTTTTTTGGGTAAAAAAAACGCACTGTTGGATATTCTGACCACTGGGGATCTTAAAGGGCCACTAAATATTTAAATACCATAAATTTTCATCCGCCCATTTTTTTCCATTTTCATGGAATTCATCTTCTAGAGAAATTCCAAATTTGAAAAATCAGGTAAACTGATTTTTTGGGTAAAAAAAACGCACTGTTGGATATTCTGACCACTGGGGATCATAAAGGGCCACTAAATCTTTAAATAACATAAATTTTTATCCGCCCATTTTTTTCCATTTTCATGGAATTCATCTTCTAGAGAAATTCCAAATTTGAAAAATCAGGTAAACTGAATTTTTTTGGGTAAAAAAACGCACTGTTGGATATTTTGACCACTGGGGATCATAAAGGGCCACTAAATCTTTAAATAACATAAATTTTCATCCGCCCATTTTTTTCCATTTTCATGGAATTCATCTTCTAGAGAAATTCCAAATTTGAAAAATCAGGTAAACTGATTTTTTTGGGTAAAAAAACGCACTGTTGGATATTCTGACCACTGGGGATCATAAAGGGCCACTAAATCTTTAAATAACATAAATTTTCATCCGCCCATTTTTTCCATTTTCATGGAATTCATCTTCTAGAGAAATTCCAAATTTGAAAAATCAGGTAAACTGAATTTTTTGGGTAAAAAAACGCACTGTTAGATATTTTGACCACTGGGGATCATAAAGGGCCACTAAATCTTTAAATAACATAAATTTTCATCCGCCCATTTTTTTCCATTTTCATGGAATTCATCTTCTAGAGAAATTCCAAATTTGAAAAATCAGGTAAACTGATTTTTTGGGTAAAAAACGCACTGTTGGATATTCTGACCACTGGGGATCATAAAGGGCCACTAAATCTTTAAATAACATAAATTTTTATCCGCCCATTTTTTCCATTTTCATGGAATTCATCTTCTAGAGAAATTCCCAATTTGAAAAATCAGGTAAACTGATTTTTTTGGGTAAAAAAAACGCATTGTTGGATATTCTGACCACTGGGGATCATAAAGGGCCACTAAATCTTTAAATAACATAAATTTTCATCCGCCCATTTTTTCCATTTTCATGGAATTCATCTTCTAGAGAAATTCCAAATTTGAAAAATCAGGTAAACTGATTTTTTTGGGTAAAAAAAACGCACTGTTGGATATTCTGACCACTGGGGATCATAAAGGGCCACTAAATCTTTAAATACCATAAATTTTCATCCGCCCATTTTTTTCCATTTTCATGGAATTCATCTTCTAAAGAAATTCCAAATTTGAAAAATCAGGTAAACTGATTTTTTTGGGTAAAAAAAAACGCACTGTTGGATATTCTGACCACTGGGGATCATAAAGGGCCACTAAATCTTTAAATAACATAAATTTTTATCCGCCCATTTTTTTCCATTTTCATGGAATTCATCTTCTAGAGAAATTCCAAATTTGAAAAATCAGGTAAACTGAATTTTTTTGGGTAAAAAAACGCACTGTTGGATATTTTGACCACTGGGGATCATAAAGGGCCACTAAATCTTTAAATAACATAAATTTTCATCCGCCCATTTTTTTTCCATTTTCATGGAATTCATCTTCTAGAGAAATTCCAAATTTGAAAAATCAGGTAAACTGATTTTTTGGGTAAAAAACGCACTGTTGGATATTCTGACCACTGGGGATCATAAAGGGCCACTAAATCTTTAAATAACATAAATTTTTATCCGCTCATTTTTTCCATTTTCATGGAATTCATCTTCTAGAGAAATTCCCAATTTGAAAAATCAGGTAAACTGATTTTTTTGGGTAAAAAAACGCACTGTTGGATATTCTGACCACTGGGGATCATAGAGGGGAACTAAATCTTTAAATAACATAAATTTTCATCCGCCCATTTTTTTCCATTTTCATGGAATTCATCTTCTAGAGAAATTCCAAATTTGAAAAATCAGGTTAAACTGATTTTTTTGGGTAAAAAAAACGCACTGTTGGATATTCTGACCACTGGGGATCATAAAGGGCCACTAAATCTTTAAATAACATAAATTTTTATCCGCCCATTTTTTTCCATTTTCATGGAATTCATCTTCGAGAGAAATTCCAAATTTGAAAAATCAGGTAAACTGAATTTTTTTGGGTAAAAAAACGCACTGTTGGATATTATGACCACTGGGGATCATAAAGGGCCACTAAATCTTTAAATACCATAAATTTTCATCCGCCCATTTTTTTCCATTTTCATGGAATTCATCTTCCAGAGAAATTCCAAATTTGAAAAATCAGGTAAACTGATTTTTTGGGTAAAAAAACGCACTGTTGGATATTCTGACCACTGGGGATCATAAAGGGCCACTAAATCTTTAAATAACATAAATTTTCATCCGCCCATTTTTTTCCATTTTCATGGAATTCATCTTCTAGAGAAATTCCAAATTTGAAAAATCAGGTAAACTGAATTTTTTGGGTAAAAAAACGCACTGTTAGATATTTTGACCACTGGGGATCATAACGGGCCACTAAATCTTTAAATAACATAAATTTTCATCCGCCCATTTTTTTCCATTTTCATGGAATTCATCTTCTAGAGAAATTCCAAATTTGAAAAATCAGGTAAACTGTTTTTTTGGGTAAAAAACGCACTGTTGGATATTCTGACCACTGGGGATCATAAAGGGCCACTAAATCTTTAAATAACATAAATTTTCATCCGCCCATTTTTTTCCATTTTCATGGAATTCATCTTCTAGAGAAATTCCAAATTTGAAAAATCAGGTAAACTGAATTTTTTGGGTAAAAAACGCATTGTTGGATATACTGACCACTGGGGATCATAAAGGGCCACTGAATCTTTAAATAACATAAATTTTTATCCGCCTATTTTTTTCCATTTTCATGGAATTCATCTTCTAGAGAAATTCCAAATTTGAAAAATCAGGTAAACTGAATTTTTTTGGGTAAAAAAACGCACTTTTGGATATTTTGACCACTGGGGATCATAAAGGGCCACTAAATCTTTAAATAACATAAATTTTCATCCGCCCATTTTTTTCCATTTTCCTGGAATTCATCTTCTAGAGAAATTCCAAATTTGAAAAATCAGGTAAACTGATTTTTTTGGGTAAAAAAACGCACTGTTGGATATTCTGACCACTGGGGATCATAAAGGGCCACTAAGTCTTTAAATAACATAAATTTTCATCCGCCCATTTTTTTCCATTTTCATGGAATTCATCTTCTAGAGAAATTCCAAATTTGAAAAATCAGGTAAACTGAATTTTTTGGGTAAAAAAACGCACTGTTGGATATTCTGACCACTGGGGATTATAAAGGGGCACCAAATCTTTAAATAACATCAAGTTTTATCCGCCGACTTTTTCCCATTTTCCTGCTATTCATCTTCTAAAGAAATTCAAAAATTTTAAAAATCTGGTAAACAGAAAATTTTTCAGTAAAAAACGCACTGTCGAATATTTTGACCCCTAGGGATCATGGGGGAGCTTCAGGTCTTTAAATAGCGTTAAGTTTTATCCGCCCATTTTTTCCATTTTCCTGGAATCCTTAATAATATTTTGAAAAATTCCATCATTTTGTTAGGTGAAAAATTTAAGTTTCCTCTTCTATTTCCATGAAGTGTACGCGTTATAAAAAAATATATGGAACTGGCAATATGCGCAGCATATTTTTTGTCCACTAGGTCAAAGAATGTAACCGTAATTCCACTTGGAATCCGTACTCCTAGATTTTTCGTGTTTAACAGTCCTCTGTTATCGGCTTAACAGAGCCCTGTAATGACAACTGGTTTATGTCTAGGGTTTAAATTTCGAAATTTATCTTCACACACATCTTACAATGATAGATGGAAAAGTAGGTCAGGCTTTGACTAACACGAAGGCTGCATCCAGCTGCATTATATGCCAAGCAGCATCAACCCAAGTAAACCAAGTTCCGACAAAATCATTAGATAATACCGATGCATATAAATTTGGATTATCACCACTACATGCAAGAATACGACTTATGGAACATATACTAAAAATCAGTTATGATTTGGATTTCGGGTCTTCAGGATCCATAAGAAACAATGAAACCAACAAGATGAATATCGCAAAATTGGATTGATTGTAGATCAGCCAAAACAAGGGTCAAGCAATACCGCACGAAGATTCTTTTCAGATCCAGAAACAGCATCTGAAATAACAGGAGTGGATTTAAACCTTATTTTCAGATTTAAAATAATCCTAGAAGTACTTGCGTGCAATGAAGAAATTGACTCTAAACAATTTGGAGATTATGCTAAGGAAGCAAAAATATATACAACCAACTACCCATGGAGAAATATGTCTGCAACAGTTCACAAAATCATTTATCATGGAGAAGATATCATTAAATATCATTTGGTGCCACTTGGAGATCTATCAGAGGAGGCTCAGGAAAAAAGAACAAGGATTACAGATTTTATAGAAATAGCACAGAGAAAAAAATATAGAATATTCAATATTTGTGTCAAATGAATAATAATTATAATTGCCTACCATTGTATTAGTAAAAAATAATGGTATTAGTAAAAAATAAAAATAAATGGAACCTATTTTGACAGCAAAAAATAAAAAATTTTTCTGCGGTAACAGCAAAATCTACAGTTAATTTTACTATTTTTTTTTTGTGTAAAAATTTTTTTGAGTGTAAAAATTTTTTTGAGTGTAACATTATCACAAAAAATAATTATAATTGTTATTAAGTTCCAAATATAAAATTTTTTAATATGCAAATAAAAAAAATAAACCCATATTTCACTCCAAAAGTTAAAAAAAATTAAAAGTTCAACTTTGACCTAGAAGTCCTTAAAAAGTCCTTAATCAATTTTAATGTAATTAAAACTGAGTCAAGCTGAACTAAATATCTATCCATTAAAAAAAAATTACTTCAATATTTTGATCGGTTCAAAAGTTGCAGAATTTTGGCCAATGAAAAACGATTTTCAGCCACTGTGCGGCGCCACATTGCTAAGGCTATTATTAACTCAACGCCAAAAATCACAACTTTAATCATTAAATCTAGTCATCAACTATCGAGACTGATGTGTACATAAAACATTTCAATGTATTAGGTTATTCATTTAGTACTTTGAAAACCGCCGGGCCACCAAGGTGGTCAGCTGTTAAACATATATCGTCTAAAATCTCATTTATTTAGGTTGGCCATTTAAGAATATGGATTGTTTAACAACCAAAAAGCGCGTAAAAAGAACTAAAACTTACTAGGAAATTGGTATCTCAGATGTGGCCACTTTTCGAGCATAACGGGGTTATAATGATGTCATAATCGAACTACTGTGCAGAAAATTGTAAAGAAATTTCAAGAGACTGGTTACATATGTGGTCAGGTCCACACATCAGAGCAAACACAAAAAATATATATTCTGTTAATAAGTGCGGCGGATAATCCGAATTTGTCGATTCCACGACGTTCTCCGCAATTGGGCATATCTTACGGCTCATTATGGTGTATTTTACCTCCATCTATATAAAGTCGAACTCACGCAACAATTAAAGCCCATTCACAACGCCGTAGATATGCTTATTGGGTGCTAGATCAACAGCTTTCAAAGCTGATTTTTCAAACAAAAGCTTCTTCCCACTCAGTGGTTACGTCAACAAGCTAAATTGTTGTTATGGGGCTTGAAAAACCCAGAAGTGATTGTGGAAAAGCCATTGTATCCGGAAAAAGTGAATGTTTAGTGCGCATTATATTCTGGAGGTGTCATTTGTTCTGGAGGTGGTATTTGTTCAAAAGCGACTGTTACCGTCAATTCAGAGTGCTATAGCCGTATGATTACCGACGTTTTTTTGTCCTGAACTTGAAGGTTATTAACACAACGGTGCCACGAGCCACATAACACCACCAATTTTGTCTCTATGGCATGAGAAGTTCCCAGTTTCACATTTTTGGCGATCTCAGTTGGCCCCAAGATCACGCGATTTTTGGCGTGCTTATACTTTTTTGCGTCTACTTGGATAATTTCCCAACATTCGTCCAATTATCGCCAAGATAACGCCCGATATGTAAGAAACATTGATGGAAAACTACTTTAAAAAGATTCCACTGCTGCAACTAATATAGAGGCTTTTATTGCATTTTGTACTTAATGGCAAAATGTATGCAATATAATGTGGCTTTTAAATGTGTATTTTATTTAACTTTACTTTAGAAACCGAAAAATGGATAACCCTGTATATTGCATTACACACAATTTTCTTTAATGTTATTTATCAAACATGCTTTACAAATCTGAAAAAACTTCATATTTTCTAGTAAGCAATTTAACATTTTCTTTTCAGTTCCTTCTTTTAAGATTGAAATGTGATCTGGCGTTAAGTATAAATTTCTTATTTCAGTTTCAATCTCAGTTCCATAGTGGATTGCTTTCAAATATATCAACGAGCCCGATATATCTATAGCTGAGCTTATCGTGATCAATCAGTTGTCTATAAGTCAATAGCATTTAAAAGTTAAGATGCAAAATTTTTTGATTCAATAATTATCATTGTAGAAGATAATAATTAATCGTACATGCTTAATGATCCAATGCCATCAAACTGGAATTCAAGGCTTAATTGATTCACTTTGTTAACAACCGGTCATACAAATATTAAAAATGTACAATAGTTTTGGTCACATATTTCTTTGTACATGTCTTGAGTATTCTTGTCTATTCTGGTGTATTTTTGGCGGTTGATATTAACGAACAATAATATTTAAACTCTATCCACTGTTCCACATGAGTACCAACCAGTACATTCAGTGAGAACAATATTCAACAAAAAATTTTTCCACCTTCTTTCAAAGGTATACACGTCGCCAAACAGAAATTTTCTTATTCAAAAGAAATTAAATATTGCAGCATTTGACAGCCCTGGTATCGTCCATGGGGCAAAGTGTAACACGAGAATAAAGAGCTATTTTTGTATATCATTTCTTCTTATACCAACAAAATGAAAATTATAGCTCCTTCCAAGAAAAAAACATACAACCAACTTGGTAAATAACGAATGCCCTAATATATGTAAATGGAATTTTAAAGCTCAAAACTATAAATAAAAATAAATTGTTTGAGAAACTAAAAAATACAACTTTATTGCACGCTAAATATTATAAAATAATCATATTGATTTGTGTTAGTTACGTTGTTAGTAGATAGATACTTGTATTTCGCCCTCACCAATTATTTAACAGTATTATAGAATAAATGCGAATATGTATCGGATAAGAGATAGTCCCGAAAGCTTCTCGTAAGCTTGTAGAATATTTCATACCCAATAGTTTATCCAAGTAACGTGAAGTACCTTCTTCAACTAAATTAAAAGTAGATATAAGAAAGCAAAAAGCTCTCCACGCTTTTCGCATAAATCAACATTTTCTTTAATAAAGAAAATTATTAACCTGAATTGTCAAATTCTAGACTTAAACTGAAGCCAGAATAATTCAAATTTTCAAAATACGTAAAATGAAATTAGTTTTTACTAATAAAAAGAAACATGTTGTACCAAAGATTTGTTTTAAAACATTGTTCTTAAAGCAGTACCTATTGAAAAACTTAGTTCTGGTGGATTGACCTTTCTACAGTAATTAAAACCATTGAATTCTAAAGTTTCCTTAAAACTTGAAGTAACTGAAATCATAATTGAAAATTCTTAGTTTTTAATACACGTAGAATATATTTTTATTATTTCTTTTATTAAATCGAAAACACAAAATTACAAAACGGCAGTACATTTCTATGGAAGATGAATCATTCATTGCGTTGGCCGTTATCAGGAGCCTCTAGCGCCAAACTTTTTACATCGCTGACATTCGATGCAACCACAACAACTTGATTTAAAATTTTTCCCAGATCAACTTCTGCAGGATTAACCATATTATGTAGCAGGTCGCGATTCGAATTAACATTGTCACGTTGAGAACCAGCATCATTTCCAGTTGCTTTCTTTAAGTCCGAATTTTCTTCTGTTTTACCAATCGTTAATGCATCAATAAGGTTATCTTCGGCTTCAAACTCTGAAGCAAACCTAGTACCCTGTGTTAAGTCGACAATGGTAGCATGGTAGACATGTTGATGAAAGTGCTCAACTACAATCGCTTCCTTAGTTAATAAAATTTCTTTATCTGTAGATATTTGAGAGTCAACTTCTGCAGCAGAACCGCTCTTCGGTTCTAGATCGACACCACTGGCAACACGAGAATGTTGAGATTCGACTCCAGGTTCATTTGCTTCCTTATTTAATGAACTACCACTTTCATAGTTTTTACTAATCGTTAGTAGTGCATCAACAAGTTTATTTAATAGCCCTTGAAAGCCAACTTCTCCAGCAGCATAGGAGTTCGGTTCTAGATCGACACCACTGGCAACAGGTGCATGTTGAGATTCGACTCCAGCTTCATTTGCTTTCTTATTTAATGAACTACCAATTTCATCGTTTTTACAAATCGTTAGTAGTGCATCAAGAAGTTTATCTAATAGCCCTTGAGAGCCAACGTCTCCCGCAGCATAGGTGTTCGGTGTTAGGTCGACACCACCAACAACACTGGCATGTTGATATTCGAACTCAGCTTCATTTGCTTCCTTATTTAATGAATCAGGACTTTCTTCGATTATAATACCAAATGATGCGTAAACAGGTTTTTGGGAATCAACTTCTGCAGCAGAAGCTTTGTTCGGTTCTAGGTCGACACCAGGAGCAACACTGCCATTTTCAGAAACACCTTTATTTGCTTCCTTATTTAATGAACTCGCACCTTCTTCGTTTTTATTAACCGCTAATGCATCAACAACTTTATCTGCAGATTTTTGAGAATCAACTTCTGCAGCAGAAGCATTGTTCGATTCTAGGTCGACACCAGCAGCAACTCTGGCATTTTCAGAAACACCTTCAGTTCCATTTGCTTCCTTATTTAATGAACTCGCACTTTCTTCGTTTTTACTAACCGGTAATGCATCAACAACTTTATCTGCAGGTTTTTGGGAATCAACTTCTGCAGCAGAAGCGGTGTTCGGTTGTAGATCGACACCAGTAGCAACACTGCCATTTTCAGAAACACCTTCATTTGCTTCCTTATTTAATGAACTCGCACCTTCTTCGTTTTTATTAACCGGTAATGCATCAACAACTTTATCTGCAGGTTTTTGGGAATCAACTTCTGCAGCAGAAGCGGTGTTCGGTTGTAGATCGACACCAGTAGCAACACGCTTGATTCCAGAAACACCTTCATTTGCTTCCTTATTTAATGAACCTTCTTCGTTTTTATTAACCGGTAATGCATCAACAACTTTATCTGCAGGTTTCTGGGAATCAACTTCTGCAGCAGAAGCGGTGTTCGGTTGTAGATTGACACCAGTAGCAACACTGCCATTTTCAGAAACACCTTCATTTGCTTCCTTATTTAATGAACTCGCACCTTCTTCGTTTTTATTAACCGGTGATGCATCAACAACTTTATCTGCAGGTTTTTGGGAATCAACTTCTGCAGCAGAAGCGATGTTCGGTTGTAGATCGACTCCAGTAGCAACACGCTTATTTTCAGAAACACCTTCATTTGCTTCCTTATTTATTGAACTCGCACCTTCTTCGTTTTTATTAACCGGTAATGCATCAACAACTTTATCTGCAGGTTTTTGGGAATCAACTTCTGCAGCGGAAGCCGTGTTCGGTTGTAGATCGACACCAGTAGCAACACTCTCATTTTCAGAAACACCTTCATTTGCTTCCTTATTTAATGAACTCGCACCTTCTTCGTTTTTATTAACCGGTGATGCATCAACAACTTTATCTGCAGGTTTTTGGGAATCAACTTCTGCAGCAGAAGCGATGTTCGGTTGTAGATCGACTCCAGTAGCAACACGCTTATTTTCAGAAACACCTTCATTTGCTTCCTTATTTATTGAACTCGCACCTTCTTCGTTTTTATTAACCGGTAATGCATCAACAACTTTATCTGCAGGTTTTTGGGAATCAATTTCTGCAGCGGAAGCCGTGTTCGGTTGTAGATCGACACCAGTAGCAACACTCTCATTTTCAGAAACACCTTCATTTGCTTTCTTATTTAATAAACTCGCACCTTCTTCGTTTTTATTTACCGATAATGCATCAACAACTTTATCAGCAGGTTTTTGGGAACCAGCTTCTGCAGCAGAAGCGGTGTTCGGTTGTAGATCGACACCAGTAGCAACACTGTCATTTTCAGAAACACCTTCCTTTGCTTCCTTATTTAATGAACTCGCACCTTCTTCGTTTTTATTAACCGGTAATGCATCAACAACTTTATCTGCAGGTTTTTGGGAATCAACTTCTGCAGCAGAAGCGGTGTTCGGTTGTAGATCGACACCAGTAGCAACACGCTTATTTTCAGAAACACCTTCATTTGCTTCCTTAATTAATGAACTCGCACCTTCTTCGTTTTTATTAACCGGTAATGCATCAACAACTTTATCTGCAGGTTTTTGGGAATCAACTTCTGCAGCAGAAGCGGTGTTCGGTTGTAGATCGACACCAGTAGCAATACTCTCATTTTCAGAAACACCTTCATTTGCTTCCTTATTTAATGAACTCGCACCTTCTTCGTTTTTATTAACCGGTAATGCATCAACAACGTTATCTGCAGGTTTTTGGGAATCAACTTCTGCAGCAGAAGCGGTGTTCGGTTGTAGATCGACACCAGTAGCAACACTCCCATTTTCAGAAACACTTTCATTTGCTTCCTTATTTAATGAACTCACACCTTCTTCGTTTTTATTAACCGGCAATGCATCAAAAACTTTACCTGCAGGTTTTTGGGAATCAACTTCTGCAGCAGAAGCGGTGTTCGGTTGTAGATCGACACCAGTAGCAACACTCTCATTTTCAGAAACACCTTCATTTGCTTCCTTATTTAATGAACTCGCACCTTCTTTTTTATTAACCGGTAATGCATCAACAACTTTATCTGCAGGTTTTTGGGAATTAACTTCTGCAGTAGAAGCGGTGTTCGGTTGTAGATCGACACCAGTAGCAACACGCTTATTTTCAGAAACACCTTCACTTGCTTCCTTGTTTAATGAACTCGCACCTTCTTCGTTTTTATTAACCGGTAATGCATCAACAACTTTATCTGCAGGTTTTTGGGAATCAACTTCTGCAGCAGAAGCGGTGTTCGGTTGTAGATCGACACCAGTAGCAACACGCTTATTTTCAGAAACACCTTCATTTGCTTCCTTAATTAATGAACTCGCACCTTCTTCGTTTTTATTAACCGGTAATGCATCAACAACTTTATCTGCAGGTTTTTGGGAATCAACTTCTGCAGCAGAAGCGGTGTTCGGTTGTAGATCGACACCAGTAGCAACACGCTTATTTTCAGAAACACCTTCATTTGCTTCCTTATATAATGAACTCGCACCTTCCTCGTTTTTATTAACCGGTAATGCATCAACAACTTTATCTGCAGGTTTTTGGGAATCAACTTCTGCAGCAGAAGCGGTGTTCGGTTGTAGATCGACACCAGTAGCAACACTCATATGTTGAGAATCAACATTTGTGCTTATAGCGTCGATTATATCTTTTACCGCTGAAACTTTATCGTTGTTTCCTACCGGTAATACAACAGCAGCTTCAACCGCTGGTTCTTGCAAATTGACATCGGCATCAGAATGAAAATCTACTTTTTCAGAAGAACTGGTTTTTGGGCTTAAGTCGACATTGGCATCACCACTCATATGCTTAGAAGACTCAATTTTAATATTATCTACTAAATCAGCAGGATTATCATTCATTTCTGTCCCACTGGCACCATCATCATTTCCTGCTGAACTACCAACGCTTGAACCTACATGTTGAAAAATGACAACGTATATTCATTTTAATAAATTGATATTTTTATTTATGAAAAATATCTAATGGAAAAACTGGGAGTTTTATTATATTTGATTTTTTTTTTGTTTTTACCATGCAATCTTTCCGGGAAGTGCACAGGACTAGTCATCGTCATTGAGCATCCTAATGCCACCAATAGAGACACAACAAAAACACGCATTTTTCTTCTTTTAATAAAATACTCTAAAGAATTTTACGTTATGATGTTTCGAAACAAATGACGGGGTATTTATAATAAAAAATTTCAGCACAAAACTTTAAATTTTATTCATCAGACAATAAAATTTTATGAATATATGATAAATTCGCTAAAAAATTTAGTGTATTGGTGATGTTGCACTGAAAAAAATCTCTATGTGCAAGATATGAGCCCGAGAAAATGATCAAAGAAAATGTCCGTATATGGTTATTTTGCCACGACTTAAAAAATTACACACAGTGATATCTATCATTTGTTTCAAACCTTATCAAAATTATTCGAGATATCCTGTCGTTTAATTTTTTAAGAAGTATAAGCCGCATTGCGTGGCTGCTAATGTCAACTCGCCATTACACGTAGGCCTTCTGCCATCTCATTTGTAAACTGTTCAATAAATTATTATACATTCTAGACAGGCCAACAGCCATTCGGGAATTGAAACATACCTGCCATAATGGACTTTATACGCCAAGCAAAGTGGCGCCTACCTTGGCATACAACCTGATCGACTTATCACGTGGAAATTTCATATACAAAAGGCGAAACTCATACAAAAAGGATATTAAAAACATTGAAATATTGCCTAATTGGAATAAACCTATCAGTGAGCTTAGAATGCATTCCTTTTCCATCTAACTCATTCTTAGAACTAAGCGTACTACTAGCGCAGATGGAAAACACTAAACTGTTTTTAAATATTTGAAGTATGAGTCCTGTCCAAATTAACCGTCCTGTAATATTTTTGATAATAGTCGCAAAATTTATCTTAGAAGAATTGATTTCAATCTAATACAAGAGAAATGGATAAGAATGAAAACAAAATTTTATTCTGGCTCTAACTGGGCTATAGTAGTGATTTCTTTGTATTAATTATTACTTTATCGTTACATCTGCAACAATTTTGACCCCTAAAAAGACTTTTCTATATTGAAATGATGGCTTTTACTTATGAGGGTCTACATGTTTCTCATGAATATTATTTTGATGTTTGTAAATATTTTAAGTGTAATTGAGCATCTCGCAGAGAAATTTCACATGATCTTTCTTATGAAAACATTCTTAAAATCATAAAATGTAATTCTTATCGTTCTGAGATAAATCATCAAGTAAAATTTTTTATAAGTATAACTATTTTAAAAAATACATAGGCTTATCTTCGTTATCATTAATTACTATTTTATTACGCCCACAATAAAAACACTCTTTCTTGATTTTATAACGACTTAAAAGGAATATGCAAAATCATAGTATTTCTTCATTTCTTAGAAAAAGTTTATTTACGAATCTAGTAAATAGACTTTTATTAAGCATACAGTACTGGAAATAATATCAGGGACATGAGAACTTTTCTATATCCTAATACTCCTATTGACATTATAAATAGGAAAGGATATTTATTAAAATTATTCAGCGAAATCTTCCAACTAATTATTATTCGAAAATGTATTATTTGTTAAGCTGTATACATGCCTGCATTTCGTTTGTACTAAAGGCTGGGGCACATAGTCAACATTAGTCAACTTTTAACTTTTGACGTACGTTGAGTACTTTGACAACTATCAGCTGATTTTTTGGTATGTTTTGTTTTAATTATCAGTTGATCTTTTTTGCATATTTTCATATATGTACATAATTATTTTTATTGTGTGGCGGGAAAAATTGGCGGTTGCAAAAATTAAACAAAAAATAAATTAAATTAAATAAAAATTTAGTTTCGTTTTACAAAAACAATTTTCTATTTATATAAGTATGTTTGTACCTAGTCATTGAAGACTGTTTTGTTTATTAATTCTTCTTTTATTGTTGTTTTACAATGTAACCTATTTAATAATGAATTATCTTGTTAACCATTTCTTAATTTGTGTATATGTATGTTCATACATACTTACATATGTACATAATAGCGAATAAAATAAATTTTATGAAAAAAATTTTATGGCTTTTATTTATTATTTGAAATTAGAGATCTGACCCAAAATCTTCGACTTTTATCCATTATATCAAGACAAGCTTGAGCTCCATAAATCAAAATTATAATTAAAAGAAACTCCGTAATATCTATAAAATCCATCGAAAATTTTTACTCTTTAATAAAAAGAAATGTTGCAAACATGTAAAAAACAGCTGATTTTCTACACGTTAACAAAGTACTCATTGTGCCAACCTCATCCGTCATTGCGTTAACGTCAGTTGAAAAAGTCGACGGATGACGGATTCTATGTGCCCCAGCCTTAAGGCTAACTTAGAAGTATATTTCAAACGTCGCATTCGGATTCACCTCTACAAAGATCCCATTAGAATATAAGTTGTTTGCTAGGTCATGTGTATAATAATTTTCTAAACCTACTACAATGATACAATAGCTCAGCCAATCCACTTCTATAAGGCATAGAAAGGATTTCCAATAGAATTTGCATTGAAAAAGTCCTGCGGAGTATGGAGATCCTCATCACATTTACTTTGCGCATCATGAATACTAAGACCATATTTGCAATGCTAAGTTGGTTAGACCCCCGCCTTCAAGCCAGAGAACTGAAAATATAACTCAGTGTAAGTAGACGAAGAAGTATAAAGGGTTCTAGAGTAACTCGAACACCACCATCATCTGGATTCAAGGGCAAAGCAGATCAACTTAGGCAACGACAAAGCCGATAGATAAAATGATAAAAAGGAAATTTTAAAAACACCAAAGAAAGATCCTATTGAAACCAACAATGATTGAAATCCTGTGCAGCAACTTGCGAAAAAAAAACTCGTTTAGCATCTTCTCGAAAGAGCAGCACGTTGCCGCTTCTTACAAGATCTGAAGTGAACAGAATTTGCATGAGGCCTGAGCCAAACGCTTAATTGTTCGAGCGCAAGGAATACGACGACGGAGAACGGCGATGAAGTCCTTAACAATAATTCCACGTAATTGAGATGCGTATCAGTATCGCTTCATAGATTGTTGAGAACTTAATCTCTATATCTCTACATCATAAATGTCAAAGCGCAGTCCCATTTGGCGTGATCTGCAAAAATTGCAGCCAATTCAAACCATACAATACTTTTGCGAATTTTTAATGAAATGAAGTCAGAAAGTAGAAATACTCAGAGTCTACGGCAGAAATTGAACCTGATACCCTATATTTACTACTCTAGTACACTTACCACTAGTCAACGAGGGGACCCAAACTGTAATTTAAATAACACATAGAAAGGAGCAGGAGCATGAGGAACGAGCTTTCATTTATTTTGGATCGTACTCAATCGAAAGCAGTTTTGTTTCACCCTTCGAAGGTCAACTGGACAATATTCATTTTTCCCTAGAGAGTTCTGAATTACATTTACAGTCCGATATCCACTTTCCCTGTCGTCTAAAATCATATACAGTTTTTTTAAATAACTTTTCACATATTTTTAAAAGAAAAAGTAGAAGATTTAGGACCTCCTGTTGCTAAACTAACGAGTCTAAAAGTTAGAAATTTATAGGAAAAAAAGGCAATACTAAAAACTTCCACTATTTTAAATGTTTAAAAACGTAACGTTTAATTTACATTTACAGTCCGATATCCACTTTCCCTGTCGTCTAAAATCATATACAGTTTTTTTAAATAACTTTTCACATATTTTTAAAAGAAAAAGTAGAAGATTTAGGACCTCCTGTTGCTAAACTAACGAGTCTAAAAGTTAGAAATTTATAGGAAAAAAAGGCACTACTAAAAACTTCCACTATTTTAAATGTTTAAAAACGTAACGTTTTATGCAAAGTTCTGCTTAATACATATGTACGTTAGTTTTCAGTTTTTTTTTAATTTTTTAAGACAATTTTTTAAATACATTTTTATAGTTCGAGGTATAACGGTCATTTTATTTAAAATCCTGTTTTCCTTTAAACAAATTTGATTGCGTTTACCTTCATCACCAAGAGTGCAGATATAAAATTATATGTTTTACACGTGCGGTAATTTTTTTTATTATGTTTTTGAATAACAAAGATAAAAAGTTATGAGTAACTTTATTGTGCTATAAGCTTTTTACCAATAATAAATTTTTCTAGTTAAGTTTTAAAATTTTAATGTTTAGTACATTTTTAAGAATGTATAATGTAAAATTTCGTTAGGCAGTTTTTAAAATAACTCTGCATTATTTATTTCTATTCGTAATATTGCTTTAATTAAAGCAAATACGTTTTAAATTTGCGATAAGGTTTATTATTTTCACATGACAAAATATAATGCTGGCTAATGTTTACTTCGTGTTTATATTTAAAAGAATAATGTTGAAGTTACTCAAATTCGAAATACATATAATTTATAATTGAATCATGTCTCTTTCAACACTCCGATTTTTAGTAGGACTAAAAAAATATGTTATTGTTATTTAATAAAACAATATTTTCTTTGCAAAATAAAAAATAAAAACAAAAATCTTCTATTCTCAATATGTTGAAGATGCCTTATAATTCATTTAAAATTCATTTAAAGGCATTAGAACAAATAATTTTGCAATGAAAACGTCATTTGGTTTAAAGTTTCATGACTTCTTTAGAAGCTGTGTTACTTAGTATCTTCCAAGCGCATATGCTCCCTCAGCTACTCTCTATTCACATACTTATATAACTAAGTGCCTCTGTTATTTCAAATGTTAACGTAGCTGATGTGGTAAATGCGATGACTGTTAAATATGTCATCATGAAATATTTCCGTATCCAGTCAACAAACAAAAATTGGTAATAAATTATATTGTGGGAATAGAATTGGGTGCTGTTGGCTGAAGTAGTTAGCGCGTTGACTACAAAGAAATTTATAATTGAGAACCTGGGTTCTATCCTTGTTTAAGACAAGTCATAAAAAAATTAACATCGTGAATTTTTCTGATTTACTTAGTGTGGCGTTGCGTTAATTGCTGTTGGACAATTTAAGTGATGAAGTTATAACACTGGTCACTTAACAGTAACAGCGATTGGATGCCCTCTACGCCAATGTTTACTAAATCACGGCGCCCTTCTTCGCCGGCAATGTTAGCAGAATCGTCGGCGAAGTAAAACGATTAATAAAATGGCTATATACATAGAGTTAAAGAGACTCAATGTGTCTACTTAACACTAAATCTGTTGTAAAAAATTAAAAACAGCGCGGAATAGTTGAGTTGTTGTCTTCTAATTTCACCGCTTGTCCTCTCTAACCTATTCCTTTCACAAATGAAATCTTTGAGTCGATGGAACGATCTATTTATATAATGTTTTCATGTAAATGTTGACCGCGGCTACATCTCAAATGGTTTATACGCTGGATACAATTTTGGCATGCTCTCTTCAACATATTGGTCGGCATCTCACGAATAAATTCTTCAATATTGGCTTTCAATGCGTCAACCGTTACGGGGTTGTCCCCATAGACATAGCCATACAAAAAATAGTCTAAAGGCGTTAAATCGCACGATCTAGTCGGCCAGTTGACCGGCCCCATTCGTGAAATAATCTGTTCACCAGACTCCCATGGTAGTTCTCGCCGTTCACGTAACCTTCCTGCCTTCGTCGCCTTTGAAAAGTATGTCACTTGCTTCTAGGGCAACAGAGTTAGGTAATATAAGCTTGGAATGCGCGAAACCTTTCGATGCAGCTAAATCCGAGCTAAAGACTTGGGCACATAGAGCCCATTCAACTCTTTGGAATAACGGAATCGATACAACAATTCTATGGGGAGATCCAGACGAGAAAAGAACGAGGGGGCTGCTAAGATTTAGCAAACTCGAACTAAGTAGAATAATGGGAGTTGTCACAGGGCACTCTCAACTACTGGCACATCTTAAACGCATGGGAATAGCGGGAGGAGATGAATGTAGAGCATGTGGGGAGGAGAGCGAAACATTGGAACACTATTTGTGCCAAATAAGGTCCCGATATCTTGGGAGTGACACCTTACCGGACATAACCCGATTAAGGGGAATATGCTGGAGGAAATTAAGGAACTTTGTGAGTGACACGGAGTTTTTCTAGTCCTTTGGGTCAATATGTTATGGTTAAACCCAAGGGAGCGCACAACAAGCCTTCACTGGCTTAAGTATATGTCGTATGACATGGGCTATCACACCCCTCCAATCAACCTAACCTAACCTAACGATATTCAATGATGCCACCGGCCCATAGTCCACACCAAACAATGAATTTTTCGGAATGCTATGCTTCTGGCTGCTCTTCACACCAAACAGGTCAATTTTGCTTGTATACGTATCCATCATGAACTTCGTCGCTGAACATAATTTTACGATAAAAACATGGACGATGCACTTTCTTAATCGAACATGAATTTTGATAATAAAATTCAATAGTCTGCAAACGTTGTTCGTTTCTAAATCGATTCATGGTTAAATTATAGACCAAACTGAACAGGAATAAAAGTAACGAAAAAAATCTGAGCTGCCAAAAAACAGTGTTGCCATAAATAAAGTTGCTAAAAAGTCGCCACTCTCTCTGTGGTTGTTAGTTATTTTCCGGCTTTGCGCTCTCGAGTGGTTGTCGTGGCGAAACCAATAAGAAGAATAAAAAGAAGTATTTTTCATGGGTTTACCCACTTCTAAGAGACTATACGACAGTGATCTATTTTTGAGTCCCGTAAGCGTATTTGAGCAGGCTGTTCGGGTCCCGTATGCGAAGACGGCGTTACTCTACGTGCACAGTGTGCTCTAAATAAAGAGTTTTATAACGTTAAAATTACACTGTATTTATATTTCTTACTGTACAAAATACTACGGCGCTGACCCCCGCTGATCTTATCCCAGTAAGTAAGTAAAAAGTTCACTGATTTATTTTTCATTTAATACGCATCCTTGTATTTGCTGTTTTCATATTCCATTTAGGAAATCTTTCTCGGAATGCAGCGAATATACACGAAGCAGAAAATATTATGAGAAAGCAGAAAATTTGTTTATAAATTCATATTCATATTGAATCGTATACATAAAGTACAGCCTTAAGATATGCTAACATACCATATACACTGATATACAATATGTTATAAAGGATGTTTGCATGTTTTAAAGGATGCTTGAAAAAAGTAAAGAAAGAAAAAGAGTCGAATTGAGAATGTAAAAAAACGGATTAAATTAAAATTTTTACATACCTGTAGGCGCCTAACATAAATATACAAACTGTGAATAGTTGCATAAATATTTTTATTGCATGAGTTGTGATATAAATGTAATATATTTATTGGATATTTATATAATCTTATTCTCAAAAATGAAATGAATTTTAAAGCTACATATTAGTAAATTTTGAAAAGCGTTGTTTTTCAGCTAGATTTGAGCCCAATGAATTTTTATTGCACACACAGAATACATATGCTGTTAAATTTAGGCAAAAGTATAAAAAGACTATTCATTATTAATATAAATTTTGCAGTATATTTTCAGACAAATATTCACCCCTATCATAAATAATTTTTCCCCTAAAATTTTTTTCCATTTCCCAAAAGTGCGATCATGAATAATTTTTCCCATAAAATGTGTTCCCATTTTCTGATATGTAATTCAGCGGTGATTGACATGCACAAAAAAAATGTTCCTATTCAAAATTTCGCGTTATCGTGAATGGATTTTTCGAAGACATTTTTCCAATTTTTTATTTTCTTTGGGTAACTAGAAAAAAATGTAAGTAGTTGTTACATTTTAATGGATATATAAATTAACTAAAAACTATTTTTAGGTCTAAATCATAAAATAGTGTGCAACATGACATGCTTCTCAATAGGATGCAAAATAACCGACCCATTGCATGTGGTTTTGAGCCATGGGCAGGAGTTCTACACGACGTCAAAAATTTTGCTCTATCGCATATCTAAAAAATCGTAAAATGTATATATACATAATTACAAGCTATTATATTTATGAATGTGTAGTGTATACTTACGAGAGTGGTATTCAAACTGTATTTTCCTTTTCTGTTGTAATAAAGGTGGTTGTTTTTATTTGGACTTGCAATATTGATGTGTGTTCCATCAATACATCCGATAACGCCGGGTATGCAAAATTTTCGGTAGAACTCCTGACAATTAGCTCTGGTTTCTTGTTCTGACGGATATTTTATCCATTCTGCGCAGAGACCTTTTTCTAAAGCATCCAACACTTTAGAGAGCACCTTGCAAAAAGTGGATTGCGCCATTCCTACTTCGTAATCTCTTCCAACACCTTTTTGGTATCAACCCTCTGCAAAAACACGTAAGCATGCGCTTAGTTTTACGATGGGCGGAATACCAAATGATTTTTTTGTTTCCGGCAGAGAATCTCTCAAAATATTCAACAGGTATGAAAACGCCGATTTATTCACCCTGTAATATTGAATAAATCTGAAATGGAAACAAATTGATTTAAATTCTTTAAATAAACTTAACCCACTTACAATGTATCGGGCAACTCTAATGGACTAGATGCATCTCGCAAAGCACGACGAGCTATCCGCTGTTGCTGAGTCTCCTCCTCTTGTAGTGATACAATGGCACCAATTCTGAACATTTTTTACCTTTTAAACTACAAATTTGTGTATATTAATTATAAAACTTATATTTAATTACTCTTTACATTACTTACACACAAATTTTCAATAATTTTTACTTTGTATTTATGTTTTCTTCTTCCCTATTGTACACTCGCTACATATTGATAGCAAAACAAACGTTCCCATGATATTCATGATAGCAAATTTCCCTACTTGGGAAATGAAAATGTTATGGGAACAAAAATTTCACATTTTATTCATGATAGGGGTGATTATGTGTAAATTTACAAAGTATATTATAATTGCAGGAGAGGTTTTCCGTCATTACACTCAAATTTGGTTTGTAAACAGACAGATTTTCTCTACAAGCAATCTTTAGTGTACTTTTCCCTACTTCAGCTTTTTCCTATTGTTTGTTGTCCTTATATAGTTCCTTCGGCGGTATGTGTCCGCTCGTGTGTCATTTAATATTTCCCAATTGACTTCGTCTCAACATATCATCGTTGTTCGTTTACCTGAATCTCTCATCTTATCCGTCTCCCGCTCTCACTTCACAGTTCGTTTCTAAGTAGTTTCCTGTTAAGGTCTGGTTAGGCAAACGTTGCAGTACCCGTTCTGTGGCGCACCGTACTGTTGGCACGTTTGTGTACTTATGGAATAGAGAAAAACGTGTACGCGGAACAGTATTTGTTGTAGAGCGATTAATTTACCTATACCAATATTATTAATTTTTCGTCATCCATTTAATATAATTTTGTCTTTTATTTCTTTTAATAATTCTATTACTTCTTAATATATGTAAGCAATTTATGGCTTTTTTATGGGAATAAAATAACACAAATCAGGAGTAAAAATAGCCCCATTCCATTTAACACACAAACAGCACAACCCATAACTTTTATGTAACAACGGTAGGAATTATATTTTATACAGATTGGGGCGTTCCGGCTACGGTACATTTTAATGCGGTAAGCTTTTTCATTACTTTTCCATCCAATCAATAACGATCAGCTGATCCATTTTCTTAAAGAAACAGTACTGTTCGGTTCACTAATTCTACCTTTGTGGTTGTGTTGCCTAAGAATTTTAGCAAAGTTTTATGTTTTTTCCCCTATATATATCAAGTAATCCTCCAAATATTGTTATCCTGTTCCTGTCTCTTGTTCCACCCCTTGATGAGCCTTCCTGATCCTGTCCAATAGGTATATATTGTTCCCATCTCTTTCCTATAGGCCCCACACCTTAGTGGTGTTGGTTCTGCATATTTCATATTCAACCCTATTCAGATAATTTATTTGATCACTCTCTTACAACTCCATTGTGAATTTTATATTCTTGTGTCGCTTGCTTAGGAGATCCAAAATTGGTTTTAGTTATTTCCTTCCAGTGTAAATGCGAGTACAATATCATCATCCATGTATCTTGCATAGAATGATCCCAACAATTTGTTTTTAGTTCCTCTATGTATTTCTCTTCTAAATTCTGCATAAATACCTCCATGAGAATCGCTGATTTTGGATTTTCCATTCCTAGACCAATATTGTTTATATGTATGTATAAGTTGTGTGGCTTTTAATGTGTTTGTGAGTTGTATTAAAAATTTAGTTAATTTATGTACAATGTTTATTGTCCATTTTGTTGGCCATGTTGACGACTGTGATGTACGTGCTTTAGCATAGAAGAGTATCAATCACTGCCGGTACTATCCAGTGACCAATGCCCAGAGTTGTAAATGAATCATTCTTTTTTGATTTCAATTCATTACGAATTAGCTAAATTTTGAATTAATTCTTTTCGTCAAAAAACGAATTGAATGAAATTTGAATCAATTCATTTGAATTTAGCAAACATGAATTGCAATTCATTTTTCATTCAAATGAATTGGTAAAATGAATTGCAATTCATTTCCAATTCATTTGAATTGAATTGACTTTAAGTTAATTCAAATGAGTTAGAAAAAATGAATTGCAATTCATTTCCAATTCATTTGAATTGATTTTGAATTAATTCAAATTAGTTAGAAAAATGAAGGTAATGGCAGAATATGACTTGAATTAGTAGGGAGCTGCGAAAATCCTGTCAGCATGAGCATTAATTCATAATTGTTTATTTGCTTAAAACAAAACTTTTAAACATGTTTTTTATATTTTTTATCAAGTTGTGCGAAAAACATATCAAAGATGTGTTTAATATCATTCTGCTTCGGTGCCAATATCAAAATTCGGGTTCAAAGCTTTTAACCACCAAGAATTAATTTTTCGAACTCATTTGAATTAATTCAAAATCAATTCAAATGAATTGGAAATGAATTGCAATTCATTTTTAATTCAAATGAATTGGAAATGAATTGCAATTAATTTTTTCTAACTCATTTGAATTAACTCAAAGTCAATTCAATTCAAATGAATTGGAAATGAATTGCAATTCATTTTACCAATTCATTTGAATTAAAAATGAATTGCAATTCATATTTGCTAAATTCAAATGAATTGATTCAAATTTCATTCAATTCGTTTTTTGACGAAAAGAATTAATTCAAAATTTTACCAATTCAATGCATGAATGATTCGCGAATTAATTCAAAAATGAATGATTCGTTTACAACTCTGCCAATGCCATGCCTTCATCACTTAAACAAATATAATGCCACACTAATGCACATCAGACTAATTTATAATATTGTTGACTTGACCTGACCAAAGGTCGAACCACGTTCTCGGTCATAATTTTCTTTGTAATCAGCGCTATAATGTGCTGGTCTTGCAGATTTAAGGCATCTTTCAGCATTGTTTTTGGTATTTCGATATTTCATATCTAGGAGCAGATTTCTAACTGGTTATGGGTCTCATTGGCATCAATGAGTATGCTATGTCCGGTCTTATCAAACTTGTTGCCTTTTTATTTTTTTTCTTCTGCCTGGTATTCATCCGTAGGATACTTGTTTAATCTGCCCGCTTTCAGTATCCTCAACTAATTTACATACATATCTGTTTTGTTGATCAATACCGTAGAGTTTTCAATGTCTACAATGATGTATTTGCTTTCGATTGGACTCAGGGGATGATCTCTATTTATGCAGTGCATAGCACTGCAACAGGGAAAATACAATTGCTCAATCTTGGAGCTTAACAGGCATTTTCTCACACTCGCAAGTTTCTGAAATCGCCAAGCGACTTGAAAACGCCAAAGTTATATTTAGATCTTCTGTAACTCACGCGTTTTGCTTGCGAGTTGCCATATTCTTTGTGATCTTTGCTCAAATCGCCAGAGTATAAGGAAACAATGGAGAGGAAAAATGAGCAAAACAAAAAAGATTTTTTTTAATTTAATATATTTTAATAAAATTGGCAGCAAAATCATCTAGTTTTGATACAAATAAAAAGAAACATATTTAATTTAATATATTTATCATTTTATTGTTTGTTTAAAGTTCAGTTTATTGTAATTTCATCAGTTCACTTCAGTATACCCTTGCGAGTTCAACTCGCCAAAATTCTGGCGTTTGCGATTTACAGAACACTAATCTTGCGAGTTCAAGTCATAATCGCAAATATTATACGAGTTGCGAGTGTGAGAACATGCCTGTAAATCATCAGCGAGAGTTTATTGTTCCACTTAAGATTCTAAGGATTGTAACTTCCATAATATCGCTTAAATCAATGTTTATTGGTTTGCTGTTCCATTTAAAATTATTAAAGTTCAATAAACGAAAGTTTGTTGTAAAATTCCTAGAAATATTATTTCACATTTGTGTACTTGAAATATTCGAAGTGATTGTGCAATAAAAAGATATTGAGGTATGCATGTATGTATGTTTGATTGCGTTTTTTGCATTTGTTTGCCTTTTTTTGCGTTTGTTTTAAAGACAAACCGTCACACAAATATTCATACATAAAAAATATAGGGTTTAACCTCGAAAGCAAAACGTGACCCTTAACCGTTCGGTAGCACAACGTAGACAAATTTAAACAAACTGAACAGTTAATCGGATGGCTATTAAACGGGTAACCGATTAAATACCCTATTGCAGACCCGTAACTAGAAACTAAGTGCTGAAATGTCTACAAAAAATTATTTTATTTATACTTTTATCTAAAGTGTTATTCAGCTAATGAGTGTGATGAGTTGCACTGCAGCAGTCGAAAATGTAAATAAGCGACTGGTCTATGCATTGGATTATTAATGTAAATGTTGAGTTTTTCTAACCCGAATATTCAAGTACGCTTAATATTCAAAATTATTCATTGGAATCGTAAATAACCTTCATAGAAATATTGAACTTTTTTAAGTAAATATTTATTCAATTCATCAACACTATTTTTTCGACCTTTTTAATATATCTTTTATTTTATTAAGGAGTTTTAGGTCCTTTTATATAAAAAAAATTATCTAATTTCTGAAAGGCATTTTAAAATATCTAAGAGTTTTTTTATCATTCACAAGAAGAACTTCTTTTATGTTCAATAATACTAATTGTCCAAATTTGGACTCTACATGTCTTTAGCATTCTTAAATGAAATGTTTAAATTCCTTTATAATGTCAAAGAAAGACTTATTGTTTTCGTTAATTCTATGCTGGCGACTAAATATAATAGTCGATTAAATAAAAATTTTCTTTCTTTTGCAAATTCAATTCAATTAAATAGTTAATCATTAACGTTCTCAATATTTTTTGCAGTTCGCCACTAGAATTTTAAATTTCCTTCCTTTGGCTGTATAAAATTCCATTTGTTATTTATAACTCCACAAAAACATTTTTAAGAAAGCTGATATAAATATTTATAGAATTTAAGTTATTTAAACTCAATTCGGCGGTATCCAAGTTGCTTAAACGGATTATCGTAAATTTTTTTTTTCAATTTGTACTTTCTAAGAATCGTCAAATTTCAGGAAAAATCGTCAAATCCTTAAAAAGCTCTTAAGCTATGTACAGATGGTTGTAAGATCTGACAATGTTGTTTGATTTACCAATGTGCTGGCAATGCTCTGACAATTCAATATGGCTACAAAAAGGTAAATTGTTAGTTCAGACGATTGTAAGAAAAGCTTACAATTTCATTGTCAGACAACTGTCTGGCAATAAATTTACCTACCAATAAAAATTGTCAGTTCACACGGTTGTTAGATTATTGTACAACAAATTTGTTTTTCGGCATTGCCAGAAAATTTAAAACATTAAATTTACGTTTATCCGCGCGCAGTGTCGCCAGTAGAAATATTTGTCTGACAATGATTCCATTGTCAGGTGCATTACTTTAAGCACACCTACCAATAAAAAATGAACTTACAACGTCTGAAAATTACCTGGCAATAGCAAAGAAGAGTGTTCTCACGATTGGCAGATATCTAACAATAAGCTGACAATGCTTTTTCTACCAACGTTGTAAGACGAAAGTTGGCGGTTCACACAGTTGCAAGAAATTGTAAGGCATATTTCACTGACAATATTGTTAGATCTTACAACCGTCTGTACATAGCTTTAGGGGGTAAAAACTCGTCAAAACGACAATATATCATGAAATCTGGCAGCAATAATTGGAGCACCTATTGCCAAGCAATTAGTCACAATGGCAAAAAAAAAAACTGAAAGTTTTCTAATTTTATTTATAGCCATATTGTATGTGACGCAATTATAAATTTATTTATGGATACTTAAAATTATTATAAGTCTTAACGTTGATTGTATTGATTTGTTAGTTTGGCACCGGTCGCAAGCCAGCGCAGAGATACGAATTGGCTTTCTTGGGTACAAGTTTGTAACTCTGTGCTGCCTTGGGACTGGAAATGATAGGAAGAAGAGCGGTAACTCCTCTAGCCCAGGTGCCTTCATTTGACTCGGTGTTAACATATTATGATGACGGATCAAGCTCATCACTTTGGCATATCACCACATCATTTTCAACAGATCTTACTCGTGCAGCTTCGAACGGCTAATAAAAGATATTCTGCTAACTCTCTCTATTGAGAAAAAAGCAGTCTCCTAGACCTCTTCTTTCTAGTAACCTTCACTTTGGCAGATTATATGTCGTATGCTGATGCACATTATTGTATAGACTGTACACAAGTAGTAGCACTCACATATATGGCAGCAAAGTATGTTACCAAGACTTATTTTACAAAACTTTAAGTTAACCGAAGTAAGAACCAAAACAGTTTTTTTCATCACTTCAATAATCTTCAAATGTAATAAAAATTTTAACACATTTTAATGTCACACGTTGCTGAAGGGCATATAAAATTTGCCACATCCAAACACGGAACTCTTACATGCTCTGTTGCTCTATTCGAGCTTTTTTAAGTCCATCGAGTTCGAATCACTCGTAAATCAAATCAAATCAAATTTAGCACTTTTTCCCCCAACCATCATCTATTTTATCAATCAACTTATAAAAATTTAATTAGGTTAGGTTAGGTTAGGTTGATTGGAGGGGTATTGTCAGCCCATGTCATACGACATACACCTAAGCCAGTGAAGGCTTTACATTAATTAAGCGAATGCTTATTCTATGCCAGTGAAGGCTTTACATTAATTAAGCAAATGCTTATTCTATGCCTTATTGTACAATTTTCTTTGTATAACTGACTAAAATTAAAATTATTATCTTCTTCTATATCTTTCGTTACATTGTCACTTGCAACAATTTCACTTACCATTTGCTGCCGACAAGAGCATACAAATGGACTATACATACAAAAATATCTTCAACTGTTACTGTTTTGCACTCAGCAGCAGAAAACCGAGCGTTGCCATGAATTATATTACGCTGTACTGCACGTTATTTTAATCAGAAGTTCATTTTTGAAGATCTGTCGATGATTCTTGATTTAAAAATTAGCCTTCGTAAAGAGAGCGCTCAAACATTTCAACTGATATCAGCAAGCTGCCACGAAATCTGTCATTCTCCTGAGATTGAACGCTCTGTTGCTGGCTTAAGGTCAAAGATAGTAGGAACATAAAATAATAAGAAAATGCTCCACCCTGTATATCACAAACAATTTTAATCTTTTAAGTTTGTAATTTAAATGTAATGTAAATGTAAATGTAATGTAAATTACAAAATATATAGATCCTTTTTTGACAATACAAGTGACATTGCAACTAAAAAAATATATTGCACACATACAAACAAAATTTTCCATAATTTTCTTGTTTTTTGTGGCAAATTTTTTTCCTATTTTTTTTACCATAGCGAATGATGTTGACAAAGTTGTACTAGAGGAAACTAGAAACAATTTTCTTATTTTCGGTAAAATATTTAAAATAAATAATTTAGTGTGACATAAAGTGTAATATATGTCCTTTTAGTCCCTAAACAAGGAGAAACAACATAACCAAAACTGAACTTCTAAAAGCATAAACAATTTATAATTGAATCACTGGTTAGTAAAAACTATATGTGAAATAAATTTAATTTGAAAGTTTTTATTTAATTAAAGGCGAATTTAAAACTGAGTAAAAAAGAATGAGAACTCCAAGAACTGACCAGGAAAGAAGAGGAAATTTTAAAAATTTTCAAATAGAAAAAAATAAATATGTACGTAGATAATAAAATTGCAGAAAGCGAAGTAAAGAACTGAATAATATAAAAAAATTAAAGAAAACCTATGAAAAATTTAGAAATAAAAACAAGGAAAAAGAGAAATAAGGGATATCTGCACCCTGGAAGAGATCGATTAAAGGAAGATCAATGCCTTAGAATGCAATGATCTGAATACATCATTACACGTAGAGATACCAATGTTATCTATTGTCCAATTGTATGGTTAAATTTAATGATCATATTTTGTACGGCCCTAGCTCCACCCATTGAATTTAGTAGTAAAATAAAAAATGTATTAAAAATTATGGAACGTATTACATCACACATAATTTATTTATTTGAAATAAGTTATTGCAAATAAGAACTTTGCTTTTGGACCAACCCTGGAAACTTTGTTAAAATTTTTAATTAAGAAAATTATTTAAAAATAACATAACTATTTCAATTTAAGAAACTTACACTGAATTTTATTATTTGCGATAACCTTCCCAACTAATCGATTTGGTTTAGCGACCAATGAAATGTCGGCATATGAACAACTAAGGCCACAACGAAATTAAATTAGAAAGCATTATTTAAAATTGAGAAAACTATTTAATATTAAGAAAACCAATGACAATTTAAAAGATATTATTAGAAAATTTAAAATAAAAATTGTTTAAATGTAAAAAAATCATTTGCAATTATGGAATCTGTTGCAAATGAAAAAAATTATTTGTTATTAAGAAAATTCAATATCACTTTTACTTTACGTCGGGGTAATTGCAATGTTGTACACTTTTACAATAATCCAATACCACAATATGACTGCGTAAAATACTTAGGACTGAAAGTCTACATTGGCTTCTTCAAGCAAGCATAGAAATTAAAGTTTTTCTTTATAAAACCATTTTAAAATATATTTGGACTTATGGAATACAATTATGAGGAACAGCCAGCAACTCAAATATTGAAATATTACAAAAGCACCATTATAAAACTCTACGATCAGTAGTATATGATCCATGGTTTGCATCAAATAATACTATTGACAATGATCTCCGTATTCTAGAGGTGAAATATGAAACAAGAAGATTTAGCGAACCCACTAGCCATTGCACTTCTCGATGACACAGAAGAAATCAGAAGACTTAAAAGGCACCATATTTTGGACCTGCCTTACAGAAATTATTCTACTATTTGCCTTGTTGTTCTTTCAATGTTATCTCATCAAATTTACTTATTGTTCTTTAGTGGACAGATTGTAAATAAAGAATTATGATAATAAAAAAAATCTGAATATTGTTTTAAATTACGAATATTATTTTACAAATTTAAAAAAATAAGAAAATAGTTAAAATTAAGAGTAATATCGTAAATTAAGAACAAATATTTGAAATTAGTATTTTTCTTTTAATAAGAAACAATATTTGCAATTAAAGAAAAATTAGAATGACAGTAATTGAAATTTAAGAAAATTTGTATAAAATTAAGAAAATTATATAAATTTAAAACAATTTTTAAAATTATTTACAGCAAATTCGAATTGTCACTTCATAACAATTTTAATGGAATTTATAAATTGCCGCAAGAAAATGAATTCCCTGATAAACGAATTTAGCAGAGGTAACGTGTGCCTCTTCCGAAGAAGTTCGAGTTAATGGCACTAAATAATTGCGCTTGCTCTGTACCAAAACTTTGAAAGACCTCCAATTCTTTTACAAAATATTATTTACAATAATGAGGCGCATTTTCGCACGAAAGGCCGTATTAGGAAGCGATACTGCCATACGTGGAAGGACAAAAGCTCACACAAGATTATCTTTGTGCCTATATGCCATGGAGAGTTTCAGCTTGACTTTGGATACAATCAAAAAACGTGAAAATAACGCAAGGTACGGTGTAATATAATTAAACAGCAAAATTTGGTTATATCATGATTTTCATAAGAATCAATGTAAAAAGATTGTTTACGACAACTTTGTTTCTATTTGGTGCCAACAAATGGAAAGCAAAGTTATTAAAAGTCACTATTTATGCAACAAAAGTAAAAATTCATTAAAATAATTTAAAAAAGGAATTATAAATGAATGTTGTTATTTTATATTATAGATGGCATGTGGATTTTAGATGTGTCAACAATATGCCACCAAATTTTGCAGTTGGCTGAGAAGCTCTATAAACTATTGAATGTCATGTCACTTTCAGTTGAGAGACGTCATTCTTAGTGGCATTTTTAGCATCTACACTTAACTTCGATCACCATCCATCCGTACATCCTCATCGGTCGTTATGCTCCTCTCACGAATATGTTGTTATCCCATTTATCATTTCAACGTGAAGGAAACAATCATATTCTTAACCAAGCAGCAGTAGGCCGTAAATAGAAGTATTGCTCCCTATATTTTTCTACATCAACTAAAAAGAAAAACATGTTATCCTTATAAAAAATTTAATTTTAAATCTGCAAGAAACTCTGCTCTTCATACATCTAAGCGAACACAGTTTTTTTCATTGAATATTCTCATCTTCATTTTTATAATGTCATTATGAAACATCTAAAAGCTTTTCAAAAATTTTACACTCTTGTAATTACAAAACACTGTCTATAATTAAACATCGTTTTATGATTCAATTAAAAGAATAAAAAAATGCTAAAGAAATAGCAACAAGGCCCTTCCATTCATAATAATTACGCTATAAAAGGCAAAATTTCCATGAACAAATTGTAAATTAGTTGCAAAGGAACGAGAAAATGTATAAATTCAAATTAAAGCGGACCTGCGTGCTGAACGTTCGGCCAATAAAAGGTATAATAAATTACTTCCAAAGGGAATGACCAAAAAGTAAAAGTTTTACCCTGAATTTAAAAAAAGGACTGAGCGGCATTTTTCAGCAAATTATTTATCATGTTTTTAAATGAACAGTGGTAGCTGTACTCCTGTAACCAAATATATCCTCTCTCCGTACCGAAAATTTGCTTCTCCTAGGTTCAACCAAAAAAATATAGATATATATATATCGATGTCAATCCTGTTAAAGGACATCTTTATCTATTGTGCAAAAGTACGTCGACAGCAAATGTTCGCTTACGATACCTCACACTGTATTGTAATTTAAAAGACAATTTTTACTGGTTTCTTCTCTAAAAAAATGCAGCAGACACTTTTGCACATTTGCCTTCAGTTCCAACACTTTCTGTTCTCGTTTATACCATTTAAATATGCATAATTACAATTTGTAGGTTGCACTTAAGAAAAGTAACGAGATTGAAGACAGAAAAAAAGGACTTTCGT
Source organism: Germaria angustata (assembly GCA_963681545.1). NCBI lineage: Eukaryota > Metazoa > Arthropoda > Insecta > Diptera > Tachinidae > Germaria > Germaria angustata. Next base: position 83,756,263 of record OY813001.1, on the reverse strand, counting down.
TATAACAAAATGCCTGCTAATTTTATGAATTTCTAACATTAATAAAAATTTGTTGAAGTTAAACTGTATGAAATAGAAAATGAAACATGTAACACCTTTTGTCAGGAATAACCATTAATGTTCTGCCGCTATAAAAAAAGTCAAATAATTTAATTTATAGTTGACCCTACATTCTCTATATAGAAAATAAAATAAATAATGAAAAAAGAGAAAGGGACCTAAGAGTAAAAAAATCAATTTTCACTTTTTTTTTGATGTGGACAACATCTGAGCATCGAATGACACCAAAGAGACACGTATTTAAATCTTTAAAATGGCTCTCCTGAACAAAACCGGTTTTTACCCTTAGGTCTCTTTCTATTTTGCGCGTCACATATACAATTAGTTTTTGTTCCACCAGAAGGTGTTTAAAGAAGTACCAACAAATTTCAATCATTTTACATAAGAGCATTTCCAAATTGTTTACGTGCGGTCAATGTAAAATTAATTGGCCTTTGTAATATTTCGATCCTTAAAATCTCTTTCGCCGTTTAATACTTTCTTTCAATTTCAGAATTTGCCTTCCCTGCACCTTTTCATTATTATTAACCTGATATTTCTGGGTTACTTTTAAATAATTTTCATGTTTTCATTTGTAGCCAACGTTCGAAAATGAATCTTCTGGGGTTTTTTAAAATTTAAAAGTGCTCTCCTCCAATCAACCATGATCATATCGTACCGAAAAAAGGCCTCTATAACTCCGCAAGTTTTTTTTTTCACTAATATTTATTTATTGTATCTTCAGAACTGAACTATCAATAAGTATTCAAATCTTAAATATATATACATATATAATTATTAGGCCCAAACAGTGTCGGACAAAAACTTAGCGATAGTAATTAATAGTACATAAATGTCGTGTTAAGCACAAAAATATTTTCAAAAAGTTTCATCTGGGGTGTTGAGTGTTAAGGCCGTAGTATCCCTCTTTTTTAAGCGGATGTGTCCAGTAAACTTCAAGATATTACGAGCAAGGGGATTAGGATGGAACTCGAGTTTTGTTAAATTTTTGTGTGCATATTTTGCAATTTCTGCAGTCACAAGTGGCATATTTAAATCACGATGTAAAATTGAATTTTTCATGTAGCAAGGATCCGATGTTATTAATCTTAAAATTTTGTTTTGCATTCGTTGGATTCTATCTACATTGGAAGCTGAAGCAGTGCCCCATAGCTGAATTCCGTAACACCATATGGGTTTCAAGGTGTATACCAAGGTATTGCACCTGTGAATGTTGAGGAACAACTTGATTGTTGATTCGAATGGGGGATCTTCGTAGGGTAAATGTGACATGAACACACTTTTGTTCGTTTATTTTTATATTAAGGCAGGCTGTGTCATCGGCAAATGTAGAAGTGTGGATATTACTGCTCAAAGGCATATCACAGGTATAAATCAAATACAAAACTGGTCCCAGTATACTCCCCTGTGGCACACCGGATGAGACAGTTTCGGGCATATTCATGAAGTCTCCTTCCACAACAGTGAACTACCATGCAAAAATTTAACTTTCCAAAAGATTTAGAATGTTTATGGGTACATACATATGTCTTCAATTTTAAAATTAGGCCTTCATGCCACACTTTATCAAATGCCTGAGAAACATCAATAAAGAGGGAAAAATAATACTTCTTTTCTTCAAATGTTATTCTTATAAAATGAACCAATCTCTGACATTGTTCAATGGTACTATGCTGACTTCTAAAACCAAATTGCTGGTCCAGTATGCACCCATTATCAGCTAGAATTGGGGACAATTTTGTCATGAGAAGTTTTTCGAAGAGTTTTGAAATTGTTGACAGTAAACTTATTGGCCTATATGACTCAGCCTTGGTAAGATCTTTGCCCGCCTTTGGAATCATTTTGATCATAGCAAGTTTCCAGCTGTGTGGATAATACTCCAGTCGTAAAATGCCATTAAAAATAAACAACAGGATTTTAATAGCAATACGAGGCAACTTCATCAGCATCTTGTTACTAATTCCATCAATACCCGGAGCTTTCTTCGTTTTGGTTTCAGCAATTAGTTTTTGTACATCACGCATCTTAAACTTTATGGGTCGAGGGGGTAGAGCAACTACACTCGGCAAATCAACAGCACCAGTACATGTGTTTGGGGTAAATACGTATTTTAAATGCTCAGCGAATATGTTATCTTTTTCAGTATTATTTCTTGGTCAACCTCCGGTAGAAGTGCGCTGGGGTGGTTTAAACTCAACGGGTGTTTTAAGTTTTCTAGCAGCGCGCCACAAGGAGTAATTAGATGCTGCTGTAACATCGAGACCTTCCAGATAGTTCTTAAGAGAAGCAGATTTTTCAGATGCAAGCAACTCTTGGAGTCGTTTAGTGCATTCTCTAAGTCTGATTTTATGTTGAGGTGATCTGTGCTGTTGCCATTCCCTTCTAGCTCTTCTTTTTTCACATACAAGACGTTCAATATCCGCAGAATAAATTCTATTAAACCCAGTCTGCGGATGGGAGGTAGTGGCATGTTTAGCAGCCTCTTTAATATTCTCGGTAAGATTGGCAATGTTAAATTCAATATCATCGGAAGTTCTTAGTTGGGTGTTCTCCGTACAATGACTACTGAGATGTTTTTTGAACATATGGGTGAGGTAAGTCACTTCTTAGTGAGCTACAAATTGTAACGATCGTTGGAGAGTGATCGGAGGAGAGATAGTAAGAAGCTTCAACATAAATTAAATCTCTAGAGATATTTTTCATGACGCCAAAATCTATAACATCGTGTTCATGGCTTTTTAACTAATGCTTGAAGCAGAGTGTTCTGCATTCGCAGCATTTCTTGCATCATGCTAGTCATATTTGTTATAAAGTTGTTCATATTTTGCACTATATTAACAATAGTAGCTTCAAGGCGATTGAAATTAAAGCTTGCGTTTGCATTTGTTGTGTTAGTTGGTGGCGACACTTTTTGTACGGGAACAGAGTTGATCTTCACAGCGTCAGCATACGATACTTGTGTAGTGAACGGTTGGGACATTACGGGATAAGTGGTGGAGTACGTATTTCCTGTTTGCGCTGAGATTATTTTAGGCTTTTGACTCATAGCCTGTTTAATGAAAGAGTATACAGGATATCCCCTGTAGTTAGCAGTGTGATTACCTCCACAATTACTGCACTTCTTTTCCTTCTGGTCCTTCGACTTATTGCAAATAGCAGTGTTGTGTAATTCACCACACACAACACAAACAGTAGGTAATTTGCAATAAGTTTTCGTATGGCCATATTCTTGACAATTATGACACTGTACGGGTCCTGAACGCTTGTGTGGTTCTTCAACTGTAATTTTCCGGTATAACAGATATTTTAAATTATAAATTGGATGGGTCTCATTTTTCTTCAATTTTATATCATTTGGCTCCAGTTCAACACGAAATAAAGGTTGGGGGATCTTCTCCCTGTTTATTATGTTAGAGACATTTTTTACCTTAAAGCCTTGGAGGGTGAGAGCATCTTTTATTTCATCAGGAACAACGTAAGAATCTATGCCCTTCAATACGATCTGTAGGCCTTTAGCACTTTTAAGCTGGAATATGTAGAAACTTGTTTTATTTTTTTTTTAAATTCATTAACCATTTTGAGAAAATCTTTTTCATCGAATATTTGAATTTTTGTTTCATCAATGTTGCCACGCAAGTGATAAAAAATTACAACTAAAATTCAACGTATTACTGCACCAAGGACTCCTGCTAGGAGAAACTATTCGAACCCAAGTTATGAATTATGCGCAGCAATAGAAAATATTGAAGGATCTACTTTTTTAATAAATGAAAACGATTTTGAATAAGACTATAACTTCCTAAGGGGATTTTTTTTAGATGTATTCAAACCGTATTAGAAATGATGCACGTACATACTGAATAGCACTCCTTAACGTAACGAAAGTGCGGCACTGCCAATTGATATTTCTGCCCGAGACCTGTCAGCCTCTTGTACTACACCTTAGTCACCGAATTTCGCAGTTGTCTGTAAAATGTTGCGAAAATATTCTACGGCAGTCTTTTAAATTCAACCGCGTTTTCGTTTTTGATACTATTGTCTGCCGAAGCTGTAGCACCAAAGTTGCTCAGATTGTGTTAAATTGGGTGCATTGAAACGTCCCGTGCTTTGCATTTTCATCCACTTGTAGACATTCTGTACAGTAAGAGAATCTGTGAAGAATTCTCTACATTATAGTTTACGGCACCATGTCATTGACTTTCTTTAGTTTCTATACAAGGTCCTACGAACTTTAGGAGATTTTTCTCATTGTCTTCACAAGCTTACCTTCGTCTACTCCTCTTCAGTTTACCGAAGATACTTATTGGAAATTCTGTCTGAAGGCATTTGTGAGTAATCTGCTACGATGTTTATGGGGGACATATCCAGCGACAAACGTTGCCGCTTACGCTGATATAGTCTCGTATCCACTAAAGCCGCTTAGACAACATCTTCTGAATAATGACAACATCTTCTTTTTAGTTTCTTAGCGCCCATTCCTAGGTTGGGGATCGATATAAATAATAATGAATTGTTACTTGTGAGGTGAGCAATATGCGGCAATTCCATGGTGCACCAATAGTTGGCATCTTTCGTGCTAATGCTTTCGTTACTTTAGCGGTCTTGTTGCATACATATGCTATTTGCTTTTAATGTTATGTCAGTCATCCATTGTTATGCCACATATTTCATGAGTTTCGTTGATGTCACACACAGTCTCTGAATTTTGTCTGGACTAGTAGTGCGATATCATCTGCAAGCCGGACAGTGCATGTTCCGATGGGAATTTTCAAGTTGGATATTCATTCCATAGCAGCCGGTGTTTTTATGCCATTTTTGCTCTCAACCAGAGAGTTCTATTGGAAAAATAATGTTTTATTAGTTTGATGCTAATTGTTTCAATCCGGTAGAGTTTAACACATTTTTGATGTCAGCCTGTTTGGCTGACTCAGCCACAACGCGTTGCAACGGCTTTAATGTCAAAGGTTGATCTCAGAGAGACCGTTCAGTTTCTCGGCTGCTGGAAATAGTCTGTTGTATATTAGACTACAGAAGCATTTCCAAGTAGTGTCTAACATACATATTAATTGATATAATTGTAGATCTCTAAAAACTTCCCTCGGTAAGTGTAAGTTGTTATTCCTTCCACACATATGGGAATTCATTATTTATTAGTCACGTTTAGACTATGATTGAGTTTATTATCTAGGCAGAAGTGTTCTAAATTGAAGTTTTTTCATCTTGTGAATTATTTAGAGCCCGATAATTAACTTAGTTACCACCAATATGGTTAATGTGGGGACGCCCTGCACATTTCAGGCACTAGATATTTTCAAGGCGTTTGATAGGGTACTTCTGTGGGAAAGTTATTGCTTGTGGCGTCGATTTATTTCGAGCTTTCTAGGGGCTCGCACTATATGAGGTGTTATATATGGGACTTAATTACACGAGCTCAAATTTAATTCAGGGGTAACACTAGGATCCGTTCTTTCTACTACCCTATTTCATTTTTTCTTTCTTAATAACCTTCTATGTCAAACTTAGAGTCCTATCTACTATTTTGGTAATGACAGGAGCATTTGGTCGTGATCCAGCATACGCATGATACACTTAGTCACGGTCTTGTAACAATATGATCAATTTTAATGCTTATAAGACCAAATGTTTTATGCTTTGTCATGGGTGATATACATACATGTTAAGCAATTAGATGCTCTTGATGTTCTTGACATGAAAAATTCAGTGTGATATCCGTTGGACTGAATACATTTTCATGTCGCTAAAGAAGTATTCAACTGCCTCGGTTTTATAAGACGATGTAAGAGATATTTTATCCTTTTGATCTCTTTGCTATTTATATCAAATATATCCAAAAGAAAGTGGAATACAACTCTCAGGTACGGGCCGGTGCTTTAAAGTCTATTTTGAAGTTACTCGACCGAAGAGGGCCAAAGACCTCATTGGTTCAGTGATTAAATCAAGTCCATTGACTCAATGGAACATTGACGCAGTGTGGCTTCTGTTTCGCTATTCGAGCGTTACTACAATGGAATATGCTCTAACAAAACTAAAGAACTTTTTCGAACTAGTCGTTCTTCATTAAGAGCACATTCATTGGTGATCGATGTGCAGGCAAATTGCATAACAGAGGGATTTTATTCTGCTGAGAAGGTCTTTCTCATCACCATCAGTGTGGAAAATCTCAAATCGATTGTCTATACACACTACTTCCTCTAGCCCACTCCCATAACTAATCTATTTTTCTAGTTCCGTCACAATTAGTTGCACAAGTAGAAGTTATACCCGTAGGTATTCCACATTTTAGTCGGTAGTGTCGTCTATGTGATTCAGACAGGGACAACGATAGTTTTCCATGCGTGCAAAAAATAAGACTGTGTTTCTAACCTGCTTTAAACAAATAAAAAAGCCAAATCACAGTAAGAACACTGTGAAAATTTAATTAAGTTCTTGTGTCTCATCTTAATTAAAGACTACAGCCCCAAACCTGGAGGCTTTTGTTGATAAAAAGCGTTTCCATGTGCTTTTTCTCTATGTTCTTTATTTAAGCTGACATTTAGCCATGAACGAAATTTGTATTTATTAACGCTCAAACAGGGAGTTAAACATATACACAAATAGACAAAATATCAACCACCTGACTTTTTAAAATCTCTGTAATGTGATGAAAGCACTTCATTATACTTGGAACACGCTTTCGCTTTTTTCGTATTTGTTTTATTTTTATGTTAGATTTTCTAAGAATAATTAGATTACAATTGTAATCAAATTTAGTGCCAAACATTCCCAATTTAACATTTCGCCAGACATTTTTTTGAACTCCTGTCATGTTAAGAGATTGAAAGGGAAGTGGAAAAGCATTAAAGCGTTTTAGAAGAGGTAAAGTACAATTTGCTGTTTGAAGAAAGAATGTACTAACAACTCAGTCATTTGCATGGAAAACGTTAACAAAACAGTTATTTAAGCATAATGAAGACTTCACCGTCTGTGGTGAACACTATAGCTCTAGGATTTGGTCTGACGACATGTAATTCCAACAGAACGGCGCAATATGGCAGATTCAATGTAAGATATCTATTGAATATAAAGGTTGAAATTTCATTTTTCCCAAAGAATATTTATTTGTTCATCAATTTTTACTTTGTCCCCTTCAAAGTATTCGCCCTTTGATTTAATACACTTGTGCCAGCGTTATGATATTCACTTTTTAGTATGGCCTTGAGTTCTCTCAGCGATTCGGTTTTTATGTCCTCAATCGTCGCAATACGCCGTCCTTTCATGGGGGTTTTAAATTTTGGGAACAGGAAAAAGTCAAAAGCCATGAACTGTTTTTCCACAATTCCAGACGTTTTTTTTCGTATTGCTTCTCGCAAGCGGCGAATTACTTTAATATAATAATTCTATCTCTTCCAGAATTAACTTGAATAGGTCACCATTTATGATACGATTTCAAACCGCTTGGCTTATTTTCGTAACATTTCTTAAGTTTTGCGTCCGTAAGCGTAAGTGATCTCAAAGTCAGCATAAGCCACCCTATCGCATATATTTCCGGAATTGTACGGTGATTAGGACTAAAAATTGTTTCTTTTCAAATGGAACGCATGTAAAAAATTTTGTTTTAATGTAAACTGAAATTTAGTTTGATTATTGTTCAGATCAATTACTTTTTTGATCTTGGAATTCGTCTTTACTCTCTCAGCGCACAAAGTTAATAACCTTTAACACAAATGTCAAGTCTACTCTGCTCTACGGTTGTGAGACATGGAACCCTGCGCTTCGGGATATACAAAAGATCCAGGTGGTGTCCAACAACAGGCCACTGAAGATCAAGGAACGACATCGCAAAAAATGCCATAGACTGGAACCCGCCAGGAAGTCGAAGAAAAGGAAGTCCAGCTCATACGTGGAGAAGGCAAATCGATGCAGAAGTGGCCGAAATGGCTAAAACCTGGGAAGAAGTGAGATCGTTGGCACAAAACAGGAATATGTTCAACCATTTTATTGAAGTCTTATGCTCCTTATAGAATCGATGGGAAAATGTATATATTTGTATATATTCCATTAAAAAACCCCAAATTGATTTTCAAGTAAATATTTAAATATGTTTATTTGAATAAAAAATATTCAATATGGAAATATGAGCGTAGTAACATCAACAAGTCGTCTATTTCCATTTATAAAATGTTAAAAAAGTTGTTCGTTAAGTTTGTTCATCCATACTATTCTACGGTTACATTTTAATAAAACTCTTCATTGTTAAAGAGTTTGGTGGATAATAATCCTGCGCTTCCCTTTCGACCATAAGTCTGTGTATAGAAATTCGAATTGTAGCATTATTTACATAAGAATATGTTTTATTTTGAAAATTTGATTAAATCTGAAAATTATTTTGTTAAAGAAGAGGCACAGAAAAGGTAGCAAGGGGTTGTAAGGCGTTTGATAGTATTTGAGGGTGGTGGCTTTGGTTTTTTGTTCATATTTGTTTTTATGCTGATAGACATACCGTAATTATATGCAAATTGAGAATAAATTATAAAAGTTTGTATTTGATTAAAATGTAAAAGGTAGAGTTAGAAGTGGAAGTAGAGGGAGGGGGAGAATGTGTTGCCCCTCGAAAATATTACTAAGTTCGTGGATATAAAGAGTTATAATTAAAAGTTTCGTAGGTGTTTTGTCAAATTAACACCTTTTTTCAATTTTTTTTTTCAAATTAGAGCCAAAGAAAATTTATTTCAGACTTGTTCTTTTTCATGCATTCAGAAAGGGTGGAAAATTTTAGTTCCTTCAATTCTCTTTTGTGCTCCATATTTTTTCTTTATAGCGCTCCTGAGACTTTGTTTTTCTTTCCTTGAATATATTTCTCCCTTAACTACTGTTACTTTTTGGTTCGAAGTTGCTTCCCCCCTACAAACGCAAATTTTGTTTCAAAAATTTTTAAAATACCGGTTACGTTTTTCGATTTCTTTTTTACAAAAAAATTATATGGTGTGCAAAGTCCGAATTCAAAATTAAGAGGGAGTTACACGTGTATATAATTCATAACACTTTTCTGTTCGTCTCTTGCCTCTCTTTAGCAAATACAAAAATTGCAGAAGCAAAAGTTGCGAGTCTAGACGATGAATCGATAAATCTATTCACTCCACGTGATATTAAAACATATTTTCGTTTGTGAATAATTTAAGGGCATTCTTGATATTTAAGGGGCCAAAGAACCAAGTACATTGTGTAATAAATTTTTCCTTCTAAGAATCACACTAATAGCTTTACATAGCCCAATAGAGACCGATTTGGTTAGTGCATCTGAAAGAAGTACTGATTCCAAACTGTACTACTTTCCATTACAAAACATTTTGCAACAACTTTTTGCTATCAATTGAGCAGAAGCTTACGTAAGTTTGGACATAATGCTATGGTAAGATGGGAAAAGCAGCATTTCATATATGACCAAATGGAACCCATTTGCGTGTGAAGGTAACGAGTAGTGTTAGCGATTTTTGCAGTTTCTTTTTCCAGCAGTTCTGAACTCGTGATGGCCAATTGTAATTTTATAAGCCATAGTAGCAGTAATATCCTATCAATAATATTTAATAGTTCTCGATAACGACTCCACAATTGCCAATATATTGATGTCGACTTGTTGTGACGTCCACGTCGACAATCATAATAAGGGCAAATTTCAGGACATACTTCGATTTCACCATCTTTGTTGCACTTTAGATTACGACGTGAGTCCCCACGCAGGACATGATGTGGTCGTCCCTAATCTGAGGGAGTCCGTAATGTGAATGTGGCTATTCATAGAGATCTGGCATTCACTCAAGATATTTTTTAATAAAACTTCTACAGGTAGTAAATCAAAATTTATTCCCTAACTTAACCTATTGAATTTTTACTTTCAAATTAAATGTTTGCATCTACGCATTAATGCTGCATTATTGAGTGATAAATTCTAATACCAATTCATGTAAATGTTATTTATTTCTAGTGTTAAAGCTGCAGCACACTTTTACTGCATCAGCCAAGAATACCCAGGGAGTATTACAAATTAATGATTCCCTTTCCACTTAGGCGCCAACAATTTATTTATTTATTTATTTATTTATTTATATATTTTTTATTTTATTATTATTATTATTATTTTTTTTTTTTTGTATAAACAGAAAAATAAAAGAAACACCCCGAACATATTTTCTTGTTTTACTTCATACACAGCTGTACACATGCCGTTAGGATTTTTATTCTCTCCTGAAGCACACGTGTTGTCATTTCAATGACAAAATATTACAATACGTTTAACGGAAGTGAGGTAGAGCTTTTAATTAGAATAGTGTAAGAAGACCTAAAAGCTGGTTATATGTTTTAAAATTTCTCTGTAGCGTACTACAATCAGTTAGTTGTTGTTTATTCAGACTTAGGTTAGGTTAGGTTAGGTTGATTGGAGGGGTATGATAGCCCATGTCATACGAAATGCACCTAAGCCAATGAAGGCTTGTTGTGCGCTCCCTTGGGTTTAGAGAAACTCCGTGTCACTCACAAAGTTCCTTAATTTCCTCCAGCATATTCGCCGTAATCGGGTTATGTCCGGTAAGGTGTCACCCCCAAGATAACGGGACCTTATTTGTGAGAAGGCGGGCCATTGGCACAAATAGTGTTCCAATGTTTCGCTCTCCTCCCCACCTGCTCTACATTCATCTCCTCCCGCTATTCCCATGCGTTTAAGATGTGCCCGTAGTTGAGAGTGCCCTGTGACAACTCCCATTATTCTACTTAGTTCGGGCTTGCTAAGTCTTAGCAGCTCCCTCGTTCTTCTCTCGTCTGGATCTCCCCATAGAATTTTTGTAGAGATTCCCATGGTTCCGTTATTCAAGAGAGTTATTCAGACTTAGTCATTTTCATATTACAGGACTTCCCAAAACACATTTTTGAATAGAGGACTTAAACTATAAAGTATTATTTTAATGTGTGTGAAGATCAATGTAAATTTAAGTAGCAGAGACAAGAACCAAGTTTTTAAAAGTGCTAATGTTTCGTTTAACGGTTCACTGTTAGCCACTTAACAGTCATGGTAAATTTCAAGAAATGTGGATAATCTCAAAATCCAAGCTAGCAAATTTCGAATTCGCAAAATTATTCAGTGACGTACGGTCATTATGAAATGAAATAGGACCTGAAGCCTTAGATAAATTTGTTAATAATGGTCTCAGTAATATCCGAAACATCCCCATTAGGAGGGGAACTCTTGAAAACAGCGGCAAAATGATCCTTAATAATCCTTGATAATTTATTGTTCAATTCAATAACCTTAAAACCGTTTACAGAAACATTTTTAATTCAACATCGATTTTTATTTCCGATGATTTTGAAGATATGTATTTTTATACGTCGACGATCCGGACTTAATTTCTTACAATCGATCATTAAAAAAGTTGCCTGCTCCCGTTCAATTTGCTCTTTTATGATGATCTTAATTAGATAAATTTGTTTGGAAACAAGCAAATATTGCTGATGTTTTCTCTCAAACTACTGGTAAATATTGTTTTTAAATCCTTATTCCAGTTACCCATTATTCTAAGCATCTTTTTCAATTTATCGAAAATAATGTATGTATATCATCTTTAGATAGGGATTTAATTCATGTTGAAGCTTCACATGATCTCTCCTCCGATCACACTCCCACGATCGTTACAATTTGTAGCCCACTAAGAAGTGACTTACCTCACCCGTATGTGAAGATGATAAATCGTGTTAACTGGCTGGGGTTCAAAAAATATCTCAGTAGTCATTGTGCGGAAAACATCAGGCTTAGAACACCCGATGATATTGAACTTAACATTGCCAATCTTACCGAGAATACTAAAGAGGCTGCTAAACATGCCACTACCTCCCATCCGCAGACTGGGTTTAATAGAATTTATTCTGCGGATATTGAACGTCTCGTATGTGAAAAAAGAAGAGCTAGAAGGGAATGGCAACAGCACAGATCACCACAACATAAAATCAGACTTAGAGAATGCACTAAACGACTCCAAGAGTTGCTTGCATCTGAAAAATCTGCTTCTCTTAAGAACTATTTGGAAGGTCTCGATGTCACAGTAGCATCTAATTACTCCTTGTGGCGCGCTGCTAAAAAACTTAAAACACCCGTTGAGTCTAAACCACCCTTGCGCACTTCTACCGGAGGTTGGGCAAGAACCAATACTGAAAAAGGTAACATATTTGCTGAGCATTTAAAACACGTATTTACCCCAAACTCATGTACTGGTGCTGTTGATTTGCCGAGTGTAGTTGCTCTACCCCCTCGACCCATAAAGTTTAAGATGCGTGATGTGCAAAAACTAATTGCTGAAACCAACCCAAAGAAGGCCCCGGGTATTGATGGAATTAGTAACAAGATGCTGATGAATTTGCCTCGTATTGCTATTAGAATCCTGTTATTTATTTTTAATGGCATTTTACGATTGCAGTATTATCCACACAGCTGGAAACTTGCCATGGTCAAAATGATTCCAAAGGCGGGCAAAGATCTTACTAAGGCTGAGTCATATAGGCCAATAAGTTTGCTGTCAACAATTTCAAAGCTCTTCGAAAAACTGCTCATGACAAAATTGTCTCCAATTCTAGCTGATAATGGGTGCATACCGGACCATCAATTTGGGTTTAGAAGTCAGCATAGCACCATTGAACAAACTCATAGATTGGTACATTTTATAAGAAGAACATTTGAGGAAAAGAAGTACTGTTCTTCCCTCTTTATTGATGTTTCTCAAGCATTTGATAAAGTGTGGCATGAGGGCCTGATTTTGAAATTGAGGAGATATCTACCATTGAACATTGTGAATCTATTGGAAAGTTACATTCTTGCCCGGAAGTTCACTGTTGTGGAAGGAGACTTCATGAGTGTGCCCGAAACTATCTCATCTGGGGTGCCACAGGGGAGTATACTGGGGCCAGTTTTGTACTTGATTTTTACCTGTGATATGCCCCTGAGCAGTAATATCCTCACTTCTACATTTGCCGATGATACAGCCTGCCTTAGTATGCATGAAAACCCTCACGAGGCATCCCGATATCTTCAGGAACATATTAACTTGTTGGAGCTGTGGTTGAACTTATGGAGAATAAAAGTAAATGAACAAAAGTGTGTTCATGTCACTTTTACCCTACGAAGAGATACTTGTTCCCCCATTCGAATCAACAATCAAGTTGTTCCTCAACATTCACAGGTGAAATACCTTGGTATACACCTTGACCGACGGCTTACATGGAAACACCACATTGACTCTAAGCTGACACAAATGAAGCTTAAATTGACCCAGATACATTGGCTGATTGGTAGAAATTCTACACTCAGTCTGAATTGTAAACTTTTAATATACAAGTCGCTTTTGAAACCCATATGGTGTTACGGAATTCAACTATGGGGCACTGCTTCAGCTTCCAATGTAGAGCGAATACAACGTATGCAAAACAAAATTTTAAGGTTAATAACATCGGCTCCTTGGTATATGAAAAATTCAATTTTACATCGTGATTTAAATATGCCACTTGTGACTGCAGAAATTGCAAACTATGCAGGCAAATATTTAACAAAACTAGAGTCCCATCCTAATCCGCTTGCTCGTAACATCTTGAACTTTCCTGGACACATCCGCTTAAAAAAGAGGGATACTACGGCTTTAGTACGCAACACTCCAGATGCAATTTTTTGAAAATATTCTTGTGCTTAATACGACATTTATTTATTTTTAATTACTATCACTAAGTTTATGTCCGACACTGGTTGGGCCTAATTATTATATTTATATTTAAGATTTGAATACTTATTGTTAGTTCAGTTTAATGAAGATACAATAAAAAAATTAGTGGAAAAAAATCTTTAGATAGATTTTTCTTTCTCGTAGGGAAATTGTGTAACATGAAATGGCCTCCAATTGGTGTCTCTATATGACACGAAATGGTTCGAAGCTTTTAAGTTGAAGTGGAAAGGTGATAAGTTTATAATTAATCCTAATAGGATGTGATCGGAGAATGTAAGAAATGTATATGTTCTGTAGTTCGAATGGTAAATGTCTAAAATAAGACTAAATAAAGACCCGTACAAATAATTTGGCGATGACAATTGGATTGAAAATAAATGCAACCACAAAGGATTGTTTAATGCTACCATTCATTGAGATTTTGACTTCAACAAATAAGTTTGGAAGCTGACGGTTAAGAATATTTACTTGGGCATAACATATCGGTTGTTTAAGAGCAATACCGACACTTAATGAGCTTTTGTCCCTTAAAATAGAATAATTGTCAAGATGTAAATTTGTACTTGTATGTAAATGAAGCTCCTGTAAGTAGACAATATCAATATTAAATTGACCATGTAAGTATTTAATTCGATTCTCTCTGAATATATTTTATCAAATTCTTTTACTGATTCAGGATAAATTTTAGGTCGAGTATCTCGCCCGTAAGCCCGATTTTGCTAAAGAATTATTAAAATAAACCAGTATCGATTCCATGTTTTCTGAGTCCACAATATTTGGAACTATGTTATCAATTCCAGCCTTAATGTTATTAATATTCCACTTAAAATATAGCCCTGTACAAATAACACTTTAACGTTTATACTTCTTAGGAGTATATCTATATTATTATCCTTCAATAGTTCCATTATTTTTGAACGCGCAGAGGAATCTATAAAATACTATTTTTTCTTGCATTGAGATCGGTTTTTAATTTTAAATTCAACTTTCTTAGAATTTGATTGTTCAATTAAGGAGCTTACATTAACATTCTCCAGAAATATAGGACGACAATAGTCATAACACGTGGTTATGAAATTTTTTATCAATATTGGAATCTTTCCGTTCTAAACTTATGTCGCTTCCATACATTTATTATTTTTCAAAATCTATAAATCATCATATCGTATTCCAAATTGGCTGCAGATGCCTACCAAATCATCGATCCGCGTGTTTCTCAAAATTATAAGGTTATTCAAATTCTGCATATCATCCTTTCCGTCTAAAGCCAAGTATTTCCTCGAATAACAAAGCCAAGTGACTCTCACTTGTATCATCTCCCTTGATGTACTCGTAGAGTGCCTTACAAAAACTTTTGGAAATTCTTTTTGAAACAACATGTGTTCAACGGGAAACTTATTATACAAAAATCACATATAATTTTTTTTTGTTTGTTATGCCAACATTATAATTCACGTACGAAATAATTATAGCGCCAGGACGTGATATGAATTTTGTTCTCATTTTATAATTTTCTTTCAACTTGTAGGAAGTTTCCCTGTTTTTTGTTGAATAATATTTCTTGTATTTTTTGGACAGATGGAAAACATAACAAAAGTTCCAGAGTATGTGCCATATAAAAATAAAAGATGTTAAAATAATAAGAAAAATACAATATGCCTCCAGGCTGAATTCGCTTGAGTTTCTGCTGTGAGTGTAACATATGTTACGGCATGTTCTAAGAATCTTTTTCTTCTAAAGAAGACTGAAAGCATGTAAAAAATTTGTGTAAGACAATAGGATAATTTGTTGTTAAGAAGTCAACAGACGTACAACACTTGTTGCAGAGGGAAAAACTGTCAAACTAGGATTGAGTCAAAATTAGCAACTGTAAGTACTTTAATAAAAACTACATATTGAAAAACTGTTTTCGGGATTATTCATTAAAAAAATTTGACACCCCAAAGCAAAAAATTATCAACCAATAATGAATATTTTTCGTAGGAAATTTTGTCACACATTGATAAAGATATTCTATAGAAAATGTTGTCAAGTAGAAACAAAAGTTTTTGTTAGAAAATTTTGTAATCTTGCGGCAAAGAGTTCTTTGCAAAATCTTGGTACATAGTGACGGACATGTTCTGTAGAAAATTTTTTCATCTAGTGACAAAATTACTCTTAAGAAAATCTGTCACACCAATTTTTTTCTATAGACAATCCCTCCATCTAATGATAAAAATATTTTCTAAATTATATTGTGACAGAGTTACAAAATCTTGCTTGTGTCACTTTAATGTTACGTACTGTTTCCAATGTAGAAATACGCTTTATTATTTTTAAGACTATTTGCAGCTTTAATGCATATTTTCATAAACTCGTACGTGTAGTTTCAATTTTGTTTAGTTTCAATTTTGAAACTAAACCAAACGTAAGTTGACGTGTCTGTGTAACTGCAAACTTGGCAGAGAACAATCTGTAATCGCAGTATTTGTTTGACCGGCCGAATATATAGAAAATTAAGTTTTCAAAGCGATTAAGATGATAAATTCTTTGTATCACTGCCAAGCGCTATTTTACTTTAGTGGTCCCCCCTTATTTAATGATATCGCCCAGCCTCTTGCTTACCCTAAAGTTTACCAAACCTAACATTGTTATAATGAACCGGAATACATTTAAGGTATTCGGTGGAATCACAGTTTTATGTAAAACAATACTAGGAACCATTTTGTGGAATTTTTTAGCCCTCTTAGTTTTCTGGGTATATATATTTTGAAAGGAATTTGTAAACCATTTCCTTAGGAAATTAAAAATAAAAACTCCTGTTAAGCATCGTGTTTTAATGTCCTACAGATAAATCAATCGTTAGAATCTGGTAATTTTTTGTGTTATATAGTGTTATTTGTCTATAGAATATTTTTTGCTTCTGTGAAACACTACAATTTTTTGTAGAAAATGATTTACATCTGTAAAATACAAAATTGCTCAGCTGTAAAACTTTGACTAGACTGTTTTAGGAAGAAAAACTCCTGTGACATCTCGTCTATATTTTGCTATAGATTTTTTTCTTCTGCAAAGCAATGGGTGGGTAGTGGTTTATACACAAAATTGTATTGTTTAATTTTGACTAAACTTTTGAACTTTTCCTAAATGAACTTTGACAAAAAAATTGTGTAGAAAAGTTTTTTATGTGCAACAGTTTTTTTTTTGTTTTTGCTTTGGAACTGTTTAATATTTTAAAATAAAAATTTTAGTTTAACATTTTATAGCAAAAGTTTTTTCTCTGTAAAACTTTGACTTTGACAACTTAGCAAAATCTTCAGTAGATTTTTTCACCTATGAAACAACCACTGGACTTTTCTTCTGTATAGAGTTTTTTTTTTATAAAAAGTGTTTTTTCCGTAAAACGTTGACTTTGACAACTTGGCAAAATCTTCAGTAATATTTTTTTTCACCTGTAAACAACCGCCGGAATTTTTCTATACAGAATTTTTTTATTTTTGAAAATTTGACGTAATAGGCAAGATATTACGAAAATTTTTTTCTGAAACTTTGAATTGCCCTTCGTATAGAAAATTTTTTATTTCTGTAAAACTTTGTGTAGACTTTTGAAAAATTTATTAACTTGTCAAACAACTACTAGAATTATCAGTTGGAGTTGTATTCCCGTTTTTTAAACTGGTTTTAAAAAACCGTCCGTAAAAACGCAGTTTTTTATTCCCAATGTATACGATATATTCAAATATTTTTAATATTAAGTTTTTTCTCACAACCAAATTTAAATTGCGTATGCAACACTTTTTTACATGTCATCATTTTATTATGTAAATAATATCCTATCAAATATAATTAAAATATTAAGAGTCTTGATCTACATTAATTTGTTTTTAAATGTACTCATTTCTTCACATATGTATGTATATATCCATGTACAGATGTTAATTCTAATATGGGTGCAAGTTGGAGTTGTGGCGTTTTTGTTTCTACAAAAAAGGTTTCAAAATGAGTAAAAGTAAATTAGTGTTCTTTAAAAAGCGGAAAATGATTAGAACGAGCATACAATCATATAAGTAAGTTTTTTTTTTATTAAAGCGATTAATAGATTTTCTTTTATAAATTTATAAACAAAATGTTACACTTTTTTCACAAACGAACACAACATTACATTTTAGTTGAAAAAAGTAAAATAAAACACACAGTAATATATTTATGTATATTTTTATTAATAAAGATATAACACAAAAAAAATTTTTGTTTTAACCTTTTTTTTTAAATGGCCCAAGAGAGGTTTCAGAAAAAGATCGGTTTCTTAAACTATTTGAAAGCAGCTTTTTGAAAAATGTCGAATAGCTAATTTACGGTAGAAAACTTTTTCCATTTGTCTAATACACTAGTTATTTTATTTTTTCCGCTGTGCAACTTGTCTACTCCTATTTTGTCTAAGAAAGTTACGTGAAAAATTCTGGCAGTCATTAAACCCATGGTTACATGCTTAAGCTTTTTTAAACTTAACCTTTGATTTCTCATTTTATTTGCTGTCAAAAAGTTGTTTCTTCTTTAGAGCTCAAATTTCATAAAATAATTTTTTTTTTAATTTTTCAAAGTCATTCAATTTCTGTAGCTCACAGTACACAGACGTGTTTTATTCAAATAAATGAAAAAAAAAAAACATATGTATACAGAATAAAAATATATGTATATATGCAGAAAAAAATCGCCAAAAATATATGAACAAAAAACGAGCTCATTTTTCGGAACAATCTATTTAGTTTGCTGTCAAAGAACAAATTTGATGACCGTGATGTAGAGGAATTAGCATCGAAACCGCCGCCGGTATACATACCAAATGTAGAAAACATATGTAAGTAAAATGGTTCGATTATATCTCTAGAAGAATTTATCTACAAGCTTTGAGAAAAGGTGAAGTTCGTTTAATGGATAAAAATATATATTCATATAGGAAATATTTCTAAAGTAACAAAACAAGCTTTCGTACCTTTCAGCTTAAAAAGGAAGAAATCAATGAGAGCTGTAATTAAGGGTATTAACCATTCAACTGCCCCTAATGATATAAAGGCAGAATTAAAGCAATTGGGTGATAGCGTAAGATCTGTTATTAACGCTAAAAGTCACATTACAAAAGAGGCACTTTTCATGTTCTTTTATGAAATTGGATCCAAGTGAAACAAACTTATGTTATTTACGACATAAAATCTATTAACAATGCCCTTGTTAAAATTTAACCACAAATGAGGTCTAGTCATTTGGTACGTTGTCACTGTTGCCAGTTCTACCGACACACGAAAATATACTGTAAAAGACCCTTTCGATGTATAAAAAGTGCTATGGATTATTATACGCGAACATTTGATTTACACAAAATTAATTGATTCGTACCACGTTGTTTACACTGCCTAAGCAATCATACAGCTGCAGAGGCTGAGCTTACCAAAACCTTATTTCAAAAAAAAAAAAAAAAAAATAATAAACATGCAAAAATTATATCAAAATCACCAAAGAGTTTCGAATTTCATTATGAATAACAAGGAGTATCCTCAACGCATTAATATGCATAAAGCTGAATCACAGCAGACCAATTATAACGTGTCATATTCTAAATCATTAAAGTCGTCGAATTCAAATTTTAATGCTCACTTAGAAAAACTTGAAAACTTAATAGAAAATTTAGTGAACATGATGACTACATTAATGATTAAATTATATAAGTGAATCTAAGATAAGCGTAATGGAACGCAAACGGTCTGGATAACCATAAAAATGAAGTGGAATCTTAAATATGAAATACTAGATTCGATTCAAAACTCATTTTTGCATTCTTTTGGTATCATAATCTTATGTGATAATACTTTCCTCCAAATCACAATATTAAATACGAGAATATGAATACTTAAAACAAAACTGGGACCTAAATTAATTGTTGGCGATTTGCGGAACAAAGATCCCAAAGGGAAATTTATGTATATCAAAATATCACTCCTCTACTCTATCAACCGGTAGACCAACATACAGGCCAAATGATCCTTTCAAAATGCCTGATCTTCTGAATTTTTTCGTTTTTAGCGGTATACCAAGAACACTTTTAGATATATTAGATTCTAATGACTAAGTTCTCAGTCCGATAATAGTAACATAGAGCATAATTTTCAAGTAAAACCAAAGTATATCAAAATTTTTAATAACGTTTTGTTTGTTGTGGCTTTCACTAAACCAAATCGTCAGTGAGCTTTAAGCAGTTTGGCTCATGTTGAATATAATTGTTTGTTGTGTTTTTTATATAAAAGCAATCTAAAGCTTTAAACACTTAGACTACAGCAGACTTCACAACTTCACAGCTTCAAATGCTGCCAACTTCAAATGCTACTCTGAAGTCAGCTTCATAATTATTTTGAAGACGCCAGCAACATAATAATCAGCTGATGTGTAAATCAATTTCAAGTTTTTTTTTTAAATATTAAAGATTACTTCAAAGTTTAAAATTGTAAAACTGAGTGAAGAAAATTTAGTGAATTTTATCACAACAATTGTTAAAATAGCCCAGACTACAATTGAAGTGTATAAAGCCCATAAGTCCAACAACGCAATATTATGAAATTAAAAATGAACGGCTGTGTATTTTAGCAATACAAACTTCATGGATTTATAATGAATAAAATTAAAGTTATTGATAAAAAATGTAACAATATCACGAAAAACTATAAAAACACATAAATTTATTTCTTTATTGTATTTTTGTAATGTTCTTTTATGTTTAATATTAAAAAAAGATTTTGTTTTTATTTTTCCAATTTATATATATAATGGCAACACTATATTTGTTTATTGCTGCCCGTCAGAATAGAAAATAGCCTAAGTTGGCAGCAGCAGCAAATGCTGTTGTGCAGTTGTGCTGCTGCACAACAGCATTTGCTGCTGTGCTGCCGTCAAAATAATCCTTTTCATTTAAACACATGGATTTTATTTTTGACATATTGCTGCTTGCTGTCTGCTGTGGTATATGTGTTTAAAACTTAAGGCTGGGGCACATAGAATCCGTCATCCGTCATCCTTCGACTTTTTCAACTGACGTTAACGCAATGACGGATGAGGTTGGCACAATGAGTACTTTGTTAACGTGTAGAAAATCAGTTGCTTTTTTTTACATGTTTGCAACATTTCTTTTTATTAAAGAGTAAAAATTTGCTATGGATTTTGAAGAAATTACGGAGTTTATTTTAATTATAATTTTGCTTTATAAAGCTCAAGCTGTCTTGATATAATGGATAAAAGTCGAAGATTTTTGGTCAGACCCAAAAAATCAACTGTTAATTAAAACAAAACATACCAAAAAATCAACTGATAGTTGTCAAAGTACTCAACGTACGCCAAAAGTTAAAAGTTGCCCAACTTTCATCCGTTGCGTTGAAGGAGACGTACTGTATGTAACCAAGCTCATAACAAAACCTGTATTTTAACTTAGCTGTCAGTTGAAAAAGTCGAAGGATGACGGATGACGGATTCTATGTGCCCCAGCCTTTAAGCCTACTATGATCATGTATTTTGGAATGATCATATACAGTACAGAGTTCTCATTATGTATTCGATTCATTTCGCATAAACGTACGAAGTTGAATGTTTTCAAACTGTTTAAAGTTTACTGACGATTTATCTTAGCGACCAAGGAAACGTCCGTCATAAGAACAGCTAAAGCCACAAGAAACACAAAATTTTGAAAGAACTCTAAATGTCTTAACCATTAGTATATCCCAAGATAATGAATTTCCATATACTCGTACTTATGTATAGTAGTTGTTAATATTAAAACACGCACTAAATTTTTTAAATATTGGATAGAAAGCAATCTAAATATGAGCATTTACCTTAAAAATTATTTTGAAACACATAATACACTTGAAATTTTAAATAAAGTTGTATACGAAGCTGTTCTCTTAGGAACCCCATAGCAATGAGAAGAAATAGGAAATAAAGTTAAAATATCTACAGAAATAAAAGAAATTGTAAGAAGCCAAACTGATAAAGCTAACTGGAACAGAACATCAAATTAAAAAAAGTTTAAAAAATATAAAAATGATTCAGTGAAGACTTATTTAAAAATTTAAGATGTGACTAGAACCGATGAACACAGTCTTTGGAAAGCAACAAAATAAGCATCCTGTAAATCGCAATGTACCATTAAAAAGTGGAAATGGCGAATGGTGCAGATCCAATAATAGTAAAGCAAATACATTTAAGGGCCATTCGGAGAATACCTTTACACCCTTTGACCTTTGCACTTCCTCTCAATAAAATTATATAATTAATTTTCTTCCCGTCGCTTGTCAAATGGATTTCCATAGTAAAAGCATTTCTCCGTTAGAAGTTGAGCCCACAATAACAAAACTAAACAAAACCAAAGTTATTGCCCAGAAAAGTTATTATGTATATTCTTAACAAAGATATTCAATTCTATATTAAGGCTATATATTATATCCCATCTCAATGGAAATATGCAAAAAGTACCATGATACTCAAGCTTAAGAAGAGCGAAAATTAAGTTACATTTTACAGACCAATTAGTTTGTTTCCAGTGTTGTCTAAGATATTTGAAAGAATCAGTTTGGCTTTAAAAATAAATATGTACAACAAATTTTAATTGCTTTCTTACGGAAACGATATTGTTCATCTGCCAGTTTGGATATCACTCAGTGGTCTCTTATATATGCTTAAGTGCAATCTTCCTGAACCCTTTTATATTGAATACATATCTGAACTTTTTGATCATTTGGATCTATTACATCAAGAGTCCTATAGGGTCAGATAAGGCCATCATTAAAAATTTGGCAACGTATGCACATGACACCTCTATTTTATCTTCCAATGAATCTCCAGTTAAATCTTCTACAGTTCTTCAAACGGAGCTTATTGCGATCTAAAAATGGTTAATGAAATGGAAAATTAAAGTTAACGCGGACAAATCAGCACACGTAAAATTTACCTTAAGAAAAGGTGATTGATTCCCCATCGCTACCTTTAAATGGAAATTTCATTCACAAAATCGAAAAAGTGGAATATTTAGGACTCTATTTGGATAGGAGTTGAAAGCAATATTTAAATATAATAACGATAAATAATATTGGCTGTTGCGCCCGAAATCGAAACTTATGGTATTCAACTCTGGGGAACTACTAGTAATTAAAGTGTCGAAATACTTTAGAGATATCACTTAGAAACTTTAATTTTACTACCTAATGCACCATGGTACATAAGCAACAACTGTTTCCATAAGGGCCTCAAAATATCCACAATAAGAGAGGATATTAAGAGTGTTAGTACGAGATATCTGAACAGACTTAATAGTAATACAAATCTGCTGACCATTACACTTTTGGATGATAGTGATGAGATACTTAGACTCAAAAGAATTCATGTCCTTTATGTACCCATCAAAGGCTAAGCTTCATATATCTAATACAAACACATATTTACATATCCATGAGTTCATACATAATTGTATTACATACTTTATATACTGATTTAGAATATTCTCATTGTATTTGTTTTTATTAATATAATATTTATAAAATTTGGTTAATGTCTCTTGTAAAATAGATTGCAAATAAATAAAATCTAGAAAATATGTATTTTTCAAAATGAAACTTTTTCAAAGCTTAAAAGTTTTGTTTGCAGTGTATCTTAAACTCAACTGTTGAGTTGATTATAAACAGTGTTCATCGACTTTTTGAAATCTCGATGTAAATAAAGTCACAATGAAGTGTTGCGGTGATAAAACATAAAAAACAACTACAGAGAGAATGAAGGAAACAAAAAAACTAAGAAACAAGGAAAAGTTATTAACTTAAAAAAAAAAAAAATACGTACTCGTATGTGGCATGAAAAACTTTCTTGTGGAATATGAAAATTTAAGGATGGAAGACCATTATATATAAAAAATTGTTCTCCTTTCTTGCCCGTTCGAAGGCGGAAAAGGCTTTGCTAACTTGTTAGGGCTTGTTATTTCTTGTCAAACCCATAAGGACGGTATCCTTTCTTCCTGTCTATTTCATTTGTCTTTTCAATCCTCAAAGGAATTTTCTTTTGAATAAATTTGCCAGCCTAAAATATTATCTATTGGAATAAAGCCTTTCGTGGGAGTATGAAGCAATTGGATTGAATTTGTTCAGTTCTGTACAATAGTACTAAATAGCGAACCCTTCAAAAGAAATTGAAAATAGCAGGCAACAATGGAAAGTCTATAAATACGATTTCTTACATAATAACTTCCTGTTCAATGGGCAATTTTGTTTAATATGGATACAATTCTTTTACTATGCTTCAATTTTTATTATCCGTGTTTTATGCCATTCAGTCTAGCAAAATTAATCTTTCATAAAAATATAATGTGGGCGGGTGGTGGCAACACACACGGGACTAAAGTGGCCTGAAGAGTAAAAGGGGAGCTTCAACAAAAGATTAATAGCGTAACATCACAAAATTATGATGTACGAATTGAGAAGGTTGACATTCTTATTGCAGGATTACATGGTATGCAGGATTACATCGATAGTATTCAAAATGTGTACATGAGCTTAGGAATTATAACAACAGCTATAAATATATGTTTCCATAAAATTTTATACAAAATATAATTCTTTCAAAAATTTTTCAATACTACTGTTCAAAGTGAATATTCTTGATACAGACCATCAAATATGTAAGTTTCATAATTCTATCTTTAAAACAGATTTCCCTACAATTTAAGTTTGCCTATCACAAAGAAACAAAATATTGCAATTGATTAAAATTTTAGAGATAATGGTAGAGTGTGTATTTGCTACAGTAATAGTTTCTTTTGCGATTGTTGATATTTTTATTAAAAATGTTGATTGTATAGAAAATGCTAAAAAATTTTTTAAATTGATACCATTTTATACCGATTATGAATTTGCTACTAATGAAATTTTCTTTATAATACAATTTTATGATAAAAAGAAATAATTTTTTTGTTTTTATTTTTTATTCCGGCTCTAGGTCATATATTAAATAAAACTTCTTTTTTGTTTTATTTAAATTTTTATTTTTTATTCCATATTTCGATCACCATCGGTTCTCTTCTTCAGGAATTTAAGTAAAGCAAACTTTTATCATATTTTATAAGGCAAATTACATGTGATAGTTATCAAAGAACAAATTACAACAAAGACAAAATGTGTAAATCATTCTGACAAACACTAGCAGAACGGAACAACATGCTGTTTTCGAAAGCCGCTACACTTTCATCATCAGCGTTCTTGTGTTTGGTCCACTTCTGTGGTGTCAGTTGATGTATATTTCAGCTATTTGTACAAATTTTCACTGTAAATGTAATACGAGAATTGTTTTTTTTTTTGATTCATCGTATCACAATTTGTGAAAGCTTTTTTTGTAATGAAAAGCTCTAATTACACATCACTAACTTACAACAGTCTTGCCATTATTATTTATTCTTTACCAACCATACACATGCTTATTTTTTAATTTGCTTATATTTATTTTTTACTTATGACAAACTTGTTTGGTTTGTTACTATAAGTATGTATATTTTATTAATTTCATATTGATGTTCTTCGGCGTGCCTTCCGTTAGTTAAGTATATATTTGTTAATTTTTCCGACCTAATGATATGTAATTTTTTTGTTTTTATTTTTTATTCCGGCTCTAGGTCATATATTAAATAAAACTTCTTTTTTGTTTTATTTAAATTTTTATTTTTTATTCCATATTTCGATCACCATCGGTTCTCTTCTTCAGGAATTTAAGTAAAGCAAACTTTTATCATATTTTATAAGGCAAATTACATGTGATAGTTATCAAAGAACAAATTACAACAAAGACAAAATGTGTAAATCATTCTGACAAACACTAGCAGAACGGAACAACATGCTGTTTTCGAAAGCCGCTACACTTTCATCATCAGCGTTCTTGTGTTTGGTCCACTTCTGTGGTGTCAGTTGATGTATATTTCAGCTATTTGTACAAATTTTCACTGTAAATGTAATACGAGAATTGTTTTTTTTTTTTTTGATTCATCGTATCACAATTTGTGAAAGCTTTTTTTGTAATGAAAAGCTCTAATTACACATCACTAACTTACAACAGTCTTGCCATTATTATTTATTCTTTACCAACCATACACATGCTTATTTTTTAATTTGCTTATATTTATTTTTTACTTATGACAAACTTGTTTGGTTTGTTACTATAAGTATGTATATTTTATTAATTTCATATTGATGTTCTTCGAAGTGGACCAAACACAAGAACGCTGATGATGAAAGTGTAGCGGCTTTCGAAAACAGCATGTTGTTCCGTTCTGCTAGTGTTTGTCAGAATGATTTACACATTTTGTCTTTGTTGTAATTTGTTCTTTGATAACTATCACATGTAATTTGCCTTATAAAATATGATAAAAGTTTGCTTTACTTAAATTCCTGAAGAAGAGAACCGATGGTGATCGAAATATGGAATAAAAAATAAAAATTTAAATAAAACAAAAAAGAAGTTTTATTTAATATATGACCTAGAGCCGGAATAAAAAATAAAAACAAAAAAATTACATATCATTAGGTCGGAAAAATTAACAAATATATACTTAACTAACGGAAGGCACGCCGAAGAACATCAATATGAAATTAATAAAATATACATACTTATAGTAACAAACCAAACAAGTTTGTCATAAGTAAAAAATAAATATAAGCAAATTAAAAAATAAGCATGTGTATGGTTGGTAAAGAATAAATAATAATGGCAAGACTGTTGTAAGTTAGTGATGTGTAATTAGAGCTTTTCATTACAAAAAAAGCTTTCACAAATTGTGATACGATGAATCAAAAAAAAAAAAAAAAAAAAAAAAAAAACAATTCTCGTATTACATTTACAGTGAAAATTTGTACAAATAGCTGAAATATACATCAACTGACACCACAGAAGTGGACCAAACACAAGAACGCTGATGATGAAAGTGTAGCGGCTTTCGAAAACAGCATGTTGTTCCGTTCTGCTAGTGTTTGTCAGAATGATTTACACATTTTGTCTTTGTTGTAATTTGTTCTTTGATAACTATCACATGTAATTTGCCTTATAAAATATGATAAAAGTTTGCTTTACTTAAATTCCTGAAGAAGAGAACCGATGGTGATCGAAATATGGAATAAAAAATAAAAATTTAAATAAAACAAAAAAGAAGTTTTATTTAATATATGACCTAGAGCCGGAATAAAAAATAAAAACAAAAAAATTACATATCATTAGGTCGGAAAAATTAACAAATATATATAAAAAGAAATAATTAAAATAAATTTTTTTAATTCGCTTATAGGAAGATGATTACAGTTTTTCAATTGATAAACCAATGATATAGAAAACAGTTGGAAATTTTTTAATTTTATACCGAATATGTTAGTTACAGTTTTTCAATTTATATACATAAGTACATATATGTATGTAAGTACTTGGTTTCCCTTGCGATTGTTGCAATTTTTATTGAGTGTTAGTTCCATAGAAAATGCTGGCAAATGTTATATATATATAAGTATATATATATATATATATATATATATATATATATATATATATATATATATATATATATATATATATATATATATATATGTATATATATATATATATATATATATATATATATATATATATATATATATATATGTATATGTATATATATATATATATATATATATATATATATATATATATATATATATATATATATATACACTAGACAGCATAAGTTTGCGTACAAAGTATATTTAATTTTTTGCTTTGAGATGGCTGTTTTATTTAATGATCATTTTTATTTAAGATTATTTTTATTCATAGACATGCAAGTAAAAATTATAATGGACATTTATTTTTTGCATTCCTACACCGTTAAAAGTTTTGGGAATGCAAAAATCACAATGTGGCAACTTTACACGTATGCAAAAATATGCGTACATAAAATGGAGTTTTATATTTTAACGTCTTTTTGCAATCAAATGATAACAAATTGAGTGGAGCTAGTGTTTTAAACTTGTAAATAACACAAGGAAGGATTTTTTCGTTCTCATTTTGGAAAAAATTATAAAAAATGGTAAGAGGAAAAGAAATAAGTGTAGCAGAAAGGAAAATTATTGTACACCTATGGAAGGAGGGGAAAACCTTGCGTGATATTGGGCATACAGTTGAAAGATCCCACTCCTCTATACAGAGAGTAATAAATAATTTCAAAAAAACTGGGGATCTAGTATCCAAAACCCGTACAGGTCGCCCTCCAAAACTAACTGATCGTGAGAAAAGAGCTGTAGTCCAATCTATTAAGGAAAATCCGAGACTCACGGCGTCCAAAATTGTAGAAAATGTAACTATTCAATCCAATAAATGTGTTTCCAGAGACACAGTTCGGAGAATTTTAAGAAAGGCAAACTATCGAAGCCGCGTTGCACGGAAGAAACCTCTTGTGTCTTTGATCAATAGACAAAAACGAATACAATTTGCAAAAGAACACGTATTTAAGCCACCAGAGTTCTGGGAAAAGGTCCTGTTCACAGATGAAAGCAAATATTGCATTTTTGGCATAAAAGGTCGTCAGCTAGTGTGGAGAAAGCCGTGTACAGCTCTAAATCCAAAAAATTTTAAACCAACAGTAAAACATGGTGGTGGCGGAGTGGTGGTATGGGGCTGCATGAGTAGTAAAGGTGTGGGCAGCTTGGAGTTTATTGAGTCTACGATGGATCATAAGGCCTATTTGGATATTCTAAAAAGAAATCTTCAAAAAAGTGTGCGTCAATTGGGAATTCATGATGATTATATCTTCCAGCAAGATAATGCCCCGAAGCACACGGCGCACAATACAAAGCTTTGGTTGTTGTACAACGTAAAAAATCAGTTAAAAACCCCACCGCAGTCCCCAGACTTAAATCCCATCGAGCATTTATGGGATTTGCTGGAACGGCGTATTCGAAACCATGAAATAACCTCAAAGGAAATGCTCAAAACAGTTTTAGCCGAAGAATGGAACAATATTAGTGCTGAATATACCTCAAAACTGGTCGCATCAATGCCAAAACGATTACATGAGGTTCTAAAACTCCATGGATACCCGACTTCTTATTAGAATATAATCTAGGTCTTAGTTTGAAAAAATATTTCATAATTTTAGTTTTTGTACGCAAACTTTTGCATACACATAAAACAACCATTTTATACTTTATGAGTTCCTATTAATTTTTTTAAGCTTTAAACAAGCCTTTTACTATGTGATAGTTTTCCTAAATATATAAATTGTTTTTTGAAAAAAAGTTGAAATAAAAATCTTTTATTTTTATAGAAAATTACAAAGCTTCATTTTAAGTTATATTTTTGTACGCAAACTTATGCTGTCTAGTGTATATATATATATATATATATACTAGCGGGCCCGTTGCCTGCTTCGCACGGCAAAACAAAATAAGAAAAGAAACACACTTGTTTTTAATAAAGTTGGTTTACTCATCAAAAAATGCGAAGAAATTAATAAAATCGATTATGATAAGATCAATCACCAATGACGTCCAAAGAGAAAAGAGAAATGATAACAAATTGCTATTTGCATCACTCCGTGCAATGCTCTCCAATACACAAACGACCAAAATGTATTCAATACTAATGAATGCTGTATGCGGTACAAAAAATGCCTGCGGCAAAAACACACTCACTTCACATACGCACCGCACACACATGCGTTATCTGATTTTAACCAAACTTTATATAAACCATATATGGACCACTGCCTACGTAGTGTATAAGTTTGGTTGAAATCGCTCAACGCGTTTATGATTAGTTCGGCGACGTACATATACGGACTTGTTTTTATATATGTATATAGATATAGATATAGATATAGATAGATATATGTATGTATATTTATTTATTTTATTTATTTATTTATTTATTTTCAAGTCTATGAATTTACAATTCTTACAGACTGATTACATAGGTATGTATATTTTTATATGTATGTAAGTTTGTTTATAAATACAAAATTTAAAAGTATAATAGTTATTGAAAATTATTCAAAGCAAACAAAATATTACGTTTTATTACATTATCATTTAATGAGAAATCAATATAGGAGTAAAGTTTATTAAATTCCCTGCAACTCTTAACGAAGGGATCAGAATTAGCATAGTTTGTTCTAAAGAATTTTAT
The DNA here is from genome assembly GCA_963681545.1 of Germaria angustata. Classification (NCBI taxonomy): domain Eukaryota; kingdom Metazoa; phylum Arthropoda; class Insecta; order Diptera; family Tachinidae; genus Germaria; species Germaria angustata. The sequence goes on along the minus strand of OY813001.1, from coordinate 83,726,252 downwards.
ATCTAATGGAGAGTAGTTGCGGGTAGGACGTTGAGGTACACAGAAAGATATATTTTCAACTAAATATTCAGAGCTCGATTTACCATTAATTGTGTTTAGAATAAACATTACATTTAGCATAGATCTTCGACTACTCAAAGATGGTAACTTAATTAGAGCAAGTCTAGCTTTATACGTAGGAAAACAAAGTGGGTTCCATTGTAGTCCACGAAGACAAAATATTAAAAACTGTTTTTGTACCGCTTCAATTGCATTAATATGTATATTATATGTCGGATCCCATATTATTGATGCATACTCCAAAATCGGACGAACGAGCGACGTAAAGAGTTGCTTGGTGATATACGGGTCATCAAATTCCTTGGCCCAGCGCTTGTTGAAGCCGAGTTGACATCTTGCTTTACTTACAATCAAGGAAATATGTTGGATGAAATTCAGTTTTGGGTCCATTAGAATTCCAAGATCTGTGACAGTAGAAACAGTTTCCAGCTCATAACAACCCAAAGAGTATTTAACGTTCATATGGCTTCTTCGGAAGAAACACATATGTTTGCATTTATTAAAGTTTAGTTTCATTAGATTCAACTCACACCAGGAATATAAGGAATTTAAGTCTGCTTGAAGAAATTTATGATCATCAAAGTTATTGTAGGATAGAAATATTTTTACATCATCGGCATACATGAGAATGGAAGAGTTGTTAATAGCGCTAGGTAAGTTATTGATAAATAATGAGAAAAGTAATGGACCCAAATGGCTTCCTTGCGGAACACCAGATGTAACTGATATTGGCTTGGATATAGTATTTTTAAACAGCACATTTTGTTTCCTGTTAGTGAGGTACGATTTAATCCAGTTTAAACAATTTTGTGTAAATCCCATTTGGTGAAGTTTATTCAAAAGAAGTACGTGGTTGACTTTATCAAATGCCTTACTGAAATCTGTGTAAACTACATCAGTTTGCATTTTATTGGTAAAGCCACGCTTGACCAAAGTTGTGAATTGTAAGAGGTTGGTTACCGTTGAACAGCCCTTGCGAAAGCCATGTTGACTAGAAGATAATAACGACGACACTTGATGGCTTAAACGATCAGTAATTAGTTTTTCAAAAAGTTTTGGTATGGTACTCAATTTAGCAATTCCTCTATAATTTTTAATGTCAGATTTACTACCAGATTTAAAAAGCGGGATGATGACAGAATTCCTCCACATTTCAGGAAATATTCCAAATTTAATTGATAAATTGAACAGTTGCGTAAGAGGAGCAACTAAAGCTTCAGCACAATTAATAAGAATACAGCTCGGGACTTTATCCGGTCCACTGTTATAAGAATATTTCAATTTCTTTAAACCGTTAAGAACAGACAATTCATCGATAAAAGGGATTAAAATAGACTGACTTCCAATATTGGAGCATGGTAGTAGACCAGTGTCACTAATTTGATCGTTGGCATAAGTAGATGAAAAGAAATCTGCAAACAAGTTACTTATTTCAGCATCCTCATCTGATTCATTTTCATTTAACTTCATTGTAGGTGGAAAAGAAGTAGATTTTCTTTTTAAATTTACAAAATTGTAAAACGACCTTGGATTCTTCTTAAGGTTGTTTTTAATTTTGACGAGATAGCTGTTATAGCAATTCTGATTTAATTTGTTATATTCGGCTCGCGCAACTGAGTATTTAGCAAAGTCTGATGCTGATCCAGATTTTTTAAACTTTTTATAATATTTATTTTTGCTATTTTTGATTTTAGCAAGAGCTGTAGTATTCCATGGTGGTCCAAAGGAATTTGAACAGGTTTTTCTTGGAAAACATTGGTTCAAGATGAAATATATTCTATCGTAGAAACTCATAGTAATATGGTCGATGACATCAGCTTTGTTTTCAAAGTTAGAAATTGACAGTAAACTACTCCAGTCAGTATTATAAAGTAGCTCAGTTACTCTGCTATAATTCCCATTTTTGAAGCATAAGCTATTGACTATTGATTTTTTCACAGGATGAGATGTATATAATGAAAGATATGAATTTACTAAAATTGTAGGATGATAGCGGTCTTCTGGCAAAGTTAATGGATCAGTGCGAAGAACAGAAGTGTCAACATAATCATTTACAAAAACCAGGTCTAAAAGTTTAGTATTATCGTTATAGATACCATTCATCTGATAAAGATTCACATCTAGTAAGCAATCAATAAACTCAGTGTATTTCACATTAGCGCCAGATTTATAGGGCGTGAAATAGCTATTATCAGTAGAACGGTTCCAGGAAATCATAGGCATATTAAAATCACCAACTGCAATGATAGTATCATTGTGATTAGACATTCGTACAACGGAGGAGATAGTGTTTCTGGTAAATTATTTCAGGTGAATTAGGAGGGATATATGAACACATTACAAAAATTCTTTTATGCTTGAATTTTACCAAAACAGCCATAAATTCAATATCCAGAAATGACGTAAATGGTAAAGCTTCAGAAGTGAGCAGGCTAGAAACTGCTATCAAGACACCACCTCCCTTTATGTTATTGCCACGATCACGTCTATATATCGTATAGTTAACAGCTAAAATTTCCGTGTTCAATATATTTTCATGAAGCCATGTTTCAGTAAATGCTATAGCATGATAGTCAAATGAGTAACTTTGATTAAATAACGCAGATAATTTCGTATTAATGCCACGAACATTTTGGTATATAAGAATAAAATTTTCAATACATTTGTTTAGTTTTTTTCAATATTTGTTGCCGTTGAAGGCAATTGAACAGAATTCCTTTGTCTTGTTTTAAATATAAATTCGCGAACGTAAATACCATTAGGCCAGAAATTTGGAGAAATAACTATATTAAACAACTCTTCCGGTACAGTAATCTTGAATGATGCCACTATTCTTGGTTCAGAGTAAGAAAATTTGTACACTGAGATATCTAAGTTGGTACCATGCTTTAATTTTATATATGAATGAACTTCTTCAACAGTAGTATCTGATGCTAATCGGGAAACGAAGATTGTTTTGTTTGGAGGTATAACTCTAATCGGTCTAATAAGACCTGCAGTATTACTTTCGATTCTAGTTTGAGCAGAACTAGTACACCTATTAGATAGGTTATTAGTAGTTAATAAAGTATTAACAGGTGTTCTATCGGCAACTGTAGAGTGGGTTGGCTCGTATGTTGAATAGAGGATACGGTACTGGCATTAACAAGGTTCACAGAGTTCGGTGATGAATTCGGAGTTGAGAAATTAGTGTCATCACTTACATCAATAATGGGTATATATATATATATATATATATATATATATATATATATATATATATATATATATATATATATATATATATATATATATATATATATACATACATATATACTTATATAAGTATAAGTATATGTAAGTATATACTATATATACACATGTATGTACCTACAAATTGCGTATGGTCTTAAAAAATTAATTGGAATAGCTATTCACCTACATATTTAAAAAATTTATAAAATTGTGTAAATATTTATGTATATTAGACGGTATTAAACATGCTTATATAATACTTTTTATTTATTTGGCTTAAGCTGTTTTTTTTGCTACAAACATTACATTTTTACAACTAACCTTTTTTCTCTGCATATGCTGCTTCCGAATTGATTTCAACAATTTGATGCACATGAGTAATAATAAGGGAACCACGAACAAACAATTCAACACTATAAAAACACCAACATACAATAATACATAAGTATGTATACTATATACTTATGTACATATGTAAGTATATACATACATAATTATTTACATACGCGTATGTATGTACATATGTATTTGCACACTTACATATGTATGTATAGTATGTACGCGTGTACATATCTAAGTACGTATGTATGTATGTACATATATGTAAGTATATAAATTGTATATTCAATGTACATACATACTTATGTATGTACATATATATGTACGTATGTAGGTGCATACATAAGTACATACATACATACATATACTCATCACTATGCATTTATTAGGATAGAATTTCATCAAAAAAGATTTATGCAAACATGTTTTCACACTATTTCTTTCAACCGCCAAACGAGACACATTCATATGTACATAAGTAAGTACATAAGTACATAAATACAAATCCTTATGTACGCAATTCGTAGATATTTGTAAGTATGTATGTATGTACATACATAAGTACATACATACATATGTACATACATACATACATTCATATTTATACTTTTGCAATTAATTCCATATTACACCTCCATAAATTTGCATAAATATTAAAAATTTATTGAAGTCTTTCACTTTAATTTTTTGCTTGCGTTTGCGACTCTTCTTTATTGTTGATTAAAAAACACTTTATTTATGTATGTACTTACATATGTAAGTACATACATATTCACAGCAAACAACTTGTCCATATCAAAACTTTTCCTATCTAAAATACACTAAATCAACAACTTACTCGAGTAAGTATGTACATATGTATGTATGTGCTTAAATATCAATAATGAGAGCATTCATCACTATTGATACTCAGAGAATCATGCTCATGTTTATGCTTGTTTTCATTTTATAAAATTTTTACCAATGCATTGTTATTGTTAAAGGAATTTTGTGTATATTTTTTGCATGTTGTATTTCTTTTAACCTTGAAAATATTGTAGGGTGACTTGCATTTAAATTTTAAGCTATGTTTAGCGTTGCCGTTGTAATCAAAATAGGTTACATATTTCCCTAATTTTCAGGGATATTTTTTTATGTCTGTTACTCAAATAAATTATCTAAAGTTGATTTTTATATTTTACATTTAAAGTCGGGCAGACCATGACGGAAACTTCTAGTCACAATATCTACATACTTACATACATATGTATGTTTTGATGAAAGATAATATATCAATTTTTTTTTTATTTCATCACAAAAATTCTCTTATTTAAAAATAACAAAAGCAATATATTCCAAAATCTTTAATAAAATGTACACGAAGGCTTAACTTAAATAAGGTCACTTTTCAGTCTCACATTTAATGTCTGGCACTACATAACAAATTAGAAATATTTGAATACAACGAAATGTTAGGACTTTGTAGCCCCACCCTTTCGATTCTCAACAGCTTGTAGCCGGCGTGGCATTGATTCAACTAATTTTTTGCAAACATCAGGGTTTTTATTATTCCACTCTTCCTGCAAAGCAATTTTCAAGAGTTCTATTGATGTACACTGCCTATCCTGCATCCGGCGACTTAATTCGTCCCACAAATGTTTAATGACATTGAGGTCGGGACTTTGAGCAGGAGTTTTGATTACATTTGGACAACCAATTCTTTATATTATATGCCGAATGCTTTAGATCGTTGCCCTGTTAGTATTGGAAATTACTTTAAGTGCCGATATTTCTAACACTTTCTTTCAAATTTTGTCTCAAAATTTTTAAATAGACATGTTTATTCATTACTCTATCGATGAAATGCAAATTGCCAACTCCTGAAGCCGCCATGCATCCCCAAACCATATCCGTGATAAATATGGCTTTGATTTTGATTTTTGGAGCAATGTAAGTAGGGACAAAAACAATTTCATGGTTTTAACAGTCAGTATTTAGGTACTGTTTACTGATGAGAGTAAATTTAACTTATTTGAGTGTGATGGAAAGTGTAAAGTGTGGCCCAAACCAAACAAAGAGCTGGAAGGCAAGAATTCAAGAAAAACAGTTAAGCAGTTAAGTGTATAAGTTTGGTTGAAATCGCTCAACGCGTTTATGATTAGTTCGGCGACGTACATATACGGACTTGTTTTTATATATGTATATAGATATAGATATAGATATAGATAGATATATGTATGTATATTTATTTATTTTATTTATTTATTTATTTATTTTCAAGTCTATGAATTTACAATTCTTACAGACTGATTACATAGGTATGTATATTTTTATATGTATGTAAGTTTGTTTATAAATACAAAATTTAAAAGTATAATAGTTATTGAAAATTATTCAAAGCAAACAAAATATTACGTTTTATTACATTATCATTTAATGAGAAATCAATATAGGAGTAAAGTTTATTAAATTCCCTGCAACTCTTAACGAAGGGATCAGAATTAGCATAGTTTGTTCTAAAGAATTTTATATCTAATGGAGAGTAGTTGCGGGTAGGACGTTGAGGTACACAGAAAGATATATTTTCAACTAAATATTCAGAGCTCGATTTACCATTAATTGTGTTTAGAATAAACATTACATTTAGCATAGATCTTCGACTACTCAAAGATGGTAACTTAATTAGAGCAAGTCTAGCTTTATACGTAGGAAAACAAAGTGGGTTCCATTGTAGTCCACGAAGACAAAATATTAAAAACTGTTTTTGTACCGCTTCAATTGCATTAATATGTATATTATATGTCGGATCCCATATTATTGATGCATACTCCAAAATCGGACGAACGAGCGACGTAAAGAGTTGCTTGGTGATATACGGGTCATCAAATTCCTTGGCCCAGCGCTTGTTGAAGCCGAGTTGACATCTTGCTTTACTTACAATCAAGGAAATATGTTGGATGAAATTCAGTTTTGGGTCCATTAGAATTCCAAGATCTGTGACAGTAGAAACAGTTTCCAGCTCATAACAACCCAAAGAGTATTTAACGTTCATATGGCTTCTTCGGAAGAAACACATATGTTTGCATTTATTAAAGTTTAGTTTCATTAGATTCAACTCACACCAGGAATATAAGGAATTTAAGTCTGCTTGAAGAAATTTATGATCATCAAAGTTATTGTAGGATAGAAATATTTTTACATCATCGGCATACATGAGAATGGAAGAGTTGTTAATAGCGCTAGGTAAGTTATTGATAAATAATGAGAAAAGTAATGGACCCAAATGGCTTCCTTGCGGAACACCAGATGTAACTGATATTGGCTTGGATATAGTATTTTTAAACAGCACATTTTGTTTCCTGTTAGTGAGGTACGATTTAATCCAGTTTAAACAATTTTGTGTAAATCCCATTTGGTGAAGTTTATTCAAAAGAAGTACGTGGTTGACTTTATCAAATGCCTTACTGAAATCTGTGTAAACTACATCAGTTTGCATTTTATTGGTAAAGCCACGCTTGACCAAAGTTGTGAATTGTAAGAGGTTGGTTACCGTTGAACAGCCCTTGCGAAAGCCATGTTGACTAGAAGATAATAACGACGACACTTGATGGCTTAAACGATCAGTAATTAGTTTTTCAAAAAGTTTTGGTATGGTACTCAATTTAGCAATTCCTCTATAATTTTTAATGTCAGATTTACTACCAGATTTAAAAAGCGGGATGATGACAGAATTCCTCCACATTTCAGGAAATATTCCAAATTTAATTGATAAATTGAACAGTTGCGTAAGAGGAGCAACTAAAGCTTCAGCACAATTAATAAGAATACAGCTCGGGACTTTATCCGGTCCACTGTTATAAGAATATTTCAATTTCTTTAAACCGTTAAGAACAGACAATTCATCGATAAAAGGGATTAAAATAGACTGACTTCCAATATTGGAGCATGGTAGTAGACCAGTGTCACTAATTTGATCGTTGGCATAAGTAGATGAAAAGAAATCTGCAAACAAGTTACTTATTTCAGCATCCTCATCTGATTCATTTTCATTTAACTTCATTGTAGGTGGAAAAGAAGTAGATTTTCTTTTTAAATTTACAAAATTGTAAAACGACCTTGGATTCTTCTTAAGGTTGTTTTTAATTTTGACGAGATAGCTGTTATAGCAATTCTGATTTAATTTGTTATATTCGGCTCGCGCAACTGAGTATTTAGCAAAGTCTGATGCTGATCCAGATTTTTTAAACTTTTTATAATATTTATTTTTGCTATTTTTGATTTTAGCAAGAGCTGTAGTATTCCATGGTGGTCCAAAGGAATTTGAACAGGTTTTTCTTGGAAAACATTGGTTCAAGATGAAATATATTCTATCGTAGAAACTCATAGTAATATGGTCGATGACATCAGCTTTGTTTTCAAAGTTAGAAATTGACAGTAAACTACTCCAGTCAGTATTATAAAGTAGCTCAGTTACTCTGCTATAATTCCCATTTTTGAAGCATAAGCTATTGACTATTGATTTTTTCACAGGATGAGATGTATATAATGAAAGATATGAATTTACTAAAATTGTAGGATGATAGCGGTCTTCTGGCAAAGTTAATGGATCAGTGCGAAGAACAGAAGTGTCAACATAATCATTTACAAAAACCAGGTCTAAAAGTTTAGTATTATCGTTATAGATACCATTCATCTGATAAAGATTCACATCTAGTAAGCAATCAATAAACTCAGTGTATTTCACATTAGCGCCAGATTTATAGGGCGTGAAATAGCTATTATCAGTAGAACGGTTCCAGGAAATCATAGGCATATTAAAATCACCAACTGCAATGATAGTATCATTGTGATTAGACATTCGTACAACGGAGGAGATAGTGTTTCTGGTAAATTATTTCAGGTGAATTAGGAGGGATATATGAACACATTACAAAAATTCTTTTATGCTTGAATTTTACCAAAACAGCCATAAATTCAATATCCAGAAATGACGTAAATGGTAAAGCTTCAGAAGTGAGCAGGCTAGAAACTGCTATCAAGACACCACCTCCCTTTATGTTATTGCCACGATCACGTCTATATATCGTATAGTTAACAGCTAAAATTTCCGTGTTCAATATATTTTCATGAAGCCATGTTTCAGTAAATGCTATAGCATGATAGTCAAATGAGTAACTTTGATTAAATAACGCAGATAATTTCGTATTAATGCCACGAACATTTTGGTATATAAGAATAAAATTTTCAATACATTTGTTTAGTTTTTTTCAATATTTGTTGCCGTTGAAGGCAATTGAACAGAATTCCTTTGTCTTGTTTTAAATATAAATTCGCGAACGTAAATACCATTAGGCCAGAAATTTGGAGAAATAACTATATTAAACAACTCTTCCGGTACAGTAATCTTGAATGATGCCACTATTCTTGGTTCAGAGTAAGAAAATTTGTACACTGAGATATCTAAGTTGGTACCATGCTTTAATTTTATATATGAATGAACTTCTTCAACAGTAGTATCTGATGCTAATCGGGAAACGAAGATTGTTTTGTTTGGAGGTATAACTCTAATCGGTCTAATAAGACCTGCAGTATTACTTTCGATTCTAGTTTGAGCAGAACTAGTACACCTATTAGATAGGTTATTAGTAGTTAATAAAGTATTAACAGGTGTTCTATCGGCAACTGTAGAGTGGGTTGGCTCGTATGTTGAATAGAGGATACGGTACTGGCATTAACAAGGTTCACAGAGTTCGGTGATGAATTCGGAGTTGAGAAATTAGTGTCATCACTTACATCAATAATGGGTATATATATATATATATATATATATATATATATATATATATATATATATATATATATATATATATATATATATATACATACATATATACTTATATAAGTATAAGTATATGTAAGTATATACTATATATACACATGTATGTACCTACAAATTGCGTATGGTCTTAAAAAATTAATTGGAATAGCTATTCACCTACATATTTAAAAAATTTATAAAATTGTGTAAATATTTATGTATATTAGACGGTATTAAACATGCTTATATAATACTTTTTATTTATTTGGCTTAAGCTGTTTTTTTTGCTACAAACATTACATTTTTACAACTAACCTTTTTTCTCTGCATATGCTGCTTCCGAATTGATTTCAACAATTTGATGCACATGAGTAATAATAAGGGAACCACGAACAAACAATTCAACACTATAAAAACACCAACATACAATAATACATAAGTATGTATACTATATACTTATGTACATATGTAAGTATATACATACATAATTATTTACATACGCGTATGTATGTACATATGTATTTGCACACTTACATATGTATGTATAGTATGTACGCGTGTACATATCTAAGTACGTATGTATGTATGTACATATATGTAAGTATATAAATTGTATATTCAATGTACATACATACTTATGTATGTACATATATATGTACGTATGTAGGTGCATACATAAGTACATACATACATACATATACTCATCACTATGCATTTATTAGGATAGAATTTCATCAAAAAAGATTTATGCAAACATGTTTTCACACTATTTCTTTCAACCGCCAAACGAGACACATTCATATGTACATAAGTAAGTACATAAGTACATAAATACAAATCCTTATGTACGCAATTCGTAGATATTTGTAAGTATGTATGTATGTACATACATAAGTACATACATACATATGTACATACATACATACATTCATATTTATACTTTTGCAATTAATTCCATATTACACCTCCATAAATTTGCATAAATATTAAAAATTTATTGAAGTCTTTCACTTTAATTTTTTGCTTGCGTTTGCGACTCTTCTTTATTGTTGATTAAAAAACACTTTATTTATGTATGTACTTACATATGTAAGTACATACATATTCACAGCAAACAACTTGTCCATATCAAAACTTTTCCTATCTAAAATACACTAAATCAACAACTTACTCGAGTAAGTATGTACATATGTATGTATGTGCTTAAATATCAATAATGAGAGCATTCATCACTATTGATACTCAGAGAATCATGCTCATGTTTATGCTTGTTTTCATTTTATAAAATTTTTACCAATGCATTGTTATTGTTAAAGGAATTTTGTGTATATTTTTTGCATGTTGTATTTCTTTTAACCTTGAAAATATTGTAGGGTGACTTGCATTTAAATTTTAAGCTATGTTTAGCGTTGCCGTTGTAATCAAAATAGGTTACATATTTCCCTAATTTTCAGGGATATTTTTTTATGTCTGTTACTCAAATAAATTATCTAAAGTTGATTTTTATATTTTACATTTAAAGTCGGGCAGACCATGACGGAAACTTCTAGTCACAATATCTACATACTTACATACATATGTATGTTTTGATGAAAGATAATATATCAATTTTTTTTTTATTTCATCACAAAAATTCTCTTATTTAAAAATAACAAAAGCAATATATTCCAAAATCTTTAATAAAATGTACACGAAGGCTTAACTTAAATAAGGTCACTTTTCAGTCTCACATTTAATGTCTGGCACTACATAACAAATTAGAAATATTTGAATACAACGAAATGTTAGGACTTTGTAGCCCCACCCTTTCGATTCTCAACAGCTTGTAGCCGGCGTGGCATTGATTCAACTAATTTTTTGCAAACATCAGGGTTTTTATTATTCCACTCTTCCTGCAAAGCAATTTTCAAGAGTTCTATTGATGTACACTGCCTATCCTGCATCCGGCGACTTAATTCGTCCCACAAATGTTTAATGACATTGAGGTCGGGACTTTGAGCAGGAGTTTTGATTACATTTGGACAACCAATTCTTTATATTATATGCCGAATGCTTTAGATCGTTGCCCTGTTAGTATTGGAAATTACTTTAAGTGCCGATATTTCTAACACTTTCTTTCAAATTTTGTCTCAAAATTTTTAAATAGACATGTTTATTCATTACTCTATCGATGAAATGCAAATTGCCAACTCCTGAAGCCGCCATGCATCCCCAAACCATATCCGTGATAAATATGGCTTTGATTTTGATTTTTGGAGCAATGTAAGTAGGGACAAAAACAATTTCATGGTTTTAACAGTCAGTATTTAGGTACTGTTTACTGATGAGAGTAAATTTAACTTATTTGAGTGTGATGGAAAGTGTAAAGTGTGGCCCAAACCAAACAAAGAGCTGGAAGGCAAGAATTCAAGAAAAACAGTTAAGCAGTTAAGCATTCGGCATATAATATAAAGAATTGGTTGTCCAAATGTAATCAAAACCCCTGCTCAAAGTCCCGACCTCAATGTCATTGAACATTTGTGGGACGAATTAAGTCGCCGGATGCAGGATAGGCAGTGTACATCAATAGAACTCTTGAAAATTGCTTTGCAGGAAGAGTGGAATAATATAAACCCTGATGTTTGCAAAAAATTAGTTGAATCAATGCCACGCCGGCTACAAGCTGTTGAGAATCGAAAGGGTGGGGCTACAAAGTCCTAACATTTCGTTGTATTCAAATATTTCTAATTTGTTATGTAGTGCCCGACTTTAAATGTGACACTGAAAAGTGACCTTATTTAAGTTAAGCCTTCGTGTACATTTTATTAAAGATTTTGGAATATATTGCTTTTGTTATTTTTAAATAAGAAAATTTTTGTGATGAAATAAAAACAAGTGATGTATTATCTTTCATCAAAACATAGATATTGTGAGGAGGGGTGTCGTAAAGCCATAGGACATAAAGCCATAATGGCGTTATGTCTCAATTCAAACGGACATAAAGCCATAATTTTGATATGGCCTTAAGTCTCATATCAATTTTAGTGGAATGGGACATAAAGCCATTATGGTTTTATGTCCCATTTGATGATTTGCGTTACAAATGCTTCATTTTACTTAATATACCTATTTATCTATGAAATTAATGATTTAAAAAATCCTTAATTTCTAGGCTCCAGGAATTAAAACTGCGAACATTTTGTAGAAGGAAAAATTAATAGTTTTCCACTATAATTTTCCGGTACCGTAAAATAACAACCAAATGAAATAACTCCCAATACAAATTATATTTGCACCCGGGCACTGTTTAACTGTTTTAACCTAAGTATATGGTATAACAGGTAACTCCCGATGAAAGAGGACCTTAACTTTGATATCGTACCATATATCATAGATATATGACCAAAGGCCGGCTATACAGACAATGTTTTGTTAGTGAAGCCGCTGTTCCATATACCATAGAGAGATCATTGAGCCATCCCGGCCTGTGTATAACAAACCCCGGCTCCGCTCACCAAAAATTTTCCAGAATAATGAAATAAGTCCTAACTAAATAACTTCCATTAGATGACTCCAAATAATAGCTCTTTAATTAGTTAAAATAAAATGACTTCTATACCATGCCTGAAGGTTGAAAGAGGAAAATATTTTGTTAGCGAAGCCGGTGTTCGAAATACCATAGAGTAGAAAAACTTTCAGCCCGGCCGCAGGCCGGCTATACAGAAAAAGTTTGTAAGCGAAACCGATGCTCAATATATGGCTTTATGTCTCATTTTAGGAAAACATTTATGGCATTAAGTCCCATTGTATTGAGACTTAATGGCATATGCCCTTATGTCTCAATGGAATGAGACTTGACGCCATATGGCTTTATGTCCTATGGCTTTATGACACCCCACCATATTGTGACTAGAAGTTTCCGTCATGGTTTGCCCGACTTTAAATGTGAGTGACTGTATATCACAAAATATTTATTTATTTATTTATTTATTTATATTTTATTAACAATATAATTACAAATTATATGTTAATATATAAGGAGCAATGGCAACATAGGCCTACAGCTCTACATTAAAATATTTTTATATGTTTTTTGTACAAAGTATTTTTCTTAGATTTTATGGAAGAGATTTGATTTCTTTAAAAATTGAGATATTAATGTTATATTGTTTGGGGTAGGATTGGATAGGCATAGTTTTAGATCAGTGTTTAGAAAATGTTGAATTCTTATGGTATTAAGTTCTGGACATTCTATAAGGAGATGAAGGAGGTTTGGTTGAGGTATGTAACAGTTACAAGTGATCGTGTTATCAATTTTAAGTAAATGTCCGTGTGTCAGTCTAGTGTGACCTAGTCTGAGACGGGTAAACTTAATTGTATCTAGTCTATTAATATCAGATGACGTTAGATCATTTATTGTTGTGCGACTGTTGTTGATACTTTTATACCATGAAGAAGTCCTTTCAAATATTTGATCTCTGTCTATGGTATTGTAGTGTGTGTAAATGTATTTGTTTAAATCTTTGCGGTCAACGTTTGCGCAAGTGTACAGAGGAGAACTTATAGCGCTCTTGGCTTCCTGGTCTGCAAATTCATTTCCAACTATACTATTGTGACCTGGTACCCACAGGAGTAAAATATTCGGGTATTTATGTAATAAAATATTTCTTATATGTGTTGTATATATATTGTTGTTGTTGATATTAATAATGGATTTTATTGCTGATAAGGAATCGGAGCAGATAACAAATTTTCCGGTACATGTTTTTATGAATTGCATGGCTTTATATATAGCAATTAATTCAGCTGTATAAATAGAGCTATATGGAGGTAGTAACAATTTTGATATAACTTCACTCTCCGTGGTGATGCTAAATGATACTGAGTCTTGGGTTTTAGAACCGTCTGTAAAAATAAATTTATATGAACTAAATTTGTTTTTTATTTCGTTAAAGAGGGAAATATATTGAAAAGAGTTGGTGCGTGATCTTGTGTATTTGGTCATAGAGACGTCAAATATATCTGTTTGCAATGTCCATGGTGGATGGTTTGCCGTTTTTGGTAATACCACTTTTAGTGGTATGTTTAACGATGTGCATTTCTGAATTATACGAAAAATTGTTGATTGAATTCTCGGAATTTTCTTTGTTCGATTTAGTTTTGTAACTATTTGTCTAAGAGGGGACAAGTCATCATATGCAAATGTTGTGAATAATTTCGTTGTTAAAATATCTCTCTGAGTTATGAGTGGTAAGATGTTAGATTCAAATAGAAGATTATTTGTTGGCGTTGTTCGAAAAGCTCCTAAAGCACTTCGTATCGCGGAATTAATGATGGATTCTATTTTTCTTAAAGAGGATTTAGGCGAATGACCATAAATAGGTAAAAGATAATTTATCTTGGATAAAAGTATTGATTTAACAATTGATATTAGTGTTCTTGAATTACAGTTGAGCTTAAAGCTGGATAAGCATTTAATAATATTGAGTCTGCTAGATAAGGCAGTACTTAGAAAAGAAATGTGATCTTTCCAGTTGTATCGCCGATTAAAATAAAGACCTAGTATTTTTAAAGTATTGACTTCGGTTATATTGAAAGTGCTACATTGAACTGTACAATGACAGTTTTTCTTTCTGCAGATATGTGAATATTTACATTTTGTTTGCGATAATGTGGCTCCAGAAAACTGGCACCAGTTTTTAATATCATTAAAAATACTATTAAGATTTAAGACTGGATTTTTTTTATCCGATTTAATTAAGATATTGATATCATCTGCATATGCAGAAATGCCAATGTTCTTATGTAAAGGGACTAAGCCGTAAAGTTTGTTAAACGCAATTAAGAATAAAATCACCGAAATGGGAGAGCCCTGTGGTATTCCATTCTGTATAGAAAGTGGTAAGCTGTACTGATTTGATATCCTTACCATTATTTTCCTATTGGTCATAAAATTATATATGTAATTTATAACTTTAGGTCCTATATTCCACTCAACTAATTGGTCCAAAACGGAATGAATACCCACTTTATCGAACGCTTGTAAAAAATCAAGTGATATGATCGTAACATGCTTTCTCAAAGATAGGGCATTCGCAATTTGATAGTCTACATAAAGTAGACTATCGATTGTCGATTTTCCCCTCTTGAAGCCAAATTGGTGGTTATTGAGTAGTTTGTGAGATGTTACAAACCACCATAACCTGTTGGCTATAATCTTGTCAAGGACTTTTGAAATACAAGAGTTGAGAGATATGGGTCTGTAGGATATAATCGATGATTTGTCAGAATTTGGCTTGAGGATAGGTATAACGACGCTGGTTTTATATTTTTGTGGAGTGAAGCTTGAAAAAATATCGTTATAATGTTTTAGAAGTCTTTTTTTTGTGTTTATTGGAAGCATCTTAATCATTGGATAGGAAATTCTGTCAATTCCAGGTGTTTTACCTTTTAGTTTATATAAAACTGTATTCAATTCAAATAGTGTAATGTCTTCTTCAATTCTGGCTGCACCTAGGTTTGCCACTGATGTTGGTGGACCTGCTTTATATCTATCTTTATTTAAACGAAAATCACTGTTAAAGTTGCTATCAGCGGAGTTATTGGTCCAAAATTTGGCAAATTCGTATGCTATTTTATTTTCTTGTATTATATTGATATTGGGGTCATCGATAGAACTGATACTATGTATTTTGTGACTCGTTTTATATCCAGTTAATGAACGGATATTACTCCAAATTTTATCTACTGGTGATGAAGGACTAATAGAGGAAGTGAAACTTCTTATAGCCAGTTTTTTCGAAATTTTTATTTCTCGTTTGTAAACTGCATTTGCCTTCTTATATTGTATAAGATTGAACTGACTCATATTTCTCTTGAAAGAATGCCAGGCTTTATTCTTTACTTTCTTTAAGGCTTCCAAATTGTTATTCCACCACGGTACTATATGATTTTTTATTGGTCCTGTCTGTGGTATAGATGAATTAGCTGATTGCAGAATAATTTTTGATATATTTGCGCTCTCTTTATTAATATTGGAGCTAATTGGTCGAGAGATGTCATACTTAAGACAGTTATTTTGATATTTATCCCAATTGGCTCCTTTTACTATAAATTTTCGTTTGGAGTTGTTGGGTTGTACAGCAGATGGAAATAGAGAAATTAAAATAGGAAAATGATCACTGCCGCGGAGACTGCAGTCGGTTTTCCAAAAAATATGTGGTGCTAAAACTGGGGAGCAAAATGATATATCTAAATAAGAGAATGTGCCATGTGTGTTCAAGTGGGTAGGAGACTTGTCATTCAGAAGAACATAGTTGGAATCAGTTATATATTTAAATATTGTATTACCTTTTCTATTGTTCGAATGAGACCCCCAACTATTATGAGAACCATTTAAATCTCCAGTTATGAGTGTAGGTAGATTAGTATAATCAAACATGTTTCTCAGATTGCTAATACTAAAGTCTTTATTTGGGGGTATGTAGGCGTTTATGATATTAAATTTCATTTTGGATGTAATAGAAAAACAAAGGGCGTCAAAATCATTGCTTATATTAACCTGGCTATAATTAAGTGAGTTATGGATTAAGAAGGCTACTCCTCCGTATCTAGTGGTAGACGAGTTAGTATGGTAAAGTGAATAATTGATTGGTACGGGAATATTGGGATAGGTATGAATGTGGGTTTCTTGTAATGATATAATCTTTGGGGTATGCTGTTTTATTAAAATTTGTAGCTCACTGTAATTATTGAAATAACCATTTATGTTCCATTGTATAATAGTCAGTGCCATAAGTTATTTAAAATATAATAAATGAAATGAGGTTTTGTTGTATTGGGTTTGGAAAATGATATGAGAGCCACATATGTATATAAATTCTAGCTTAAGTGTACATCTTATACTGAGTAATATGTTATTAAATTTTTGTGTTTGCTGAGAGTAGCTGCTATTTAAAATAACAATTAGAAAATAGACTATTTTTTGCATTTTAAGAGTTTTTAAAAGTTTTTCTATGTTAAGAAAGAAGAGTAGGATAAAATATTTGATAAGAGAGAAGAATGTTAGTATAAATTTTAATAAATGCATTATATTATATATATAATATGATAAAACTTATCAGAATTCCATTTTGTCTTCTTCATCCGCAGTATCACTTTTTTTTTGTCTGCTCTTAGATGTATTTTTGGGAACTTTTGCCGTAGCTTTGAGTTTATCTTGTAGCCTTTTAGAAGCTGTTCTTGGTAGGATTTTTATCTTTGATTTGTTGCTGGCTGATGAAGGGGTGGGTAGTGATATCAAATCTAGTTCGGAGTCGGTCAAAGAATCGTAGGTTATCAATTTTGGAGTTATCGTTTGAACTGTTGATGCTGCTTGCAAAAATATTGGCGTTGATGAAGATTTTTTGTTTTGTACCGGGGTACTGTGGTTGTTAAGAGGTATGTTTTTATTCATGTTTGCTACTGAGGAGTATAGAGAACCGTCGTGTTGATGTCGTTCGTTGTAAATTTTGTGAGCGGTTTTGTTGTCTACCTTTTCAATTGTTTTAATAGCTTGGAGCTCTTTATGTTTAATAAATATTGGACATTTTTTATCTTTGGAAGAGTGCTTTGTATCGTCCATTTTGTTATTTATACAGTTAGCTACGTTTGTACAATCTTCTTCGACGTCTGGATTAAGATGAAATTCTTTTGCACAGTGAAAACAGACTTTTTGATTTTTGCAAAATCTTGCAATATGACCAAATACTTGACAATTATTACATTTAATTGGGAGAGGAATATATGGCCGAATGTTAATTTTTTGATAACCGACTTTGATATCACTGGGCAAGGTAGACGACGTGAACGTGAGAATATGGAGACCGGTTTCAATGTTTTGGTTGTTCACATATTTCATAATTTTTTTAACTTCACATACGTTTTGATCACGTAATTCTATAGTAATTTCGTTTTCTGGTATACCTCTTAAGTCGTTGCTGTAAATAACACCTTTTGATTGATTGAGTTTTTTGAGCTCTATTACTTCCACTGTTATTAAGTCAGAGAGTGCTGTAAGCGTTGATAATTTATTTGCTTGTACATAGTTTTTTGCTTTAATTAAAATATCACCACTTAGTAGTTTTTTGCATTCTTCTACTTCGCCGTTACAAGTATAGTCAATAGCTTTTTTTAATAAGAAGGGAGATATATTAGCTAGAGTATCATTACTGTTGGTTCTCTTCATTAATAAGTAAATGGGGCCAGGTTGAGAGAAATTTAGTGATTTTGTTTTATCCCAATTGAGAGTGGGAGATAATTTGTTTTTTGATGTGTCGTCTGGAGGTTTATTCATTGTTTAATTTTTCTTCTGAATTTACTCTTTTTTAATTATGTAATTATTACCACGTTTTATTATATTTAATATTCACTTAATAGATGAAGTAATTTCCTATTTAATATATATTTTATTTATAAATGTTGTGGTTGAGTTTTATTGTCTTTTATTTATTAAAAGAAATATAGCCACAAAAATAATTTCTTCAAATAGACAGAAAAAATTTAATTTTTATTAATTAAAATTTCAATGTGCACTCGATGAAAGTTTGTACTCGAATGATATCACAAAATAAAAAATTTATTTTATGATATAAAACAAAGTTATATGTATGTAAATATTTTATGCCACTGTTTTTGAAAATAGATATAGGCGTAAAAATATAAAATATAAGAGTTGTCTTCGAATGAACAATGTAACAATGCGGATGGATGTTCTATTGTAACTTTTACATGGAAATATAGTAATTATCTTTAAATTTTGAAACAGATACACATTTAAATATATACGAGAAGATATTTTTTAACCCTGTTTATAAGACAGAAACAGAATATGGCAGCCAAATTTTTTATAGAGGCAGATTAAATGAGACTAAAAAGTACAAAACTTAATTTTTCTCGCAAAAGGTTAAAGGACCTTGCTGTGTTATAAACCTGTCGAAAATATTGTAACGTAAGCTTCTTATTATGATCGATTTTTACACCCTTGCGCGGAAGTTTTAGGTCCCGGCTCTTTTTTATATCCCAGAATTAAATCTTTTTTATTAATACCACGGTTTAATAAAAAAATCCATAAAGAATATTTTACACTATAGTATTGAGTATTAAAATTTTTCACAAGCTCAACTCATATGATAAAGAGTGATGGTGTGAAAGCAATGTAAAATAATACGTAAAGAAATTTGATATCCCATAACACAAAATTATTTTTGGAATTTTTTGCAAACATATTTTACGTTACTTGAAAAACACTGTAATTTTGAGATAGTAATGCCATCTATTTTTAAAGATGATATTGTATGCAATTGATATTAAGGAAGAAACTAGTAAAATCGTAATAAACTATTAAAAAAGTCAGAAGCTATACTTAGTTAAAACAAGTAAATTTTTCTTACATGATTTTCAAATCAGCTTGGAGAGTGATAAAGAAAGTATGTATTCATTTTTCTATCTTTCTCACAGCTTAATTTAAACTAAAATTCACTACAAATATGGTGATTCAAATGTGGCCAGTTTTCCAACGAAAATGGATGCGTTGCATATGTGCTCAGGCCTGTCCATCATCGCTTTGTGCGCACTAGTAAAAATATCGTTTCTCTTAGTAGGATATTCCGAATTTGTCGATTCCATGTCGTTCTCTGCAATTAGACCTATCTTTCGGCTCATTATGGCGTATTTTGCATTTAAATTTGCACTGCTATTCATATAAAGTCCAATTCACGCAACAATTAAGTCCGGCTGACCACTCGCAACGCCGCACAGTGGCTGAAAATCGTTTTTCATTGGCCAAAAGTCGAATTTTTTTTTGTCACCGATTTTTAAAATTTTTACGCCATTTTGGAGCTAATATATCCATATTAAGGTAGCCAAAAAATTAGGTTAAACTATTGATAATTGTGGGCGTGGCATGCTGTCAAACTCAACTGTTTTTTGTTATTTCAGTAAAAGGTGTTTTTTATCAGTTTTTTGTCAAAAATAAATGGTCACTACTCGCAAGCTATCATCGATAATGACCTGCGGTCTTTTTTATAATGTTGGTAGGATTATAGTCTTTAGTTGTTGTAAGTGGTTACCGCTCTAGCGTTTAATATTAGAGTTGTTATGAAATATTTATGAAACTAGTATATTTTTCTAAAATTTAAATTTTAGTGGAATAGAACTTCTAGGGAACAAAAGGGAACAAGAAACGTATACCAACCAAAGAAAGGTGAAGGTGTCCTTTTTAACCCCATATATACTTTTGCACCCGCCACGACCCGCCGGTAGAACACTTTTTTATTTTAATGAAATTACTCTAAAAAAATTAAAATTACTCTAATTTAAACAGCCCTATAATTACTCGTATACAATGGTGTATTAAATTTTCACTTTTTTGCCTAAGGGTTTACGTTTTTTACTTTAGACTACGTAAAACTAAAATAATTAAATATAATACCTGCGAAAGGGTTTTATGGCTTTGTTTTGATCACCAAAAAATCAGTAATAAAAATATCACAATAGGTTCTACAGTAAACATATGATCTCTTTCTAATATAAATGTTAGGGTCAGCCAAAGTCATAAACAATTTTATAATAATAATGGCGACATTAAACTACTAAAAAGAACCCCATATTGGCGAGATACTAATTAGTTTTACCTGATATTAAGGTCTGGATAACAAGTGCAGTTTTGTTCAATTTAAGTACTACCTGCTATGAAATTGAAGATCAATGTGTGAATAACATGTATCTAAAAATATATAAAACTATGGATTCGATAAGGGATTACTCAATAATAAGTTAATCATTTACGTGTACGTACGTATATTTGCAAGTGATAAATCATAACAGAAAAATATGGAGAGCTTCGGTTATAAAGAACTGGCCGAAGAGTGTTTTAGAAATAAAAACCAGGAAGATGTTCTTACTTACGTTAAAATAAAATTAAACTTAAATTCGTGTAGCACCGAAATACAAGAGCAATTATCTCATTTTGTAAAAGTACTAAAAAAACGCTACAAAGAAGTTAGCTACAGTAAAGAAAAGTTTTATATAAAAAGTGAAAAGTGGTTAGAAGGGCAACTTACTGTCGCTGCAGAAACAGCAAAGCAAGATAAGGTTGGAAGACCACGCAAATCATTGGACAACTGCAGCGATAGATCTAAGAGGCGGAAACTTAGAGATGTTAACAATGCAATTGGTTGTACAAATATAAAAGAATCTTTCCTATATCAATTACGATCACAGAACCAATTAACAAAAGTGGATATCATTGAAAAAGTTATTAAAGCTAGTCCAGTGAGAACAAAACGAATTCTTAAAAGTATACCAACTCCGAGCGATGCAATACAGTACACAAATGAGGAGGCATTAGCCTTATTTCTGGATTTGAAATTAACAAAACAGCAATATATTAAGCTCAGATTGCGTGCGGTTGAAAAGGGCTCAAATATCTGCTGCTAAAATGGACTGTTTGTCATCAAAGGATACTATTACAATCACACCAATTTCGGCAGAGGTACAACTACAATCTCTACTTGATCACACAGCCGAACGCTTGCTACAATCAATACCAGGAAATGCGTTAAAGAAATATGGAAACACAAAACTAATTCTTTGTTGCAAATGGGAATGTGATGGTTCTTCGGGACAAAACCAATACAAACAAGTTGTATGTGAAAATATTTCGGACTAGGATATGTTCATGGTATCAATTGTACCATTGCGATTGAAAAAGATTTTGGAAGATTCGACTAGTACAACGCAAACAATGGATATTTGAAAAAATGAGACACCATATTCTACGAAATACTGCAGGCCAATCAAATTTGAATCCAAAAAGAAACTCGTGATGCCATTAACAAAGAAATTAGTGATATCAAGGCCCAAATTACAACACTACAGCCATTACAATTACAGTTAGATGGGCAGCAAATTGAAGTAAGCTACCAATTAGTCCTAACAATGATAGATGGAAAAGTAGGTCAGGCTTTGACTAACACGAAGGCTGCATCCAGCTGCATTATATGCCAAGCAGCATCAACCCAATTAAACCAAGTTCCGACAAAATCATTAGATAATACCGATGCATATGAATTTGGATTATCACCACTACATGCAAGAATACGACTTATGGAACATATACTAAAAATCAGTTATGATTTGGATTTCGGGTCTTCAGGATCCATAAGAAACAATGAAACCAACAAAGAGTTAAGAAGTTCAAAAAAGAAACATGTTCAAGATGAATATCGCAAAATTGGATTGATTATAGATCAGCCAAAACAAGGGTCAGGCAATACAAATGATGGCAATACCGCACAAAGATTTTTTCAGATCCAGAAACAGCATCTGAAATAACAGGAGTTGATTTAAACCTTATTTTCAGATTTAAAATAATCCTGGAAGTACTTGCGTGCAATGAAGAAATTGATATAAACAATTTGGAGATTATGTTAAGGAAGCAAAACTATATACAACCAACTACCCATTGAGAAATATGTCTGCAACAGTTCACAAAATCCTTAATCATGGAGAAGATATCATTAAATATCATTTGGTGCCACTTGGAGATCTATCAGAGGAGGTTCAGGAAAAAAGGAACAAGGATTACAGATTTTATAGAGAGCACAATACTAGAAAAATTTCACGAAATTCCACAAATGAAGATCTATTTAATATATTATTAGCAACGTCAGATCCGTTCATCTCCAATATTCGAAATAAATGGAAAGTGGAACTACGGGATTTAGATGAAGAAGCCAAAAAACTACTAAAGAACAGAAATAGCACAGAGCAAAATATAGAATATTTGCAATCAATATTTGTGTCAAATGAATAATAATTATAATTGCCTTCCATTGTATTAGTAAAAAATAATAGTATTAGTAAAAAATAGTAATAAATAGAACCTAGTTTGACAGCAAAAATTAAAAAAATTTTCTGCGGTAACATCAAAATCTCCAGTTAATTTTACTATTTTTTTTTTGAGTGTAAAAATTTTTTTGAGTGTAAAAATTTTTTTGAGTGTAACATTAAAAAAATTCCATTATCATAAAAAATAATTATAATTGTTTTTAAGTTCCAAATATAAAATCTTTTAATATGCAAATAAAAAAATAAACCCATATTTCACTCCAACAGTTAAAAAAAGTTCAATTTTGACCTAGAAGTCCTTAAAAAGTCCTTAATCAATTTTAATGTAATTAAAACTGAGTCAATCTGAACTAAATATCTATCCATTAAAAAAAATTACTTCAATATTTTGATCGGTTCAAAAGTTACAGAATTTTGGCCAATGAAAAACGATTTTCAGCCACTGTGCGCCGTAGTTACTTATGCTGGTTAAGTGCTAGAGCAGCAGGTTTTTAATGCTGATTGTCGTAAAAAATTTTCTTCAGCAATGAAGGTCATCTTTTGGTTACGTCACTCGAAGAACACATAAGTGATTGTGGAAAAGCCATTGAATCCGGAAAAAGTGACTGTTCGGTGCGCATTATGATCTGGAGATGCCCTGAGCCGTAATTTTTTTAAAACGACGCTGGATGAACAATGATAACCGACTTTTTTTGCCCTGCAATTCAGCTAAGCGATAAGTGGTTTCAGCAAGACAGTGCCGAGAGCCAGACAACACGATCGATTTCGGTTTTATTGCAGGAAAAATTTCCACAATGCGTAATTTTTGCCAACTCCAATTTCTCACCAATGTCGTGCGATTTTACGCCGTTAGATTTTGTTGTGATGCTACGTCAACACGGTGTCTACGTTGACAAACTCCTAGCATTGGAGCATTTGAAAACCAGCATTCGTCAATTTATCGGGGAGATACCCGAAAACTACAACAAAAGTATTCAATGCTGCAACAATAATCTAGAGGCGGTCATTTAATTTTTTTTTCTTTTTAAATGCAAATTTTATTATTATTTTTATTCAAGAAACACAAACTGCAAAGCTACCTGTCTTGTCTGCAGAAACATCCGCAGTCTGCACCAGGAGTCGACCCAGCGACCTTCGGACTATTAGTCTAGTACACTAGCTTCTAGTCTATAAAGGAACCCTAGTACAAACAAATTTGAAAAACACATTTGATAGTTAATTATTCAAATGTTTTTTTCGGTACAAAACATAAAAATTTCAATATTCAAAGTCTAATTATTTTAGAAACGAATGGTTCTTCAAAAAAAAAAATATCTATTCAGCGTTTCTCAGGCATGAGATGGCATGAAATTATTTTATAACTCTTTATAAAAAAGTATTGATGTAAAAATTTCTATGAATAATTTAAAAAAATTAAAGGATTTTGTATACATACATTCTGAAATTTGCGTAAATTTTTATACAAACGATCGAATTCGCTATATCTTAGCTCTTGCGACTTGCAGGATGACCACAAATATTATATTTCTTTAAAATCTTTTTGTAAATTAGAATACGATTTTCACGTAATAATATTAATAGCCATTGCCAATGGCATTTAAAAAACTTGGCGATCAGATGATGAATAGCAAAAAGGCAAAAGCGGCTCAAGCTCGCCGCTCTGCCGCTCGTTGAACGACTTCTACCTTATAGCGAATAACATTGTACGAGATATTATGGTTGTCAAAATTTCGATCTCCAATTTCGCATTGTTTTGAAGTTTGCTAATTTTAAAGATCTAAGCTCTAAGCGCTAAGTATCGGCCATCGAATATCGAGTACAAAAATTTTATTATGATCTTTCAATATTCGAGTAATTAAAAGTTTTGCTCAGAATTTAATTTTCTCTAGACGGCACAAAAAGGTTTAATTTTATTTTTTTAAATGCGAATAATTTATGAGTGTTTTTTGCAATTTAAAATAACTTTTGTTGCCATAATAGGCCCCTGATTGTTTAATAGAGGGAACTAATTTTTTTAAAAATATCCATTAAGTATTCCATAGATGAACAACTTTTTTTGGAGAAATATACGAACAAATTTTCTATAAAAAAAACCCACGCTATATTTTGTAAATGAATAAGTATTCTATAAAAAAGGAATCATTTTCCTTGCTCAAGTTAATAAATTAGTTTCAAGTCTTATACAGCGGTTCCCAACTATTGTTTATGGTAATTCATTTGCTTAAATCTATATTTAACGATTTAATGCAGAAGCATCTGTCAGCATTCAGCAAAAAGATTTTTGTACGAAAGAAATATATTTAGTGTTTATTATTTTAATCATAATGACAAGCGCTTAAATTTCATTGTATGCTGATGTAAATACTACTCGTGAAATGTCATTGTCATGAGTATTTTATGCAACACTTTATTATGATTGATGACCCTATAAATATACTATAGATTTTTTGGGCAGCTTTTTTACACTGGGCTGTCTGTTTTCATTATTGCATTATCAGTTTCGTGGATGGAAAATTTTATGAAAGCAATCATAAGAATTGTAAAACAGGTATAAGGGAAGTAATAAAAGTCCGTCAGCGGCTTTTGAAAGAATGAATTTTTTCTACTTTGCTTTTTTATTTTGTAGAGAAATAAAATAAAAACATTTTTTTTAATTCTTAATGGAATTCAATGAAACAAGGCTAATCTTATTTTAAAACGAATCTACATTATTATGAGGACCAAAACGAAAAAGGCAGACTTTATTTGTACATTTGATCGCTACTATATGTAGTCCTTTAATTTTAGGACGCCAAAATCTATTTATGGTTTTTTTGCGGCAAATTTGAACGACAAAAATCTAGATATATTAATTAAATAATACAAACTTGATTCTTGGAACAAATCATTAGCAAAACAAAGAAAGTTTAGGAAAAATTATTTTGTTATCTGGCTTTATGAAAAATTGGTAAATACCAAAAAATGCGAAAATTTTCAAATATTTAGGAATTTATTGCATTATCAAATAACTCCATTTTTTTGAATTCATTTAATTTTTTTTTTTTTTTTTTTTGAATAATTACAAATTCTTTTTGGACCTATTCCATTTTATAAAAATACTTAAAATAAAAAAAATTGTTTTCTGGTGTTATTTCTTCCAAACAAATAGGAACGTATTTCTTTTAAATTAATTTAATATTTTTTTATAAATATATATAATTTTTGTAATCAAGCGTTAGGTCTTTTTTTTAAATAATAATAATTTTATTCAATATTTCGACGCCTCTTTGGGCGTCTTCTTCAGGAAATTTCCTGAAATTTCCTTAAAAAAAAGACCTAACGCTTGATTACAAAAATTATATATATTAAAACAAAAAAGGTCGAAAAAATAGTGTTAATTAATTTTTTTATAAAGCAAAATACATGTGGAAGCTTCGTTTTCTTGAGCATTTCTGCATTGCTGGTTAGTGGTGTAACCAGGGTTCGCTATTTTGCACCAAATGGCGAAAAAATATCAATTTTTTTATACTTTCCACAAATGAAATCTCTAAGAATTTTATTTCTTACTCATTCTTTACAATAAGCACCAAAAAATTTTCTGCCTGTATTCAAAAATTAACGTGGATTCTGATTTTTTTTTCTAGGAAGAAGGGCGGAGGTTATATAATCGTCAATATGTTTTTTTATGTACACCGATTGTTTCGTCGTTCGTGGACTGATTTGAAAAACTGTTTTAAACGAAAGGTCATGCTACAGAGGTGGACGAGAATTTTAGGTTAAATGATACCATCCTTTATCGACTTCACAATCTTCCTTTACAATCTTAAAAAAGTTCAAAATGGAAACTATCATAATTAACCTGTTTCCGTTATCTATTGTTTTTAAATGTTTTGTCTTCTCTCTCAAACAAACATCTTTCGCTCTCGTAGGCATACCTTCATTATTTGCCTTCGGCATGAAGCAAAGCTTTCCTCCCTCATGCTATGTGGAAAAGCTCGGTCGCTTTCTTAAGTATTTCTGCATTACCGGCGGCCGTGCTGAAGGGGTTTCTCCTATGAGGCATGTTAAAACCTGTCTTAGATTCCTAAAGCATTTCTACTTATATTTTGGTCCTTTTTTCAACTTAAAGAGAAGTTACACTCAGGCAACTAATGCATACTACTAAAGTTGTTATTTTTTTGTGCAAGGGATAGAGTATAGAGGACAGGTGGTGAAATTAGCAGAGACAGAAAGAGAGAGAGAGCTTCATTTTTATTTTACAACTTTACTATTCGGCCTTTTTTAATTTTTTGTAGCAGAGTAGCAGCGACTCTGGTATTAAAAAGACGCATTAAGTTTCTTAAGCTGAATGTGATTTTTTTTAATTGTTTTACTTCGCCGTCTATTCTGCTAACATTACCGACGAAGGTGGTCGCCCTGATGATGTGTACATTAGCAAAATCTCTGCCGATAGTGTTTGTTATTCCATTTAACACACCACGTTTTTCTTGTTATTATTCTTATTTCAAGAATAATATGTACTTGAAACCTTTTTTATGTCATTTAAATATACATAAGTATATTAAAAAAAACTTGTAAATTTTATTAAAAATATTCTTCGAGAGATATCATTCCATACAATTCTAAAAAATTATAAAATTAACTAGGAATTAGTATTGTTGTATTTTTGTTTTCTTTAATTTTTTGCTAATACAGTGTAAGCTCGTTAATCCGAATTAATAATCGCATGCCCCGATTCGGATTATCGAAATATTCGGATTATTTTATAGGCTGTTATAATAAATAAAAATAAAATAAACTCCTGATATAATTTAAAAACAAGTTTATTTCAATCAAAAAAGGAAAAAAACGACGATTTTGTAAAAAAAAAAAACAAAAAAATATTTCATTTAAGCCAACAAAATAAAAATTAACAGTATAAGTAATAGTCAACAAAATAAAAATTATATTTTTTGACCTTTGTAGACTATTAGGTAGTGTACTAGACTCGTAGTGCGAAGGTCCCAGGTTCGAATCCTGCCGCAGAACTCTGGCAGTTTGTGTCTGATAATTAAAGGGAACGCACAACAAGCCTTCACTGGCTTAAGTGTATGTCGTATGACATGAGCTATTACACCCCTCCAATCAACCTAACCATATTTTTTTTTAAGTTAGTAATGTATGTTTCAATGCGCATCCTTCTAAAGCTTTATTTCGCAAGTCTTTGAGCATCAATATATGATTTGCTTCTATTCCACGTTCCTTTTCCCAATCTTTTGATCTGTTTAAAGCCTGTAAAGCATCACTATTTTTAACATGCTTAATCAAAGGAGGCTCTTCTTCTATGTTTTCTGCGTCTGATTGTGAATTACTGCTCAAAGTAATGGAAGAGTCATTAATCCAGTCAATTATTTCATCTTCAGGCACGTTTTTTTGTCATATTGAATTGACGTTTTCGCGAACAATGCTATCTAATAACTAAATCTGTTGTAACAAGACACATTCATCAAAATAGACATTCCAATGATGTCCCGTTAGTTTTCATATACGGTACGATAACAAACAACACAAGAATAAGAAAAAAAAAACAAATTCGGTTTAGTGAGCTGCAATCAATGCGGACTATAAGATATGCAACGCTAAATATTTTCAATTCGGATTACTGGATAATTCGGATTACACGCCGTTCGGATTAACGAGCTTACACTGTATTTCAATTAGACTACTTGAAAAAATATTAAAATAATATTTTTTAAAGTATTCTATTTGATAAAAAAAATTATTTCAATAAAAGAAAAAGAGCTAAAATTGGTGGAATAAAAGTACACATTTTTATAGCATGTATATTGTTATTTTTTTTTAAATACTATTAATCGATTATTTTTGACTAAAATGAAACTGTACAAATTAATATAAAAAAATATTTCAGATTTTATATTAATGTGTTAGTAATTTTAAATATTTTATTTTCGTTCCCAATGTAATTGTTAAAGAAAAGGAGTCTCAATTTTTTTAATGAAAAATAACTCAAGCTCAACAAATATGTATAAAAGACAGTTGCTAGAAAGCAAATATCCGAATAATAATTTTTGGACCTAAAATTTTTCGAAACGTGACATAATTCTTTAAATTGAAATTACTTCCATAACAGAGCAACAATAATTATTCAAACAAAACTTATTCCATTAAATTTTTTTAATCGAGCTTAGCTTCTATTATATATGTACGTGGTCTTATTAAACAAATATGTGTTATAAGCGGCTAAATTCTTAATTCGCTTACGACATTTAAGTTTAATTTATAAATAAATCTTGATACGATTAATTTAATGATATATTGACCTCTTCAGATTACTCGTTTCGAAATCAATGGTAACTTTTTGTAAAAATCTATTAAAATTAAATATTATTTAAATAAAAACTAGTATACTCGATTAAAAATTTCATAAAATAGAATTGCACGAACAACAATTATTACATAAATTTATTGAACTAAAATTAAATTAAATAAATACTCATAGTCCTATTAAATTTTTTACTTCTAATCTGGATTACGAACCTCCTTTACCAGAAAATGTCTACTACTCCCGCAGTACAGTGGGTTTGATTTTACATCCGAAGAAGTAAGGGTGAAGATTCATAACTTCTCAAACAAGTACAGGTATGAGTTTTGACAAACAAATATTTATTACCAAAACTTTAACTTGTTTTTAATTCTAATTTTAGAGATGAAAAGCGGAAAGTTGGGCCTTCTGGTGGATCACCTTCCAGTTGGCCACATTACGAAAGAGTCCATTCCATCTTAGGAACATTCAAATCAAATTTTATAGAAACAATAATGGACGAAAGTATAGGTAAAATACATTTGTTGTTTTTGCTCTTCAAATCATTTATTTGTATATAATTATTTTTTTTTTATTTCGAATAGAGCCTTTCTGCTGCACAAGTTTTGATGACTCTTTGATCGATGTTGAAGTGGAAGCATTGATTGAGGAATGTGATGAAGAGTATCTAACTTTGAAAAAAAAAGAAAACGAATTTCCATAGAGAAGTTTTGAACAAAATTCAACAGTCAATATTAGATGTTTTCATTCTGAACATAATCATAAAGCTGAGTTAACCCCCGCTTTAAATTAGTTAGTTAAGTAGTTTTTATCATAACAAAAATTTCACAAGGTTTTTGAAAAGTTCCACCTTAACTTAAATACTATATTAATAATCTAGGATAACATAAAACAAAATTGTATTATTTAGTAAGCAAATTTTGTAAATATTAATAGACACAATAAACTGAACTGAACTGAAATTCAACAGTCTGCGGACATTTTAGAAAAGGAGCTAATATAAAATAGGGAAGTGGACAACAAAATCATACAATTACAACATGTTTAACAAATGATGCTGTTTTTAGCAGCACCATCTTCATTTCCATTTTTTTATATGTAGAGGTATAATATATTAAAATCTTGTTTTTGCCTTCCATTTTTCAATAAATTAAAAGTTTGGAGCCAATTTTTTATTTTTTCTTAAAACGAACGTGGTACAAAATCTTCTATGCCAATTCAGTGTAACAACTTACAAAATGGGAGAACTCTAATTAGCCCTAAAAGGAAGGCCAGATTTAAACTTTCAAAATGACGATACACCTCCGTATATATTTTTTGGTACCCTTTACCAGGAATAATTTTATGGATTTTATATTCACTTTTGCTGATGATGATGTTTTATTTTCAGAAAACTGAAGTAATCTTCAAGCTAAGCGGTATATATTTTATAACTTTGTTTAAAATATTTCAAGAATTTATTAATAGTTAATTATGATAAATTTTAATTAATTTAATTAAGTGTTTAAATTTAACTTTTAAAGTGTTTAATTCAATTTTAAAGCGTTTAAATTTAAAAATTGTGGTTATGCAAGGCCTACAGGTTGTACACAAATTTATGCAAATATTAATCATATACTTTGCGTCTGGCAACGAGTAACCAAAAAAGTCATGGTCATAAAATGACAATGTTTTCCAACAACAACGACAAAAAATTTTCGCTTACTCCCACAGTCATCGACATGTAAAGAGAGGCGCTTTGTTGACAGACTGAACAAATATTTGCATGTCGGTTTATTTGATGACTACAGCATACTTTTAGGATAAAGTCACGAGCTGAATAAATACATTGGGCAACAGAATATAAAATGTTTTAAAATTTTGTTAGTTTCTGAAAGAAATGCTCAGGACTAAACGAAAATTATTATTTTTATGCTGCATATAATATATATATATATATATATATATATATATATATATATATATATATATATATATATATATATATATATATATATATTTATTTATTTATTTATTTATTTATTTATACACATAGGCCCAGTCTGACTATTTGTTAAACACTGACTGAGTGTCACTGTCACAGCATGTCAATTTCAATTTGACATTTAGTGCTTGTTGCGTTCATTCTTTCCCAATATTGTGGCATTGTTTGCTATTGTTTATAATATTTTTATTTATAGATCGGTTAATAGACAAAGCAAAAAAGGGCGGGTGGTAGGTATTTATAATAATAAGCTTTACACAAATACAAATATGTAATTCACAAACACAAAATCAGCAATACCCCTATAAATACTTTAATGTCTACGTATTAAGCTACGCACGTACCGCACAATAGTACAAATAAATGAACACACACTTTCATCGTTTTCTCCTCCTGTTGTTGAACAATGAGTGTCACATCATGCATATAAACTTAAAAAAAAACTTGCAAAAATGTTTCTTTTGAATACAATAAACGAGGGACGTTGGTAAGTTTAATAAAAATTTTATATAATAAACATTAAGCGGATTCCATTACAAAACGAACAATTTGTTATTATTGTACTAAAGTTATAGCAACCAATTGAAAATTTTTTTATGATTATCCTTGTGGACGAATTTCGGATCAGTGTTGGGTTAGGTTGATTGGAGGGGTGTGATAGCCCATGTCATACGACATACATTTAAGCTAGTGAAGGCTTGTTGTGCGCTCTTTTTAATTATCAGACACAAACTGCCAGAGTTCTGCGGCAGGATTCGAACCTGGGACCTTCGCACTACGAGTCTAGTACACTACCTACTAGTCTACGAAGACCAGTTGGGATCAGTGTACTTATACAATAAGTAAAAAATATTAAGTTTTTTTTTATAAAAATAAATATTCGGTTTTTATTCGAGCATTTAATCTGGCGATTGTTTTTAATTAAAAACCAAATTTTTTTAATTTTAATGTTTAGGTATTATCAGATTTTCCTAAATGCGTGGCATTCCAAGGCAATAATTTAATAATGTAGCGAAATTCAATACAATTTATTTAAGGTTTCAAGGCTTTTTAAGGGTTATTGTATTGTGGTACATATTAAAAGATTTAATTAATAAGTGTTATACGATTCGAATTGAGTGATTTCAGCTTTTAAAAATATTCACATAAATATCCGGTTTTTGTACAATTATATCCGGTTTAAAAAATTTTTTCTGTTTTTTTTTCAAACATATATATGTTACATATAATTTTTAAACAGAAAACTCGATTTTTATAAGGGTTTGAATTTTTACATGTTCCATTCCTAAGAGATATGTTTTAGTTAAAGGTAGTAACTATAAATCATATAATTATATTTAATACTACATTTATCCGAATATTAACCGGGTGTTTCTTTTGGTGCTACTATAAGGAATAAAGAAATTTTATGATCGATATTAAGACGAACAGTTTGAAGAAAATTAGCGACTTATTATTCAAATAAATATTAAATTTTGGATATTCCGGTATATATAATCAGTTTTAATAACTACGAAGCAGTTTTGTTTGAAACGTAGTATTGATATTATTGGTATTATTATACGTTTTCACTTTCGGATAAAAATGTTTCCTTATAGCATATCTTTAATAAAAATATATATATGTATATCCATAATATAATTCTTAAAAAGAA
This sequence comes from Germaria angustata, assembly GCA_963681545.1. Taxonomy (NCBI): domain Eukaryota; kingdom Metazoa; phylum Arthropoda; class Insecta; order Diptera; family Tachinidae; genus Germaria; species Germaria angustata. The sequence continues at coordinate 83,693,014 of OY813001.1, read as the reverse complement.
ATAGTATACTCGGTTTCATATCCGATATTGAAACTGATACTGATATTGAAAACTAATTCGGAAAATTTTCTACTTTACTTGTAAATAAGAAGTTTAAAAAGAAAAAAACATTTTCAAACCAATATTCCTTTTCTCATTCCAATAGGTAAACTTTTTTAAAGTACAGCTTTCTTTAAAGTTCATATTTGGCGTGTATTACTTTGTAAAAATTACTGGTGAAATTATGTAATAAATGCAGTTGACGTACACTATTCGTATAATAATTAGACTTTTGATCGAATAATGATCCGTTTTCACGTCCAGCGTGTATCTAACCATATATTTTTTAATAGGCAATAGAGTAATTTATTCGGTTACTTGTTGTGGAAACTTTTTTTCTGATATTATAATTAAACAATTCTTCACCGGCTGACATTTTAACGTATGAACGAAATATTCAGGAGTATTAGCATTTAGTTATTCATAAAAATTTTCGGATTTCATTTCGAATGTAAAATCGGTTTTCTCTAAACGAACCGGTTTTTCTAAAATTCAATTTTTTCTCGTTTAATAATATTTGCAAAAAATAGTTTTTGTGAACTAATATAATATAAAAACAAAATGGAATACAACTCTCATGTATGGGCCGGTGCTTCAAAGTCTATTTTGAAGCTACTGGACCGAGTACAGGAGAGGGCGAAAAGACTCATAGGCGATAATAGTGTAGCCAACTCTATTGACTCACTGGAGCATCGTCGTAACTTGGGATGTGTTACGCTGTTTTATCGTTACTTCAATGGAATGTGCTCTAATGAGGTAAGGGAACATTTTCCCGAGATTCGATCTTACTTACGAGCAACACGTTTCTCATTAAGAGCACATCCATTTGTAGTCGATATAACAGCAAATTGCACTACGCATTACAGAAATAATTCGTTCTTTGATCGAACGGCTCGTATGTGGAACGAGCTCCCTGCAGATGTCTTTCCTGCCATACCCAGCGTGGAGAGATTCAAGTCGAATATCCATAAGCACTACTCCCGCTATCCTCCTCACCCTATCCTATTTTCCTAGTTCTAGCACAATGCACTGCATAAATAGGGGTCATCCCCTGAGTACTGGTCCATTTGCAAAAAAAAAAAAAAAATTATTCGAGCTTTATATGAATAATTATCCGGGTGTTATACACTTGGTTATCTGTTTAGAATTTAAACAAAGATTGATAAAAAAGTTTTCCGAAACGAAATAAAAAAGGGTCTTCCAAGACCAGTGCCCGACTGTCTATATGTTTCTTTGCAACTTTATGAAAGAATATAGTGCATGTCTCCAAATTTTTAAAATAGCATTTGGACTGATCTGTTGCTCTTGGGAATCATCGAAATATTTGTCACTCCTTCCTTTTTTATGTTTGTGCTGTTTTACCACTTTATTTTTAGATTTTATCAATCACCCTCGTGGTTATCATGATTTATATACACACGACTGCTTTATTTCCATTTTGCCTTTATTTGGCTTTTATTTCTTAATATTTTGTGGCTTTTGCTTCTTTCCATCATCCACTTTAATAATAAGCTTAAGTTAGAATTTTAATTGCGGGAAACTTTTTCGTTAATGTCACAAAACTTTTGAAAATTTTGTTGGGCTTCATCAAAGAATTTATAATAGTCATAATTAAATTGTTAATCAAAGTAAAATAATATTGGGGTAAAATTAAATTAAATTAAGTGCAAGACCTCAGATATGGATGGTTTAAAAATTATAAAAAAACATTATGATAGAATGTCTAGATGTTTTATGAAAATAAAAAATATTTTTATTTCATATTGCAAAATTTATTCGAATTATAGTTTTAAAGCAAATTTTCTAACTTTTTTGTCCTCTGTCTTATTGACTTTAATATGTAAGTATGTTTTCACAAAGCGTATGTCATTTATTTTGAGTTCGAAGGAAGATATTATTTATACCTAGGCTGAAGAAAATGTAACCAATTTTTCCAAGTCAAGGGAATCGCATAAAAATTCGAACACATGCTAAGATATATTAAGGAAAAATTCTCACGTTTTTACTATAATTACGAATCAAAATACGTGACATGAAAGCCAAATAAGAAAATAAATACAACAACTCAACACAAACCCATGCCAATACACACACACACACACACATTTCCAGTAATGCGTTTGAAACATGTCAAACACACACACACACACGCAAGCGTATTATTGACATACACCCATGCGTATTAATATGTCCCAGCAAATGTAACCAAATGTTGTTGATAATGAAAATTAACAACTTAAATAAAAATCATATAAAACGCAGTCTACTTTCAGGGATAATCATAAAAGAAAATTGTATTTTCCAGCTGCGGCAGAAAAGTAATAAAACTACATTTTCTTTATTTAAAAAAGAAGAAAAATATTTTGCCCAATAAAAGTCTTCATAATTTCTTAAGAAAGCTTTATGAAATTGTCATAAAAATATTTTGTAAATGTTTGTTTTTGTTATGAAATCTTTATGAATTTTGACCTGAGAAATCATACGAAACTATTGCTCAATATACGAAGACTTAATAACAATTTTATGAATACAAAAATGTGATCAACGGCCACCCCTGACTTGGTAAGTAGTAATATGTCCCGATTATGGTTTACAACACTTGTTACTTTAATGTTGTATTTTTTAAAATGCGATTATGCTTTACAACTGTTGTCGGAATGTATTGTTCGCACTGTCAGAAATCTACAACAGCACATTAGGTGTTGTGTTATTAACATTACAAGTTGAAAATCGAAAATAGATTTAAAAAAAAATTACGTAGGCATATAAAATTTGTTTTGCAAAACACACAGAACTGTAAAAAATAAAAATAAAATATAAAATAATAAAATAAAATTATAAATTAAATATTTCTTGGCAAAATTAGAAATAAAAAACAAATAGCAAAGCTGGTTGAGCTGATGAAAATTAATCCAGATGTTGGCCGAGGCAAGCTGCCATTTGGATATAACAAAATACAGCTCATGGACAAATGGGATCTTTTAGTGAACAATTAAATGGCGTGGGACAGCCAATTAGAAATATTAAAGAATGGCAAAGAGCTAGTTTTTAGAAAAGTATTCAGTTTTTGTATCAAGAACAAGAAACCCTCTTTGTTTATGAGGAAAATTTTTACAAAACAATAAATTATGTTATTGTAATTAAGATATTGTAATAACTTTTGGTTTTATTCTATATATGGTAGTTCCAATGGATTTGAACTGTCAAGAATTCTTTTCCGGATACGTGCCATTTGTGTGTTTTATTTGTTGTTCTTTTATTTATTTTTAACAAACTGTACACTTCCCTAATCTTTTTTAACAGTTTCTGGCATGCAGGTATGTATTTTTACGGAAATATGTACTACAAATGAAATGCAACTCTGTAACATAAACAACACCTAGATGTTGTAAACCATAATCAAAAAATAAATTAACGTTGAGTTGTAGCCAAAACAACACAACATTTACATTTAAGTAATAATAATTTCTTACAATGGGGACTATAATATCTTAGTCCCAATTTCTTTGATACTATTCTGAGCTGTGAGTTGTTCAATTACTTTCTCTATAATTTGTTCAAAGAATTTAATTCAACACTTTCATTATTTTTATTTAAAAAAACACAATATTTTACCATAAAATTGGTTGTATTTTAATTCGTAACATTACAATACATTTTTACGAGTTTGCCTTCTATAAACTCGTATTTGACAATTTTGAACCTACAGAACTTCGTATACCCTAAAGAGAAATTTTGAACTTAAAATTCGGTTTCTGTAACGCAAGTGATAAATATTTATCAAATTCGTTATTCGAGATATTTCCAAAATAACCATTAAATTAATATTAAATTCTATTGTTTGTTGTTGGCTTAGCTAGGTATATGCCTGCATTTCATTGGCGCTAACCAAATCATCAGTACCCTTTTTTTTGAGTTCTGTTTGAATTCTCATATATTGTTTGTAGTCTGTGGCATAAGTATACGAGCTTTGAATGCTTCAATCATGATTTGGCTAAAAGGGATAAAGTGATAAATATTTATTTCTGCTTTCTCATATTTAGTGAAATTTAAGAATTTAATTGAGCTTTCACTGGCAATTATGGTTTGCGTACAAAAATGTGCAGACACGCAGAAAAATATGAAATTAAATTCGCAAACAGAGAGGAATAGGGTTTTCAAAGCTGGTAACAACTTACGTGTAAAGCGGTTTTTAGGTATATATTTTTCTTGTTTTTATTACGATTTTCTAATTATTTGAGAAACTAGTTCCTTAGTGACGAAGTATTTCGTATTTTTAATATTTAAAATATAACATTTGCTTCTTCAGCTAGAAGTAGTTTCAATTTTTTTCAATGATGGTAAGTTGGTGAGACGAAATATGGTATAATATTAATTACACTAATATTACATTTGACTTCAGATAGATTTTCTATATCCGTGGAACATAGAATATTCGCGTAGATATCAAGCTACTTCGGTATCGGATTTCGAATGTTTTAAGAGTGACTTTAAAAATTTAGAAGAGTATTTTAAATAAATTGCAAAGTCCACCACAAGAAAAATATTATTTAATAATAGAATTTGATTATATATAAACATATTCTGAAAGATCTGAGAAATTAAATGATTTACATAAACTTCTACAAATGTGAACGTGTTTTTTCAGTAACCGCAAAAATAAATCTAAAATCTTGAAACCGCGTGTCATCCAGACATTTTAATTGTGTCCTATTTTGAAACTACTATTATTGCAACAATAATTCAAATATTTAAAACAGGATCTTTCATGTATGTATTTATGTGTTGCAAGTGGTTAAAATTTTAAATTTAATCCAATTAAATATATATTGAGGCTGATATGACGGCAAATTTGAGCTTATTTCTAGTAACTATAAGAAAAAAAAAATTGAGAAAATAAAACAAAAATTTATTTTAATTATAAAAAAAATAGTAAATCGGTTCCTGAGGTGGAACCGTTTTTAATCTCTTATCAAATCTATTATTGGAAAATGTCACATGGTCGGCAGCTGTAGAGACTCCTAATGAAATTTTCCATTTGATTGCTTGTGGTCTTCAGAACCGGCATCTACTTAATACTCATTATAGGAAATCTGATAGATTTTTACATTCTTCGTTACCCTGCAGATGGCAGTTACATGTGAAAAGTTGTCTAGAACCGAAAGGACTCTTATGAGCAAAATACAATTAGAATAGAGGCCGAAAATAATCAAATATCAAATGAGCATTCAATTATGAAGTTTTATTTACATTTAGAAAAATGTGTAGAAAATTAAAATAAAGAGAATCATTTTTGGTAATTGTAATAAGGAAGAGATCAGTGTTGCAATTAAAGTATAAGGATTATTTGGTTTCATAGAATCATTTTATTACAGCTACTGGGACTTATGGACATTTATATTTTATTTTTATTGTAGCTTCCAATATGCTAATGGTCCTTTAAGCTTGAATCTATATACCCGATTTACAACGGTGTAAACAAATAATAATTGATTACTTAACCCTCTATAACATATAGTACACTACAGGCAACATACTGGTCATTTCAAATTAACAGCCACAGTAACAGTTGCTATATACCATCCAGCTATGTAAACTGTAGTTTACATTCTGTTCTTTGCATGAAATGTAAAAAGCATAACATAGGTGGCTGTCCTTCTTTAAAATTTTGCAATATTATTAGTGTGTTGGTGAATTTCAAAGAGTGCACATGTGTTGAAAGTTATAAATCAACAAAACATTGTTTTATATTATCTGTTTAGTTTTTTTATGATTATCCGTTAGGTAAGTATCGAAAGATCAGCTACTACTACAGTGGTTTTTAAATTTTATAGTTATTATTGCAGCACGTGAAATTTAATGTTTGTGTCTTGTAGGCAACATTATATGAAAAGGGATCTTTTTGTGTACTTCTTTAGAAAATTTATGTTTTTTAGAATGTCTCGCCGTACAAAATTTAGTGAAGTCGATATCGCCTGCTTACTAGAAGCAGAAGAAAGTGAAGATGGTCTTGATTTCGATGATGACAGCTTGGTTGACCCAGACTTTGCTCCGGAACTCGATAAACTTGTTGAAGAGTGTTTAGAAGATGAAATCGAACTATCGATGCTGAATAATGATGACCTCGTCTCTGATCATGATGAAGAACCAAGACCTTCTTGCGCAAATCTTTCGAATGTGACAGATCGATCCGAAAAACGACAAAAGCCTGAAAAAAGAACGTTGCAGTGAAAAAAGATGAACCTTGACCTCAATGCAGAGCAGCTTGCTTTCAGTGGCAACGAGTTTTTAATTCCTGATATTTTAGATCTCGAAACTCCTATACAGTTTTTTCAGTACTTATTTCCAAAGGAACTCATAAAAAAAAATTCGGAAGAGACAAATCTATATTTGACGCAGAAGGATCCCAACAACAACTTTAATGTATCTGAGTTAGAAATCCAACAATTTATTGGCATGGTATATATAATGTCATTGATCCAATTGCCCAGAGTAACCAACCACTGGAGTTCCGTTCTTGGTACACCGCTTATTCAACAGACGATGCCTGCTAATAAATTTGAAAAGATAAGGCAGTACCTACACTTCAACGACAACAGTAAATGTCTTCCAAGAAACAATCCTGAGTGTGATAGAATCTTCAAAATTCGTCCCGTAGTTAACTATTTAAACGAAGCATATTCAAAAGTTCCGCTGGAACCACGACTTTGTGTAGATGAGCAAATATGCTCCACGAAAGCGCGAAATAACTTGAAGAGATATAACCCCAAAAAACCTCATAAGTGGGGCTATAAGTTAAACGTTTTGAGTGGCCTTTCTGGGTTCGCATAAAATACAGAGATAGAAACCGGTAAAGAAAATATAGTGGGAGCTGAAGAGCCGGATTTGGGAGCTTCTTCTAACATTGTAGTAAGACTGTCGCGTATGATTCCTCGACGACAGAATTTCAAGCTCTATTTCGATAACTTTTTCACGTCGCTACATCTTTTGGAGTATTTAGCTAAAGAAGGTATTTATGGACTAGGTACGATCAGAAGAAATAGGATTCCGGATTGTAAGTTTCCATCTGAAAAAGAAATTTTAAAAAAGGATCGGGGATACTCCGAAGAGTATGTAGCTAATGTCGGCGGTGTAGATGTTTCGACGGTTGTATGGAAGGACAACAAAATAGTAACGTTAGCTTCCACCTTTGCGGGACAGAATCCTGTAGGTGATGTCCGTAGGTATGACAGGAAAAGATCGGAATATATCACAATCCATCGGCCACATATTGTCGGCGAGTATAACCGGCATATGGGAGGGGTAGATCTTATTGACAGTATAATGGGCACTTACAAGATAAAATTAAGGAGCAAACGTTGGCAGGTACGAGTTTTTTATCACTATTTAGATCTAACGATGTCAAACTCTTGGTTACTCTATAAGCGGGTATGTAAACATAAAAATCTACCGGTCAAGAGCCTAATTTCATCAGCAAATTTTCGTTTGGAAGTTGGCGAAACTTTATGTAAAATAGGGATTAAACCCACCTTAAAAACGCGTCGCTTATTTCAAGATGAGATTGAAGCAAAGAAGCATCGGGGGCCTGCACAACGCATGCCTCCACAAGCAGTTCGACAAGATCAGGTCGGTCATTGGCCTCAATGGGCAGACAAAAAAATTAGATGCAAATATCCCAAATGTTCAGGGTTCACCCACACAATGTGCGAAAAATGCAGTGTAGCATTGTGCTACATGAAAACAAAAAACTGTTTCAAGAACTTTCACTCATCTTAAGTTATTTTAAATTATATAACCTGCTGCGGTAAATAAGTTCCTTAAAATTAAATTTTATGTTATTTTGTTCTATGAATTGTTGTTTTTTTTTTCTTTGTTACATGTTGTTGCCCATAAGCAACAAACCCTTTTTTTTAAATTGTTTCTTTTTAATAAAAAATTTTAAAATTTTTTAAAATACGTCTTTGATTATTTGCTAGCATCTATATGAATTCAAATAGAATGTGTAATTTGCAGTTATTGAGTTATAAAGGGTTAATAAGGAGAAGTAATTCGTACTTAAGGTGTTACTCTTTGCGAAAGGGATAATGTTGAGATGACAGGCGGTGAGGAGAGAGCAAGCTTAGTTCTTTTCACAACTCTACTATTGCGCGTTTTATTAATTTTTTTATAGCAGAGTTCCAGCGCCTCTGGTTTTACATAGACGTTTTAACTTTCTTAAGCCGTATGTGTTTTTAGTACTTTTATTAATTTTTTACTTCGCCGACGATACATCAGAGCTGAGGCACTATTCAGTGACCAGTGCTATGCCTTCATTACTTAAACAGTGCAACAGCAACTAACACAACGCCCCAATTAAAATCGGTTGATGACTTGTCCGGAACAAAGATCGGCATTCAGGTTCTCAGCAAGAAATTGCTTTGCAGTCAACGCGATAGCACCCAGATGCTTTTAGCGTTTATGATAATTTGAATCAGTTGCAAACAAAATAAAAAATGCAGCAAAGTGTTTACTATTGGACGTAGATGCAATCAATTCTACTACCCCGCTATAATCTTGCTGATTCCGTTTCCTGTACTGTAACAGCTGCCGTCTTTATGGTCCTTTAAACTAATCGAAAATATAATGTAAAAGAGCATCAAAAGCAATCAGTGCCTAATTACTATGAAAAAGATCGGACAATTGAGTAGGAAAACACTAGTCGATTCAGGCTTGTTTATGGCGTTGCATACAACTGTGACAATAGTTTCACTTACAAAGTGCAGCTTTTGTATTCGTATATTTAAACATGGACCGTGTATGAGTTTTGAATCAAGTACATTCTTGTATTTGACTCACAGGAGACACACATTTTTTAAATAATAAAATTTAATAAGTAATAAGTTTGAAATTATTACTTAAAATTTTTTATATTTACGACGTCATTTGATTTTAAAGCAACCACCACAAAACAACACCATCACTTCAACCGGAACCATCAATAATTCATCTAATGTCTAACTCCCTCTATCAAAAAAGAACATCTTGTTCATCATAAAAGAGACTTTTGTGCCCACACCACAAAACATACATAAATGATACAATAAAACTGTATGTAATGCATAAAAGATGAAGCGTAAATATACAAAGAAGACACATTCTTCAATTCCTTAAAAGTCAGACAGGAGTCTTACTACAGCAGCAATAACAATAAAATACAAAAAGATAACACAACCAGCATATCGAGAATACAAATGAGAAGAGTCTTAAGAGACAAACGTATAAAAGTGCAAGACAAACTTCAAAACACACACACACACATGCACGCCCCTCCCGAAAACCTATACACATACGCATTTTGAGGAAAATAGGATTAACTTGTCATCCGCAATTGAATTTAATTTTCTTTATTCGAAAAATAAGACAAACACACATACATAAACACACACACACATACATACACACACACACACAATATGTATATATTTCACTCCACTACCCGTATTTGTACTTGTGCAAAATTACACATTCCACGTATAAAAAATAAATACTTCCTCTGTGGAGTCTATTACACCAAAATTGTTTGTCGAGTCTTTTAGTATTTTTCTTTGATGTTGGTGTTGTTGTTGTTATTGTTGATGTTGCATGTTAATGGCATAATTTTGGGATTCGTTTTATTGCACTTTTGGTGTTGCCATTATCGGCCTTCTTTATAAATTTAAATATTCCGATTGAAGGGATTCGAGTTGTCAAAAATGGAAGCGTACATGCATGCATTCATGAGTGGTAAAGTGTCTAAAAAACATTTTAACAACAAATATTTTTTAAAAATTCTTATTTCCTCGTTTAAAAGGGTATGCTCGCAAAAATCCTACCGAAGGGGAAAGGATACCCCTTATACAAGGTAGTATATAGTTATCGTAGATTTGGCTGCCTGTAATAGTAGCAGTATTTAAAATGGAAGTGGTTTAGTCTGCATCTAGTACCGCAGCTCCAAGAAAAACTGACTGGACAGGGCCATGTTAAAGGATACCTACAAAAAAATGTAACACCTTATTACCGTAAAACTGTTTGAAAATAGTAAGAATATTCAAAATAGAACATCTTTGCTTCCTTTGTTTGCAAGGGCATACATGCAGTTTGATCCCATAACATATTTTTCGTTTTAAGCCGAACGGGCAATTTCTCCGCCCAAAAAATTGGTTATCGCTCAACTACTTAAATCCTGAACAGATTTTGAAAATGCTTTCCTTATTTGAAAGTGTATGCTCCCAGTTCGGTGCCATAGAAATATAAACTTGAAATGGCTTGGGACTTTCAGCTCACGAATAATTCACGCCTTTTCAAATCTGTTCGATTGGCTCTTTGTATTGAAGTCGGCTTTTTTGGGAGAAATATTTGATAATAAGTTGTTTATTACTAAAAATTACATTAAAAAAAACTACATCTTTGATAAAAAGTAAAATTTGCATTCAAATAAAAAGTACTTTTTTATAAAAAGTACAATTTCAATAATATGTATCATCTTAATGGAACATTATTAATAAATTGTACTTTTTTAATAAAAACCATTTGTAAATAAGAAGTATGTTGTTTATAAAAAATTATCCCTTTTAATAAAATGTAATAATGTAATAAAAAAGTACCGTTTGGATAAAATATACCCATTTAAAAAGTCTTTATTAATAAAAAGGAAGTTTTAGGTGCAAAGTAAGTTTTTCATAAAAAATTATCTTTATTTAGTTCATTAATCGAAATCAAAATTATTATTTAAAAATTCATTGGTCGTTATTGAAATGCAGGCATAAAAAATAATCTTTTTTTTTAAATTATCTTTTCACTAAAAACTAAATTTTTATAAAAGGAGCTTTTAAATGAAAAAAAATACCTTTTTTGAATTGCTTATTTTACTCAAAACTACATTTTCAGTAAAAATTATATTTTTACTTAAGACTACTTCTAGAGGAAAAAGCTAATTTTTTATTAAATGGTACCTTTTCCACACAAAAAGTACCCATTTATTAAAAAAGGCCTAATTTTTAAAATTTTAACTTAATTAAGCAAAAAGTACAACTTAATAAGTAGATCAAAGCAAAAAAATGCCTTTTTATTAAAAAAAGTAATTACTTTAATCATATGAAATGTACTATTTCCTCAACTATCCAATGTATCATTGGAAAAATCACACTACACTTTTGTACACATGCACATTTGCTTTTGAAACTAATGGTATGGTATACTTAACGTGACCATTTTCTTTGTAACTCAAACCGGGACACCGCAAAACAATTTTTACCCAGTTTTTTTTTATCAAAACAGCACTTTTCAGCAGACCTTGCTACACTAACAGTTTTGAACTCTTCAAGTGACGAACAAGAAATAATAGTCCTGTTTCACACACATCAAGTTTTCTTGATCAAGTTTCAATTCAGCCGGGAGAGCGATAGGGAGAGTATGTATTCTTTTCTTTATCTCTCTCCCAGCTGAATTGAAATTTGATCAAGAAAACTTGATGTGTGTGAAACAGGACTAAATTCAAAAGAAGTTGCATTTACTAAATTAAACACATTTCACAGTATTGGAAGAAAAAAGTTGCTGTTGAAACAAATTTATTTAAATTAAGATCATATTAAAATCTCAAAGATTTTTTGCTTTTTAAGAATTAAAGAAATCTTTTCATAGCATACATGTAAAAAAAAAAATCTTAACAATAAACATTATTTCAAGCCTAAATTATAAAAATTTTCCTATTTTCAATTTTGTACCTTTTATTAATTTTTTTACTAAAATAAAAATTAGTCCCTTTAATTTGTACTTTGTTTTTTTAAGGAAACAATTTTTCATAGGTACGTACATTGCATATTGAGTTAAAAGTATTTTATAAAGAGTAATGCAACAAAAAAGTTGTTATTAATATAAAGCAAATCAAATAGATCTTCATATTATGATTTTAAATCTCAAAGATATTTTTTGCCTTTTAAAGAATCAAAATATAATTAACACTATTTATTTTCGACCTTTTTTAATACATGTATATGATTTTTATTTAAATGAGCTTTAGGTCTCTTTTACAAAAATTATTTTTATTATGATTCAATATTTCGACGCCTCCTTGGGCGTCTTCTTCAGGAAAATTTTTTATTAATATGACAATATTTTGAAAACTTATTTTACATACATACATACATGAACAAATTGAAAAAAAAATTTTTTTTTTTATAAACCAATCAAAATTAATAAAGTAAAAAATTTTTAAAGAAACAAAAAACAAAAGACTAAACAAAAAATGTTTTTTATCTTTGAAGAAATGAAAAATCCTTTATACTAATTATATTATAACAACAAAAAATATTTTACATTCCTATTAGTCAGTTTAATTTACGAATTAAATGCCTATAACATTGAGCAACATTATCTGTATCCATGCGATGGTAAGAATAATGAGAGATGTGATAAAGTATATATAGGTACAACAAAGAATAAATTGAAGACTAGGTTGGCAGGACACAAGTCAGACCAGAAGTATAGGAATGTTTCAACTTCACAAAAGACAGCATTAACGAAACATTGTTGTAACTCTAGTCATAATCCGGACTTTAGAAAAGTATCAGTCTTAGCTATAGAGAAGAATTTTAAACGACGTTATATGTTAGAGATGCTTAACATTATTAATATTGCAAGTAATAAGGTAGTAAATTATAAAACTGATACAGATAATGTTGCTCAATGTTATAGGCATTTAATTCGTAAATTAAACTGACTAATAGGAATGTAAAATATTTTTTGTTGTTATAATATAATTAGTATAAAGGATTTTTCATTTCTTCAAAGATAAAAAACATTTTTTGTTTAGTCTTTTGTTTTTTGTTTCTTTAAAAATTTTTTACTTTATTAATTTTGATTGGTTTATAAAAAAAAATTTTTTTTTCAATTTGTTCATGTATGTATGTATGTATGTAAAATAAGTTTTCAAAATATTGTCATATTAATAAAAAAATTTCCTGAAGAAGACGCCCAAAGAGGCGTCGAAATATTGAATCATAATAAAAATAATTTTTGTAAAAAAGACCTAAAGCTCATTTATATAAAAATCATATACGAATCAAAAAATATTTAAATAATACACACACAAATTGTTAAAAAATATTAATATACACCTTCTGTATATAAGCATAAGTATGTACATAAATAGATTTTCGTACTTTCAACTTTGTACAGCTAGATTTTGTCGCTTTATATTTTTTGATCTACACGAGCGATTTGAAAAAAGTTTGCTTTCTAATAATTTTGAAAAAAACGTACGAAATAAAAATGTTTAAATTTTATACATTTTCATACATGTTTATTATGCTACAGGAAACCGGGACAAATTCCCATTTAAAAGCTACCTTCCGGGACACCGGGACGGTGAACCGGAAATCGGGACTGTCCCGCCGAAATCGGGACGGATGGTCACATTAGGTATACTATTATTGTTGCAACTCATAATTTCTAATAGATTTCTCATAGATTTAAGAGTGCAACCCTTTCACATGTATGGCTGTGTGTGGGCGTATGTGTTTGTGTAGTGTGGCATACGTAATTCATAATATGACAAGTGTAATGCGGAAAATTGCATGCCATTGGGGAAACATTTATCATATTCATCACTTTGTTGCTGAATTAGTTTCCTGTACCTTTTGGATTGCTGTACAACTTTTTTTAATTTTTTACATTGAATGGCGCTTTATGTGGATCTCTTTTCTGTGTCTGGAGTGCTTAAAGCTTTTTCCGAACTATTAATGCTTTAGTAGCAAAGGATGATTTATCAAAATTATTTTGTTAGGGAAAAAAATAAGGAAGAAATCACCTGCTCGTGTTGCATTAATTTTTACAAGAGCGTTTCTTATATTTAAGGTTTCCTTCTCAAATGGCATTCATTCCAGAAGTTTGACCGTAAGAGGAGGCTCAGTAGTCATAAGTACTAGACAAATTGATTGGGGAAGCATTAATGAAATACGTTGATTTGTCTTGATCGACTTCTAAGTCATTTTGAAGATCCATCTAATTCATTTTTAAGTTGAGGGCATCGGTTTCATTCATTTTCACAAAAGTTTAATAAATATTTTTTTTTTTTATAAATTTTATAGTTATTTATTATTATTTGTTTGCTTTAAAGTCACGTTCTATTTTTTTAGTTGATAAACAATTAATCGCTTAATATTTTAAATGGCATGTGTGTGATTTTTCGTTCTTTTGAGAGCATTGAAGAAAATCTATAACGCACAATGGGGCTGAAGTTGATACAAATGTAAAGCAAAGGAAAATGTTACAAAGTTTATTAGGTGTGAGTGAAAGTTTTGTCGCTTCTCAAAGCGTGTGATGGCACCCAAACAGCTGGGAAATGAAAACAAACCTGTGTTCCAGAGCTGAAGTCTAATGAATTCTTCTGATCATGCTGGCTAGCCATTCATCATTGGCTTGAACGAAATTTCGTTCGAGCTCTTATTGCCGTTCTCTACAAAAACATCGTACAAGTTCGTTTTGCCTTCACCGCATTATTTCCCGTTTAGAAGGCGGGCAACGTGTTAACAGTTTCGTAAATTGAAGTAAAAAAAATAATACACTCCTAGCAATCTAGTCCCTATACTGCCGGGAAGTGTTTCACTGCAATATTTCTGCGATAGCTGCGTGCAGGTGATGCTTAAATATTCCAAAAATTTACTTCAGACTCCTCCTACACGCGCTTTATTTTTTCTCTCCATTAAAAGATTAATCAGTTTTAATAAAGTAAATGATTATTGTCTTAATCAAATCAACAATTTTTGTAATTTAAATTTTTATGTATGAAAACTATTCGAAATAATCGTCCAATTATAAAAATATAACTGCGTGGTGTTATAGAAATATTTTAATCATATTTGTTTAATTTTTTATTTCATAAATGAGCTTTAGCTCTTTTTAAGAAAAACAAGTTCTTTTTTTTCAATATTTTGACGCCTGTTTAGTCGAAATAATAGTGTTTTAAAATATTTCCTCTGTGTTCCTTAATATATACAACTTTTTTACAATAACTATAAAGGCATTGATCTGCTCCCTCAGGCGGTTAGATTATTTCGCCACTAAAGCTAGAATATACATATATATATATATATATATATATATATATATATATATATATATATATATATATATATATATATATATATATATATATATATATATATAAGGGCTCACAAGCAATGAGCCAATGTGGGGCAACCTCGGACTTACTCTTTTATTTTTTCCAAGCAATAAAAGGAATTTAACTAAAGCTGAATAGCATCAGTTAAGGTCGGTACTGTTAGCAGAGCCGTTGGTGAGATGTTATAAAAAGAATTAAACTCGGGGATCACGTGGTGGCTGTGGTTAAAACCCAAAGATACGCGGGAAGAGTTATGGGTCGGATGAGTGTGTCTGTAATATGGTGCTAGTGACCGGTTGTAGATGCTCTCTTCAGTCCATATATATCTATGTGCTGTTGCTATAAGACAGAGCTGCCCAGGTGGTTGCGGTTGGTGAGTGCTGGCCCATTGGGGTGGTAGGAGGTTAGATACCTCCAGCACTTTAGCAAGGTGTCTGTACATGGTTCTGCAGCCTGCACAGAATTTGCTACCATGTCGTCCCTATTAGGGGCACATGTAGAACCACACCCTGTATGTGCCTCCGGAATGGGCGACGGGGACGGTGGTGAACGGCTTTATTCATCCAGTGCGAAGAGCACCGTCAGGTTAAGTTTATGACAGGTACTAATGTAAAATCTTTGACATAATTGTCCTCTCTACCCTATCCCGTTTACAAAGAAGTAACACCTTAAGTAAGTAATAGGCATTAATTGCCTGGGTTGTAACTTCTCTTAAAAAAGTGTGTTCAGCAATTTTATGTAAAATACTACAACTCTACATTTTAACTCTTTAAATTTTCAATATATGTATCCTTTTTTACACTATAGTTGAAAAAGGGCAAACAACTATTCGAAAAATTCTCGAGCAAAATGTTCCAGAAATATATTTGTCATAAAATTTTACGATAAGCCACCAAGTGCAGTACAGTGTATTTTTCATAAATGGAAAATATATTGTCAGCATTTTTTAAAATTAGTATGTATATTAGTTTAGAAAGAAAAGAAATTAATTATTCTTTTAATTTAATCCTCAATTTCTTTAATAATTTCTAATAAGTATTTGAATATGTATTTGGACTTCTATAAATTTGAACTTCAATTAATTATACAGTGTGGGTGAAATTTCAAAACTTTTTCCAGTTAGTTTTTAATTAGACGTATTTGTTTTTTGTGGGAAACTTTTCAAATATTTTTATTGATTTAACTTTGGATGAATTCTTTATTCTGTTAGTTTTTTTAATGTTGACCTTTTATTTTATTTCCTGTATAATTTTGTTATATTGCTCAAGATAAATTGGATGGTGTTTACAAGAATAATTATTAAAATTTAAATTAAATCGCATGTTTTTTTACTCCTTTTATTCTATCTAAGTAAGAGTTTTTATTTTCGTTATGTTTAATTATCTCCTTATTGTGCATCTTCCCTCTCTCCTCACTTTCTGCTGCTTCCGCCTCAGTTTCAACTAACCATTTAACTTCCGAAACCACATCTTCATCATTTCCCGATTCTTCCATTAATATCATAATGTCTGAAGTATTATCTTTGCTGTTGCTAGATTTTTCGTTTGGAGCCTCAATCTCCTGAGAATTATCTTCACCATCAGCAGATCCTTCAATTGACAGCCCTATATCTATAGCTTTCTCTTCACCACCTCCAGATCCTTCAAAAGATGCCTCTACATCCATGTTTTGCTTTGGTTTTTGTCTCCCTTGAATCGATCTTTTTGAGAATTTCAAGCGTTCCATATTTTCCTCCACAAAACACACACCGACGGATAGGGTCTGCTGCAGAGTTACTTAAAAATAAAACATTTACTTAAATATTTAAAATAGTTTGAAAGTTTTTGGTAATTACCAGCCAATGCAAGAAAAATTACAATTGCAAATGAATTCATGATTTCTAGTGGTTCTGTCTTACTCGACTCTGAGAATCAATTTGCATATAATTCTTATTTTAATTATTGCTTTGCTTTTTATTTAATTTGTTTCATTTAAAAAACACATTGTAGCATGTAACCGGGCTTAATGTTGTGGCACTTAAGTCACGTACCTCATAGTTTTTTTTTTATATATTCTCTAATGGAATTTTCAATTATAAGTAGTCCTTCTTTAAAAAAAAGTGATAAATCTTTTAAATGGAATGTTTGACATTCTAAAAAGTATGTGAGTTAATTGTTGCTCAAAAAACAATGCACAGTGGGACGGATGATATAGCAAAAGCAATATGTTTTTTTAACCAGCCCCAAATAAATAAACATAAATTCTCAAGAGACTTTTTTAAATTTTGTTTTATAGTCTATTAGGAGAAACGTTTACACCTAGTTTCCCAACTAATATTCTAATTGCAATCGGGAATACTTCTAACGATCATTGTCTTCCAAGTACCCTCCGCCAATTTGTCCAAATGCTATCAATTTCCAAATTTTATTTATATGAAGAATATAAAATAAAAATTTGTATCATGTATACAACAGTGAAGTTAATTAATCGACAATTGGGAACCATCGACATGAATAGAAGAACCATAATTCAGAAATTTACTAGGAATTAAAAACAGACGTCTTCCCGCTGGCAAGCGTAATACAGCGGACCACATCGACACGAATGAGCTGGTTCAATGAGCCCAAACTCCAAGTTTTAGGATGATAAACTCACTAGGATTCGCTTACTCCTCTGCAAGGAGTTCTTGAATTCATAACCGCTGTTATCATGGGATACTGAAAATTCGGCGGTCATGCCAGACAAAATGATTTCACGCCACACGATTACTATAGGTGTTGTCTCAACTAAGTGAAAGAAGAAAGTGTCCTCCATTTTTTGTAGATCTATCCTACAGAGCCCTTGCAACGACAGAGACACTTGGCGTAGCGACTCATGATTGGGATTGCGATAGCAGATCTGAGGAGATTTAATTCCTTTAGCAGGAACAGTGGATTGTCCTGTATTGTTTATTTTTCTTCCTAAAATTGCTAAGCAAAAAAATCGAAGTTTAATCGTTTTACAAAAAAAAAAAAAAAAAAAAAAATTTTTAGAGATTTTTTGGACGATTGTAAAAATGAGGAGGGTCTATCACTTCGTCTGTATTTTTTTAAATATATTTTGTAAAATTTTTACATTTGTGAACGTTTTTTAAAAATTTCTTTTTTTGTTTGAAAGTTCATGCTTCTAATGTGGTCTCATTTCAAAATGTGATAGGACCAGGAGAAGTAATACATCCCATACAAACTTATACTTAATTATCGCGTATGTGGTTCTTGACCAATTTAAAAAAAAATCATGCTTGCAACATGTACCATAAATTCTTTTTTCGAAAAATATGAGAGAGTTCGGCTTGTGAGTGTCAATGTTTTCTCCAAATAATGTTGTGCATATCGGGAGCAAATTTTTGAAATTCATACATTTACCTAATTGTGAATAAATGAGAAATGCGTAAATCGATTTTCATGATCTATGCCTTTTTTTGCTCATGAGTTATGTGACTTTACGCGAAAGTAATTAGTTTTGGCACTTTTTTCCATTTTGGATTTTTTCCCTTCATACATTCATTTTTAACTTCGAAAGTGTTGCACATATAGGAAAACGTTATATGAAGGGATTAAAGAAATTGTAATTCTTAATTTTTCTAAATTTGTTTCATCAAATTCGGACAAGGGGTTCTCGAGTTATGTTAAACTACGTTTTTGCCAAAATGTTACAACTAAGCGAAAAAACATGAAGATAAGGAAAAAATTTAAAAGGTCATAACAAAAAACTGACACATACGAACGCCAAACCCTTTGAGGGTTTTACTATACTGACCTAGTACCATCACCCTGACTTGGAATTTCTCACCCCCCAGATTGCCTGTTGTACTGTGTAATTTTACCACCCGATACATTTATCCACCGGTTTTGAAAATATAAATTATTATATGGAATGGTATGATCGTAAGGGTCTTTAAGACAAAGTGTGTGTGACATATTAATATATATTTTTTTTTCATTATATCAAAGGCTGATTAGTACCATTATGTAATATATAATGGTAAAAATGTTCGTCGGAACTCTGATATATAAAATTTTCTTCGAATGACATTATGACTGAATTCGAACAATGTCACAGGTTTAAGGGAGATGACATTACCCTAAAATTGTTTGTGCAGATTGCCCAATATGACGTGAGTTGTGTGAAACGCAGCTCCACATGATACTTCTATCCACATAAAATAATTCAGGTTAAAAGAAGATGGTAATCAAAGATCTATAGCGCTCGCATTGACATTGATGACTGGGCCAACATTGTTCTCAAAGATTGATGGTCCGATGAAGCCGCCATCCCAACATCTGCATGAAACAGTAACTTTTGGCGCGCATTGGACGCTCTTGTATCTCATGTGGATTGGTTTTATTTTAAATAACCCGGGGCCAATTCAGAGAACACATGTCATTGTCTATGGTCAGTTACATTCAACTGCTGGGTCAGTTGAATTATGTTCGTGTGCAGGTCTAGTTCACAACGCAAAGTTTGCCAAATTGTGGTCTGCGAAAGCCGAGTTCTTGTAAGCGACACGAATTCTCCTGCACACTCTCACGGACAGCACTAGATCTCGGGTTTCTTTGTCGTACGGGTGTTTATTTATTTGTTTTTTGAACCAGTGGTCTCAAATGTATCCACCAAATGAACGTGGCACGCGGAATGTTTTCCAAACAGAACACCAATTTTATCATTTGCACGTAATATTGAACGCTATATCCATCCATGGTGATATGACAGCCAATTTGACAGATGTAGTTTCAATAATATGGCCACTGACAAATGTAAAAAGTTGAAAGTCTCTATTTGAATACCCAGTAGTTTGGTCGCATTAAAATTTAAGTGGAATTTGAACCAACAAAGCAGATGTCATAAATAATTATTATCACATAACTCCATCATATATTTAATAAGATATTTCGATCTTCCCTTAGAGTGAAATGTAAACCAGAAATGGACGCTATCTGATTTGGCGATAAGTTTTTGTTAATGATTTTAATACTATTTTTAAAATTAAAAAAAAAAAAAAAAATAAATAAATATATATATATATATATATATATATATATATATATATATATATATATATATATATATATATATATATATATATATATATATATATATATATATATATATATATATATATATATATATATATATATATATATATATATATATATATATATATATATATATATATATATATATATATATATATATATATATATATATATATATATATATATATATATATATATATATATACATATATATATTCCCATGGATGCTATAAGGAGCATAGGGTCTTAGACCTTATTTCGTTCATGGAATGGAAAATGTGAGTAAATTGCACAATTGAATCAAATGAAATAGAAAAAATTTGCAACCATGAGAGTAACTACTAATTAAAACAAATATTTTATAACAATATTTATCAAATTCGTTATTCGAGATATTCTCCAAAATAACCATTTTAATATTCTATTGTTTGTTTGTACAAAAGCTTTCTAAAGCTATTTATACTTTTGTGTTTTTGTTGATTACAAATAGATAAATCTGATTGAGTTCTGTTTGAATTCTCATATCGTGTTTGTAGTCTGTGGCTTAAGTATACGAGCTTTGAATGCTTTCAATCATGATTTGGCTAAAGGGTACTGATGATTTGGTTAGCGCCAATGAAATGCAGGCATATACCTAGCTAAGCCAACAACAACCAATAGAATACAAATATTTTATTTTAAATTAACAAATATTTTTTTTATATATTTGACTACACGATTGAAATTGTTATCGTGTTTGTGTATCATAAGCTCCAAAGAGCTTTGTGAACAGGATATGCAGTGTTTATGAGTAGAATTTCTTATCATTACTTTGTCAGCCTTGACGTGTCCAGTAATGAATTTAATTTAATTTGACAGTACATGTATATAATGTTTATATCTAAAATGCAAAATAGTAATAAAAAGTTAATTCAATGATAAACTGCACTACTGTTGTATTGATTTGTGATTTATCATAAAGGATATATGGGGTAGGCAAGAGCCCTGGTATGAAATGAGTATTATTTTTTAAAATATTTACTAATTCTTACTACTTTCTGTTCATAAATGGAACTTAAATTTAATTTTTGGTATTGGAGATGTATGTGGGAGGTAGGCATGTCCTTGCACCGAATGGAATGAAAATTTACCCAAATTTTAGAAATGCAATTTTGCATTCATTTATAAGTTCTCATTGGGTGCTGGTAGTAAATTTAACAAGCATCAAGCATCAAATAAGCGTCTATGACATATAAGAATATCCTTGCACCGAATGAAATGATATTTATCAAATAGATAGAAACCATAACTTTGGAAATTCTGCACGATATTTCCTATATTCTGACGAAAACTATTGGAAAATATGATTTCTAAGACTATTGTAGATAGACATATCCTTGCATAGAATACAAAAAAAAAAAATTAAAGCTCAAAAAATAAATCTCTTGGGCCAAGTCACAAATGTATTCCGGTCATAAATGTGGCAAGTATGTAGTATTTGCAAATAAGGATACATAAGAGGTAAGCATGTCCTAGTGAATTTAAATTTCACATCAATTTCAACAGCTTAATTCTAGACATGGTTGCAGAATCTTACTGCATTCTGGTCATAAACATGGCAAAAATGTAATATTAAAAATATAAGACGTAGTCATATCCTTGCATCGAATTAAGTGAAATTTTACATGTGGTAGTAAAGCTTAAGAAACATGAGTTAATTTTTTTTATACTCTAATCACAAATGCAGCAAAAACTTTGTTTTTATTATTAAGGATGTATGGCCATTTTTTTGGCAGGATAAAATTTAATTTATCAAAGAGCTTAAGAATTGAATTTTGAAGCCACTTGTATTTTTTCAAGTTCTGACTATAAGTGCAGCAAAAACATAATATTTGAATATAAGGATATATGGTTATTAGGCATGTCCTTTTGCTGTATAAAAGGAAATTCGTCACAGAGCTGAAATGCGAAATTCTACAAGCAATGGCATATGTTCAATGCTGATTCTAATTATTGATGATACTCGTATATGGGGGTACTGTGATGTCTTTGTTTTAAATTTTTCCTAAATTAAAAAGTTATGTTAATTTTACAACATTATATTGCCATAATTTCGTCTATCTGCAATAGTTGCTATAATTTGGATGATGAATGTGGCTCATAACACATTAGAAATTATGTTGATTATCTTTTTTTCTTGTTGCCTTGCGTAATATTGATGCATAGGAAATAATTATTTACTGCAATATGGGTTAAAATGCTGATTTTTGCAACGGATCGGGATAATATAATTCGTCTTACTTGTAGGTGCTGTTGACTGCGATCCTGAGTTCGATCCATGTTCAGGATAAGTCGTCAACATCATGAGCTTTTGTTATTTACGTTGGTGTGGCGTTGTATTAATTGTTGTTCGACTGTTTAAGTGATGAAGGAATTGCATTGGTCACTTAGTAGTATTGGCAGCGGTTGATACTATTCTACACTAATGTATAACGCTACATCACCGCACCCTCCTTCGTAGGTATTGTTAGCAGAATCGTCGGCGAAGTAAAATAATTAATAAAATGGCTACAAAAACAGCTTAAGAAGAGCTAAATGCGTCTCCTTAGCACCAATTCTGCTATAAATAGTAGTCTTCTCATTTCATTCCCTGTCCTCTCCGTAATATTCCTTTTACTAAAGAAGTAACGCCCTAGTAGTAGGAATTCATTGCCTGAGTGTTACTTTTCTTTATAAAAAAATTAGATAAATTTTATTTTACTTCTGATTTCACTTTTGTTTGATTCATAATAATTTCACATTGATTTCTTAGAACTATTCTTTAAAACTTATCTAATTAACACTTTTACCAATGTTTATTATTTATTTCCCCTTATTTCTAACAATAAATGTCGTTTTCTGTTAGATGTCCTAAGGCAGGATGAAAGGGAGAGTTGGCAGGGAAGCAGACCGAGGGTGTTTAGTTGATGATTAGTTTTGTTTTCCAAAACTTAATGAGAATTTATTTAACTACTTTTGTTATTTTTCTAAAGAAAATAAATGAAAATTCTTTTTATTGTTGTTCGAAAAAATATATGTCTGCGGAAAAGCAGTATTTACTTAAAGAAGAAATCATACACACACAAGCTTATACAAACATCTATTTATAAAAGCAGCATTCAGAGACAAACATTCATTAGACTTGTAGTACTCGTTAATGCCAGCATCCCTTTTCCTGCAAAAACTTTTTCCCTGGTAACGAGACGAAGTCATAAATAATGCAGTTTGTTGATAACAAAAAAAAGCAGGGGTGGTATCAAGAAATTTTGATA
Source organism: Germaria angustata (assembly GCA_963681545.1). Classification (NCBI taxonomy): domain Eukaryota; kingdom Metazoa; phylum Arthropoda; class Insecta; order Diptera; family Tachinidae; genus Germaria; species Germaria angustata. The sequence goes on along the minus strand of OY813001.1, from coordinate 83,669,492 downwards.
CACCAGAGATGAAAAAACTGGTACAATTAAATTTTCTGTGGTACTATTTGAGTTCTAAAATTTAAATGGTATATTAACGACTTTTTAGTACTAGCATTTAACCGCGACTTTGCCAGCATCCGGATAGAAATAGAAATAGTTTGATTAATTAAAATAGTAATAATAACGTTTGCTGATTTATTGTTTTTTCAAAAGTAAATGTGCGTTTTTGAGGCTTGACAATCCTCAGCAACCGATCTTAAATTGACTATATAAGATCCAAGAAGTTCCGAAACAAATTACTGCCTCGTTAAGAGTTTGTCCCTAAAACTCTCTTATAATCATTTTAAATGCCAACTATAGGAGATATTGCATCCAAGCAAATTCAACATACTATCCTGAGTGAAGGAGCTCATCCGCACAGATTGGAATGAATGCCATTATAATCTCTTATAAACCAAGTCAATTTTCCGATTTAATAATCTTGTCATCTTTAAAACAAAAATCAAAGCAAAAAAAAGCAAATCCTTGGCTTACGTTCGAAAATTAGTCCTTAAACGAAAGGCGTGATCGGACATGTCATTAATTGAAATGCCACAACATACTTAATGAGTTTCAAAAGAATAGTTGCTTCAATCATAAAACATACCAAGCCCATCCTCTTAGGGTTATCAGACCCAACATTACCTGTGAATCAGTTGCCTGGTGGCGTGACTCCAGGGCATGGTTTATGACGTGTGCTGTGTTTTCTGAGGAAAAGGGTATTTCGGTTTTTTCAGATATTGACCTATCGCCGATTCACCGCAAAAGGTTATTATAGTACCACAACATAGTTCCTAGAATGGTAGGGCAACGGACATACAATAAGTAGGGTTGTGTTAGCAGCCCGTGAAGAGCTGTTACCGATGCCACAGGTTGCAGGAACCCAAATGATGGGATTGTTTATTAAATACCTAAACTGTTCCCCTTGTCCCTTTGGAGTCGGACGATAAATTCTGGAAGTCAGTAACTTAAGGCATGACCGCACTGGACATGTTAACATCCTACAGAGCATGCTAAGCTACTATATGACCCCTGTCATGAACTTTGACAAGAGACAGAACTGTGAAGCGAAGTACCGCGGTTTCCAGCTTCAGAAACGGCACCGAAGAAATCTCAGGGTTACCCTCTGACGACCTTGACCTTTTGATAGCATCCAAGTTACCCGACAATTCCAATGGAAGTTTAAAAAAGAATTTAGGGGCTCACCTTAACGGCGAGCTCAATTAACAGTTTAAAGTACAGTCTGGCTGCTATGAGGGTTCTTATTTGTAAGATGTTCAAGTCGAAGTTTGACCGGGCGTGATTATATTCTCCGGCTCTGCCAGAATTGCATCAGATCATTATAGTATGGTTTCGGGGCTTAAGTATATCCAGGGCAACGAGATATAAGGTGAGTATGCGAGAGTGAGTTTGGCTTTGGATCTGATGAGCTCTCCATTCCCTTGGTTGAGCTCTGAAAACAGTTCAAGGATAAGGGGCTGCAGAGGATGCAACTTAGGTGGTATACAATCAATGCTTGCATAGTATTCAGTACTCTTTTGTCCTCATTAGCCAGCGCTAAGATGAGACAGTTGAGGTGGTACACAATTGCTACTTGCAGAATTTCATTACTATTTTGCTTTCTTAAGAGAGCGGTAAGAAGGGACAGTTCATAGCCCTTAGGAAAGGGTTGTCAAAACTCCTGATCGATCATATATCGGTACGATCAGGATTCTCCCAATGGCTACTGTAAGCGCTGTTTCAACGCAGATTGAGGAAGAATCTTTTCAACAGTTTCTATGCGACTGTCCGGCTATGAAAGATTTTAGGCCTAGGTATCTTTCCAATTGTTTTCTTCACTAAAATGCTACTGACTAGTTCTTGTGAAGAGTTCTGGTAGAGTCTTAGTTTCTCGGACTACAGAATTTCATTTTTTTCGCTTGGGCACTAGAAGGAGCCTTATGGCCTGTGAGTATACCCGAAGTTCTTCGCTTCAAGCTGTCCCATCAACCCATCTCGACCTTCTCCAACCATTACCTTCTCTCGCCACCCACGCTTCTAACAAAATAATAGCAATGCAGCAAATCCTAACATAATCTCTATAAAACACGCACTGCATTCTGTTTTCCATAAGAAACGATATGGTTATTCCAGTATTAGCGTTTCTGTTACGAGTATCTGTCTGCTTCAGTGTCTGTATGTAGTTAATAAAATCTTCACTCATGAGTTGAAAACTTATTAAGACAATTTTAACGAGTTTTATGCGTGTATTTTATTATTTTCTTCTATGTATATTGCTATTCATGTATTGCTTTTCACATATTGATTTAATGCTTAGAATCATTTTCATTTAATTTTTTGCTGCTTCAGGATAAATTATTTAAGATTTAAAACTCATCACGATTCATTAGCAGCAGGAACAAAATCTGCAACAGTATAATCTGAAGATAATTAAGCAATACAACTTAATATAGTCTAATAGAAACGTTATAAAAATAAAAGAAATATTGGAGGAAGAAAAAATAAAATTTTTAAAAACTGCAACAGAGCGTTTTCACAATGACGCAAATATACGTTGCATATTGCGGCAGATGGTGGATTCACCTTTCAAATTTATTACAATTTTGCGTGAGACATTCTCTTAACATCAATATGGCAGTATAGCAAAAATCTGTTAACACTGATCTCAGCTTATTTATATAAGTTAACTCGGGTGGAGACGTTTTGCTCACTTGCCAAAGTGCTTGAAAGCCAGGCAACAGCTGATATAAATGGGTGTGAGTACTAATACTGGAGACAAACTGTCAAAACTGTCAACTTGACGGTTTTTACTGTCAACTTCAATTTCAGCTGATGGCTTTCAAAATGCCTCTCTACGTTATGGTGTTTTTGGAATGCAACAAAGTCATCTCAATTTGTTTCAACGCTTCATCATTATCTGCATTATCTCCATAAAAACTGTTGGATTCGATATTCAAATGTCAATTTCGTGTAGACTCTTTTATTGGCTTCTACAAATTTCTCAAAGACTTTTAATTGACCGAACAGTAGAATATTATTCTCGGCATCAAAATATAAAAAACTATAATTGATTGTTGACAATACATCCTTACGAGCTTCAACTTACGTGGGAGCTTCGACTTTATATCTTTGATAATGAATACCACAGACACATGTGAGCCTCACTCTCCGGCACAAGTAGCGGTTTCACGTGTATCATAATAGAAAGAATGCAAACACCCGACAAAACAGTAGAATCGTGTTTTAAATCTGATATCGAGTCGGCCAAAATTTGGTAAAAAATATAAGGAGAAGAGCCAGATTTGATACTTTGTATCAACAAAATTAAAGAAAACTTTGAGGATTGGGAAGGAAAACGTCCCCACTAGAATACCTTCTATATTTCACCATCTAATTTAAAAAAAATGAAATTTGAACAGCAGGGGATATATTTGTTCCATATCTTATATTTCGGGAAAAATTTTTAATTTTTATTGAATTTTTAAACTTATTCCTTAATTTTACTTAGATTTCTCTGAGTCTTATTCAAAATTTAAAAAAACAAACAATCAATCAATCCAATAAGAACCTTGATTTTTTTATTTACTTTTTATTTTATATTAATCAGACTTATTACGGTTGGCGATTTTCGACTTCTACTTCAGAATATATTATTAGATTAAGGAGATCAGGCAATATTTTTCTTCGTCTTTGCTAATTAAATTGGTTGGTAAGTATGAGGAACACAGGAGAGATGTTCCTCCTATGAATCCTGGAGTTGTTCGGATTTTCGGCTCTTGGCCTTCCTCAGACAGCCCAAAAAACTTATAACTTACAACCTGATCTGCGAAATAAAGGCGCTACTACGTTTATATAAGAAATAATGTTGGAAGAAATGTGATGTAATGCAGGAAGAAGTTTGCTGCTTAAGGGTGACAGTGGCTGGCTTCCAAGCTCTCCTGTTACCAATAGTTAGATATGGTTGAGTGCTACCTACAACCGGTGAAGGAGATCCAGCTACTTAGTAAGAGACTTCTGCATGATCTGTGAATGTCATGTACAAAAATTGCCACCTGGCAACCGCAGTGGGAGCAATGGTGGACGCATTGTATCATGTGGTTAGTCCAAAAGGCAGGTGTTCACGTTAATCTTAGACACATCTTTTCTTACCAAAAGAAAAAATAACATGACTGATATTGCTAATAATGGTATATGGAACGTTTTGAGGAACAGCATCCAATAGAGATCGAGATTATTATAAAATAGTGTAGTTTATACCACTGAATCACCCGAAATCAATATATTCTGTGACTGGTTGTGCGGTGTTGTGATGATAAACGACATCTCTTTACAAAAATGATATTCTCCATTAAGGACAAATCAGCTCCTTATTTGGCTCAGGCCGCTGGTCGGCGCAACGCTTCATCGTTGAATCGTTAAAGGTTAAAGGATGCAACAATAGCAAGAAAGTCATAGCATTGTGAAACATTGTATCAAAATCATTCACTTACTAAGTGAAGCATGTCCTTATACATTATCCTTATTATCGTGAGGACTCAACTCGTTTTGGTCCTGTTGATACTGTTCGTCGACAAGCCTTCGATGGATCTTACCTACATCGTGTCAACCAAGCTCTTTGCTTGCGAAGCTGCATTAACGACGGTCAATAGCAGCTTCAGGACTGTGGACTAATTTGTCCGATGTGTTGAGATTCCTCTTACTCTTATGGCATTAAAAAGAAGGATGAGTTGGAACGTGTTCCCAAGTCTAAGAGGCAAAAGAGTTTATTGATTTTGCAATTGGTATATATTACACTTTCTTATCATTAAGGATAAAGAACTAAATGCTGAAGTCGCAGTCAAAATTCTCCAACACGGTCAGATCGAATATAATTAAGTAAAAATTTTTTAACGATATGTATTATTTATATAATTTAGGTAAAACAACAATCACTATCTTCGTGACCATGAGCATATAAAGGGAAAATTGATTTATGATCTTCTGTTTTATCATTTCCTTTCGTCGTTTTTATAATATCCAATAATGACAGCTTCCCAAATTTTGTGAACGAATCCTTATCGTCTTTATTTTTAAACAAATCAGGTACTCCACATTTCTCCAACGGCTCTTCTATTTTATTCTTTTCTTTTTTCTTTTCTATAAGATCCAAAGATGGAAGTTTGTCCATTATTATCACTGACTCTTTGTCAGGTTTCTTTTTAAACAAATCAAGTAGTCCGCCTTTTTGGAAAACCTTTTCGAATGGAATTTTGGGAAAAAGATTAAATTTAGGAATTTTAAAAAAATTATCATCTTCATTTTCTTCCTTGATTATTTCAAATGAGAGTTTGGGTATAAATGCGTAAGCTGGAAAGGCAGATAGAAGATCATTAGAAAAAAATTTTTTTTACACAAATCTGATAGTTTTATGGAATTTGTTTTGGTGGCGAATTTATCAAAATTTTGATGATTTGCATGGTACCCTAACTAAAGAATGAGACTACTTGAGAGCCTCAGCTACAAGAGTTTTCGCTCTTTGCCTATTTTATGGTCTTTGTAGCCATTATCATTAATTATTTACATCGTAAGACTGTCGATGACACTTGATTTTTCTAAGGCGTCACTCAGTAGCAAACAGTAGGATAATTTTTAATTTCTCCAAACGTTCGAAGCTGTCGCACATGCTACAGAGTAAGATTCAGTTGAGATGATCAAAAAACAACAGATGAAAATATTAATCGATAGCACTAGCTCACACTTATGTAGCCCTTCCAAGGATTTAAATAGTCATGTTTGGTCTGCTGGTACAGACACAAGAGAATAGAGGTTTCAGTGGCCTGATCACGTAACATCAACTGATAGACGATTTTTTGTATACAACTCCAAAAAATCGTCAACGGTTCTATTTCTCCCTTAAATATTCTCTCCAAGAATTTAAATAGTCATATTTGGGCTCCTACATCAGTTACATAGTAGAATACCCATTGAAATGATCACGAAACAGTAACTGAAGCATAATTCTTCTTAGAAGATTTCTTCAAAGTTTTATATATTCATATTTACCACTCCAAAAAGTCTTATGAATAATTATTTTCTCGAAAAATATAAGTTGAAGTTCCGTTGATGTGATCCTTAAACAGCAAATGTCACATTTGGTATTGACAAATCTAAAAGAAGCGGCGTTAGACGAATTTTTTTAGACCAGACTCTTTTTTAGCGGCAGCATGTCCCATGTTGATTTCAATCAAACTAGTGGACTTAACAATATCAAGGAATGAAATCTGGGTGAAAATTTTGAATAACTTCTATGTGGAGTATTGACAAGTCAACTACATCCATATCGTTCAATTCAAAACTCAAAAAAACACAGATATTAACTTTTATTAATTGTACAACAGAGAAAAATCTCAATTTCAGCAAAAATTTTCCTTATAGTGATCTTGGGGGAATTTGTGAGCTCTCTGTCAATATTGTGCTAAAATTATGTTCATGTCCAACGAAAATCAACGCTTATTGTCATGAAGAGAGGAATAGAACGAGTCCTTATTTATTCCTTTTTTGTAAACAAGCAGAAAATTTGGGCTCCAACATTAATGCATTATACTTCAAGACAAAATTGCAGCAATTAAGAGGGTAATGAACTGGCTTAGGTAGGTACTACATAATATTTGATCCTACTATTCCAATTTGTACCAACAGTAAGGCTCGAATAAATGCTCTATTATATACATGATATTCGAAATGGTACAAGAGCGCCAACTTCTTTGAATAAGATGGCGAGCCAATCCAACTACACATGTGTGTTAAAAGGTTGAATTGGCTGTGTCACGCTAAAAAGTTATAAAAACGTATACATCAGAAACTGCTCAGAAAAGTTCAGACTAGATAATCCTTAGATATCACTTGTGTGGTCACAAGATCTATTTGGACTTAGTATGATTATACAAGATCATTAGCTATAGTAAATCCTCCCAGCGAACAACTACGGCCCTGAACAGACATTGTTTTACGAGTACACACGAAAGAAGATAAAATCATGTCTTGAATGACTTCTGCAGAAGTAAGCAGAATGAGAAGGAGGAACAAATCGTGAGACACCACCTCTGTCTCTGCCTAGATCTAATTAGTAAGAGAAAAGCATATGTATATGGGCAGCTCAATTATGTCCGACATATGGCAGCCCTATCGGATTGTTATATTAAAAAATACAGGTTGATTCAACAACGAACAATATGAGAATATATAGGATCAATGACCCTACCCGTATTCAGATTCAAAATGGCCCAAGTCAGACGGCTATAATCATACGAGTAGTTGACGGCCTGTTAAATTCAATCCGACCACATTACTTAGGTGGGGGACGAAAGCAACCTACCATCCATCACATGAAGCAAGCATCTTGCCACAAGATAAAAAAAATATCATTGCTAAAAATAATTATTTTGAAACGAATCTGTTTCTCCTCCCAAATACTTGAATGTTAGCTGATCCAATTAAAATACCAAGTGAGCGCACTTTAAATCTTTGAAAGCTGGATTTAAGAGCAGGGAATCTACAGTCCCCCAGCGATATTCGTGGACAATCTAGCGTTGATAGACGTTGACTAATTTCGAAAGTAGTGCTACATCCTTAGGAATTGCAGTAGAGAGGTTTCTCTGGGTAAGCTCAGCCCATCCCGGAAGAAATTAAGCCCCTCACAATTTTTTTCTTCTAATGGAATTTATAATAAATGGCACAATTTTCTTCTTGTTAAAAGGTTGCAACACCATCCCTCCAAGAAAACATTTAAGGGGTCTTAGCCACATATATGACCTTAGGTTACCTACAATCACGGCCAATCTAAAATTTTTACAATGGAAAGGAGTTAATTGGCTGTCTTGGTCGCTCCTCCTGAATCCAGTCGCCAAATGTGGCTTAAGCGATTTTAAGGGTATACACCAAAAATAACACGAAACTTTTACATACACTCTTTGTGATAATAATTTTTGACAGTATTCAGACGCTTCTACACACTATCAACAGTGTTCCGCTGCTAGTGGAAAACTTTTTATGTATAGTTGAAAAAAATATTTCAAAAATTAAGACATGCCTGGTCTTCTAGAATAACTCTATCACTCTCATAAAAAGAAAGTATTGATATACATATTTTCCTTCTCCCATACGAAAAATGGGTAAACCACGGTGATGATGACTGTCTTGGTAGGATTTTAGTTAAAGTCTGTTAAAACTGGCTTTGATGGACCTTTCGTTTTGTTGAATGTGCAGGCTGCAGTGAAAGTTATTGTGTAAATATTTCGTATAAGATATCAAGGATAATTTATCACGTTCGAAATGCCATTTTAGACTTCCTCAAAAGAACATTGAGGTTTGCAGGAGCCGAATTAAGATTTTTTTTTTTTGTCAATTCCACTTCGGTACTAATTAGGAATTTTTGCGGTATAAATTATTGTAAAGGCATCATAATGGGTTCATTACGCTGCTGGTATTTGATGTGTTCTAAGATTAAAAGAGTTTTAACAATATGTAATATTTACGAATAGTTTTTGCCCCAAGGACTTTAAAAACGAATGTCTCGCTTGGTTTAGCCACCTTCAAGCTTCAGAACAAGATGCTGGCTCAATTTGTTCAAAAGACTCACCTAAAATTTTTAAGAAAAACTGCTTTGGAACACAAAATACGATAAGAAATTAAAGAAATAAGAATTAATGCAAAATATCAAAAAATCTTCATTTCGCTTATTTTTCATTTACACCACCTCAATATTCATTTAATAAAAAAATTATTATTCTATAATAAATTTTTTGTTAACTCATACTTACTGCAAGCCAAAGTCATTGTAAAAATAATTAAAAATTTCATTATTATTTAATACTGATATTAAGAAACGTCAGAAGAAAAAAAACGTATTTTGCGAAAGCGCCGCTTAAACGCACGGTCATTGACTTCAAACCGTCACTGCAGACGTTACAAATATTTATTTTTCATTTACTCAGTTGTTATTGTATTTATAGTTTTCTTCAGCTGTCTTTAGCAAATTTCTTTTAATTGTTTTCTTTTATTCACTCTGTGACAGAATTCCCACAAAGAGTCTTTATCACGTTTCGGTCACGTTTCGCTGTTTAAAAAAGTAAATATTGGCTTCAGCATTTCATTGCATTTCGCATTTTCCGCATTTAGAAAATATTTTGCTGGCTAGAAATAATTAATGACAAATGTTATAGAAGCATTAGATATTATTAAGAGGGTCCCGATTTAAGGGCAAGCAAGAAAGAAAATTTAGCAGGTGATTAAATTTGTATATAATGCACTAAAATAAATGCAAATAAGTTTCAGAATATTTACGAATGGAATGTATAATCAAAGTTGATTTGTTGATGTGTTCAATAAATATAATCTTTTTACATTTAATAGCCATCAGTACAGGCAGATAAAAAAATATGCTAGTCTGTCCGATTCCTTGGCCTTTTGCGCCTATGCAGGCATTTTTTCTGCCCACTTCCTTTTATCATTTCTAGCACTTCTTTTGGCCTTTCGATGTGATATTGTATTGCTATTGCCTATCCAACTTTGCTTGCCGGGTTTTGGTGTTGCTGATACGTAATTTAACCTCCCCCCTATCCTCAATAAGATTCCTGGTTACCTAGACTATTTTTGGTGGACTCAAGAAAGGCATTTCCAACCTGTTTCCAGTACATGTCGAGATTTGACACATTATTTTTAGGTGCTACAGTTTTTAATTTTAGGGAGTTTGAGAAATAGACTAGTGTTTCTCTGTTCGTCAGCCTCTCAAGGTTAAATTTTACTCTTCTCTTCGTTCTATCGAATTTGTTCGCGCATAACTTTAGTTGTATCGCTCCCATTACAAGATGATGGTCGCTGCCAATATCAGCACCACTTTTACCTCTCACATCGAGCAGTGAGATATGGTCTATTTGGGTTTCTGTAACCTTGTCGTTTGATACCCATGTAATTTTATGCACTTTCTTATGAGGGAATAAAGTACTACCGATAGCCAACTTGTAGTGGCGCATGTTTTGCCGTTCGCCGTTTTTAGTCATGCGTCCAATACCATGGTTGCCAATGACAGTCTCTCTACCACGACTGTCGCCACCAATCCGAGCATTTAAATCACTCATACAAATCTTTATGTCGCCTTCATTGATAGAAGTCATTACAGAGTTAAGCCTGTAATAGAATTATCTTTTATCAGTCCATCTGATGCATCAGTCGGGGCATACCATTGTACACATGAAAGGTTCCTCGCTTTTTTTAGCTTTATGACGATTATTCTTTCGCCATGATGTTGCCATGCGATTAGACTTTTAGGAGGCTACCTTAGATAAAAGAAAGTTCACGCCATTACATCTTGATTCATCTCAGAATTTATATAAATGTAGAATAAGTAAATGTAGAACCACCAAGAGTTTGTTGTTCTCCACAATAAGGCCACTTGACTTCACTACGGCCAAGGAAGAGTAGATCGCATCCTTCCATTTCACGCTCTGGACGATTCCGATAAATTACCATAATCCAATCATGCTAATAGACTCATAGGATCTTCATTCATTTATTTCGGTTTCATTAATCAGTGAGATTTCAGGCGGGCAGGTAATTAGCCCATTACATTCTAGAGGGGTGCTGAGGCTGTCAGCTGTAGTGTCCAGTCAGACGTTCACCACACGTAAAGGTGAGCATTGTGCTTCAGTGGCTTCGTATATTTGTTTGTCGCCTAGTTACCTGAGACGCATCGGTGTTAGCATACCATTCTGGTTACTAAACTGCATGTGCGCCCTCTCCCTCTAGCTGTCGAAAGCGGGTACTCCAAAGGCATTGCCAGGTCCAAGACCGGAAGTACTGAGCTCCTTGCGGATTTCAACAAAGGAATTGCTTCTTGCTAACCCCATGTGGTTAGCAGACAGACAGCTTTCAGCCCATTCCCCCAGCTTCTATGTTTTATAATAATGTGCCACACTTCTTCCATATACGGTGTAATATGAACAAATAGCGTACGCCATTATCAAACAAAGTAAATGCGAAATTAAATTTCTTCGTTACAAAAAAATTATTCACTTATCGCTATATTTTCTATGATGATGGAATAGCCCTTAAGGGGGACAGGCTTAAGTGAAATTGATTGAATTGTTAATTGATTGACGTGCACAGTTAAATTGATTTACGCAAAATTGGGCAAAAATAAAAATTGCTGCTTAATAAACTAGACAAGCAGATGCATTAAAAAAGGGGGAGGGAAAACTCAATAATAATATTGGCCAAATGCTGAAATGAAGTATATGTAAGAATCAAGCGGATTAGCAAACCAAAAAGCAATTTTTTCGTAAAGCTAAATTTGACTCATAACATTAGGCATCGCAAAATTTGTACAGTTGGTATAAAATGGCCACCTAGAGAATATTTTGGGACAAAAAATGTTTAAATCCAAATATTATCTAAGATTTAATATTTGTTTTGCCCTTAGCTATTTAGGTATTAATATTTGATTGGGACTAAAAAACCATTAGTGTACTCCTACCGAATGTCCACTGTTCAGTCTAGTATTTTTATACAATATGAAAATTGCAAAATACTTTGGACAATTTATATTCGATATGAAACCTTTAAATGACTATTTTTAGGAGAATATCTCCAATAATTTGCAATAATAAATATCTGATTGACACATTATAACAAGAGGAATCTTTTAAAGTGTAAATGTCCTTTTCAATAGGATTTTTTCAATATAAAAAAAAATTCTTTAAATGACAAATAAAACAGAATTTTATATATTTATAACAACGTATTTTTTAACAGATTAAATTTTTCAAAAATAAGCTTTTTAAAGAGGTACTTTTTACAAAAGAACAAACCAACCACTTTGAAAAAAAATTTACTAAAGAATCATTTTGAAAAGGAAATTTTAAAAAGAACCGTCTGTAAAAGAACTTAAAAAAAGTACCTTTCAAGGAGTGTCTTTTTGAAAATTATCTTCTAAAAAATATCTTTGAAAAAATTCATTAAAAAAGTACTTTTTAAAAAGTAGCATTTGAAAAGTAAGTAAGTACCCTATAAAAATTATATTTTAAAAAGTACAATATAAGAGTTTCTTCTAAAAAGTACCTTTTAAAATACCTTTAAAAATTTTATTTTAAAAGAGTACCTATTAAAAGGTACCTTTTTAAAAGTACTTTAAAAACAATTAACACAATTCTAAAAGTTCCTTTCAAAGGGAACCTTATAAAAAATGGTACATTTTAAAGCATACCTTTTAAAAAGTACCTTTTAAAATGTATCTTTAAGGAAGCACTTTTAAAAGTTGCCTTCTAAAAATCTATATATTAAAAATACTCCTTAAAAAGTACTTTTCAAAAAATACTCTTTAAAAAAGTACTTTTTAAAAAATTACTTTTCAAAGCACTTTTTGATAAGTAACTCTTTACAGAGTGCCTTTTAATAAGGATCGTTTTGAAAAAAAAATACCTTTTAACAAAAAATCTTTTAATTAATACCTTTTAAGATACACCCTTCAAAATATACCTCTCAAAAAGTAGCTTTTAAAAAGGTATCTTTTGAAAGAGTACTTTTCGAAAAAGTTAAAAGTTAACAGTTAAAAATTTACCTTTTAAAAGGTACCATTTGTTAAAGTACCGATTAAAATTGTAGCTTTTAAGAAAGGAACTTTAAAAAACACCTTTAAAAAAGTACCCCACAAGGAGCATTTATAATCTACTTTTCAATAGGACATTCAGAAGTTTAAAAAGCCGTTTTGGAAAAGAACTTCTTAAAAACCTACATATGGTAAGAGACAGTTTTGCAAGTTAATTTTTTACAAAACGGTACCTTTTGAAAAACAGCTCACTAAAAAAGTGCCTTCAGAAAGCATCTGTTAAAAAAGTACCGTATAAGCATTTTTTAGAAAAATATCTTAAAATAATATACACGTACCTTTTCAAAAAAGCACTTTTTGAATCCGTTAAAGTAATACCTATTTAAAAATTACCTTTTAAAACGTGCCTTTTAAAAGAAGAGCTTGTAAAAAAAAATATTTTTTTAAAAAGTACTTTTTAAAATAGTATCTTATAACAAAGTACCTTTTAGAAAAGTACCTTGGGAAAAGTGAGCTTTTAAAAGGAAGAAAAGGAAAATGTCATTTATCTTTTAAAAAGAAACGTTTAAAAAAGAGTATAATATTTTAAATATATCATTTAAAAAAATTGTAAATGGTATCCATTTTGGAAAAGAACTTTTTAAAAAGGTAAATTTTGCAAAGGAAAAAAGACGACTTTTTGAAAGAATCTTAAAAAAATATATATTTAAAAGTCTCTAACAATGTACTTTTTCACAAGTATGTTAAAAAGTACCTTTTAAGAACTATCTTTCAAAAAGTACCTTTCAAGAAGTGCCTTATAAAAAGAATCTTTTACAAAGTTACAAGTATCTCTTTAAACAACAAATTTTAAAGTATCTTTTAAGAAAGCAACATGGATAAATATATATTTTCAAAGGTACTTTATATGCACCTTTTAAGACATTTTAATAGAACATTAAAAGAGGACGAAGATTTATATTTTTAAAAAGGAGCGTTAAAAAAGAACATTTTAAAATATACATGAGAAAAGAAACATTTTGTTAAATAAAATAATCAACCATTTATGAAGGTACCTTTTAGAAGAGGTACAATTTGAAAGAGAAATTTTTCAAGACCATCTTGTGAAAAAGAACCATTCAAAAAGTACCTTCAAGACATTATAAAAAAAGAAAGATCGCTTCGAAAGAGCATCATCTAATCGGCATGCTTCAAAAAGTACCCTTTAAAAAAGTACCCTTTAAGAAAAGATACCTTTAGGAAAACATATTCCCAAAAAGGTACTTTTCAAAAAAGATTATTTTAAATAAAGACACTTTGGTTATTTTTCCTTAAAGAAATATCCATTTAAAAAGTACATTTTTAAAACGTATCTTTGCAAAGAGAAACTTCTAAGAAATATCCAGCTGAAAGAGCACCTTTCAAGAAAGTACATTTAGAAAATACTTTTTTAGACAGCAGCTTTTTTTAAATAATTAAATAAACAACGTAATTTTAGTAAAATGAAATTACCTTTTAGTAAAAGAGGTCCCCTTCCTCCTTCTTCTCATTTTTGCCTATTGCGCATTTAATATTTAGACAATTGATAATTTAATAGCAGATGCACGATAAATATTTTTTCTTTTAGAAAAAGACGAATTTCGTTTACTAAATCGAATAAAAACAAAAAACTATTTAATTCGTAAAAAACTGCAAGTGTAATTAAAAATCACTGCAACTGTTACATTTTTTAATGTCAGTGCAAGAGAAGTTTTTCTGCATAATTGAACGAAATCAATTGCACGAAAAGAAACAAAAAAAAGGGAAACAGTCAAGCAAATAATAATTTAACAGCGAATGCCAACTGCTAAAGGGCAAAATATATTTTTTGCAACTCACCCCCTGATTTTGAAGGCAATGACTTCTAAAACACATTTCAATGCATATTTGTTCTATTATCCTGTGCTTATGCAGCGCAATAACACTTTGTTGCTATTAAATGTTGTTGCAACATTAACACCTACCCCCGTTGTAAGGACATCCGGCAATTGTGATCAGACGTGTGCACGTTTATACTCATTTGTTTAATTGTGTGTTTGTGCAAGTGTCTGAAATGATTGTGAATTGTTCAATGACTTCTTGCCATTTTTCTTCGTTGGATTGTTTAACAATTGGAAAGAAAAATCTTGTTGACTGCAGTTTTGGTATTGGGTTTTCCGGCTAGGGGATATTTTCGAGTTCTGATATTGGAGAGCATAAAAAATAGAAAGTCGTGTTGTTCTTATAAAAGTCTATTTCGATTTCTATTTCTTTGTTTAATTTTTGAGCTTTTGTATAAAAGTGTTTTTAATTTTATAAATTTTTTATCCTTCTTCTTTATATTATTTTGTTTACTTTCAATATTTTTCTGTATTTTGTTAAAGCTAAAATATTCCAGATTTATGTCGCTTCAGATCTAAACAAAAACCACATTTGTTATCTAATTATAGTCATGACGTCCTTTGAAATATTTTTGTCATCCCGCACTCTCTCTTCTCACTCCCAAAATATTTTGCTTCATGAAAAATGTTTTTTAGCCTTGAATATGTTTTGCTCAAAATCTCGAAAGGCAACGCAACAAAATATTAAAAATCAATTCAATTTAAATGCAAATTTTTTGTTGCGGTATCATCACTACTACGTCCCCACCCAACAGAAAAGTAATAAAACATCGGAAAATATTCAAATTAAAACACCACAACAGGTGACGGAAACAGGATATAACAAGCAAATATAACTAAAATAAATTTTATTCCAATTTTCCCTTCCAAACACTTTCGGTTTTAATTAAAAAATCAAGTATATGTCTATCATTGGCCAATAAAATCATAATAAAAAAAAAATTGCAAAATACCATTGCCTACTTCAGGCTGCAGCAATTTAATACTTTTTTAATGTTTCCCTTTTCTAAATATTTCTTTTTCTTCTGTGTTTTCCTTAAGTAACTTTATTATTCACCAAATTTAGTCTATTTTCTTGCTTAAGTCAACCACAAAAACTTCAAATATAAAGTTTAAGCAAAAGTTTTTGAAAAATTGTGTAGCATATTTTACGACTGTCTATGAAGTTTTTTAACTTCACGAAGAGTAAATGCCAAAAAAAATATTGAACCAAATAGAGGACGGATATTACGTATCTTAAGTACCCTTAACATCATCCTGAAAAAGAAAATTTTGACAAATTTGAAAGAATTTTGCTGGCAGCGATTAATGATGAATGTCGAAATTTTATTCCATTTGTGAATGATCAGGACAGCAAACAGATTTTCAAGGAATATAAGCACTCTCCTCCCAGATGACTATTATCTTGTCATAACCTTGATGTTATTGCATTTCCGCAAAAAACAGGAGGTACTCACTCTTCAGACTTCAGTCCCCTGAATGGCAAATAAAAAAGGTACGAATACCATCGCCGTCAGTGGTTATAATAGATCAAAATTTTACTAATGGCCGAGTTATCAGAAATAGAGCTAGACTTACTATTAATGATCCTTCATCGCAAATGACGTGAAGGCTGAGGGTGAATGCCCCTTCCGGGGAAAATGAGATACCGCAATTATGTTGCTGAGTGGGCTAGTGTTTGTGCTAATGAGGATTACAAACCTCCTAATATCCCTTCACATACTGTTCTTTCGATTGCGCCTCGTGTGATGGAACTCAAACAGCTACGCTTTCTCTGAAGGAGAGTTTTAACTACATCATACATCACATATCGGCCTTAGCGTTTAAGGTTAGTCCAGTTACTGCAAAACGTTTTGCAATTAAAAGATTCAGCTAATAATATTATGAAACGCGTTGTTGTTCAACGTTTGTTTGTTACTAGACAATGGTAATAATAGTCGCCCCATGGCTTGATGGCAGAATCACCTGATATTTGTCTCTGGCTTGACAAATATCAGCTGACTGATAAAGCTGGCTTGTGTAACATTGAGATAAAACAGTGCCCGCAAGACAGATTTATATACATATACACTCATCCAGATCACATTTCCATAAAACACAAAATCGTTCGCATGTCTGCTCCGACGACACATGCTATGCATGTGTAGAACCCAAGCATTGGCTTGCGAAGCTACTTGGCTTATCTGCAGAGACACCCGGAGTCTGCGGCAGGAGTCGAACATGCGACCTTCGGACTACCAGTCTAGTACACTAGCTACTAGACTACGAAGGCACAATAACATTCTGGACTGATGGCAGTTGAAGGTAGAGTGGAAATGTTTAATTTTGTAATTGCCTAGGGGTTGGTCTGACTGCAAAAGTTCTTTGAGGCAGTACCTCTTATTTCCAATTACTTTATCACATAGAAACACCTTAGTTCGAGCAATGGCTAAATTTATATTTTTAACTTTTTAATATAAAGTTGCCAACCAAGGAAACCCTTAAAGGTAAAGTATAGTGGTGTGGAATCATATGATCTTGGTTGACAAATCCTTCAGCAGAATATCCACGCAGACTAATGCTGCTAAGAATGTTGATACCTTCATACAACTAAATAAATACGTGCAAAGTTGGTGTCTGCCACGGAATCTTTTGATCACTTTTACGAAGATTGGCCAAAAATATATGGTGTTTGTACGAGACATGATATGAAAAAATTTTTCATACACAATGTGCAGCATGTTGCAGACAAAAAAATCCAAGATCAATATCTAACTTTTTCAATTTATAATTAGGATATTATTCACTTAATATATTAAACATTTTTTTCGATAACACATGTTTTTATTTTACTTGAAGCCCTAAATGTTTTTATCTTAACTACTCATCAGCCCTAAATTATGCTGCACAATACCATCAATCGAAGAACCAGACAATATGCTTTATCATATGAGCTGTAAAGTATTTTATTGGCTTCCTTTATAAGAAATTATTATACCTTAAAATATTTAGCGGCAAATTACTTATTGTATTTCCGAAAATGTAAAACTTATACGAATTAACCCCTTTTTATGGCAACCACTTCAAAACGATAAAATTTCCTGTTTTGCAGTTTTGACACATACCACACTTGCCAAATTTTATAAATTTTTAAACAAAATAAAGGAAATGTGATACAAAAGCTGAAATTTCAATGTCAGAGAAATTTTGAACAGAAGAGGGAAAAAATGGTGGACCCCACAAGCTTAAAAAGTTACACAGATTTCTTAGAAACTCACGCCATGGTATTGATGTTTCAAAACCACAAAATTATGTTTAAAGATTTATAAAAAAAAATTTGAATGAAATCTGCTGAGCATGTTGAAGATTTCCTTTGTAGAAGAACTTTAGCTTGAGTAGTTTTGAAGTAGATTTCATGCTGCATATCTTTTCGTAAAAAAAGCAAATAAAATCAACTTGAAAATCAATATCAACTTAACAATAAATTTTTTATTCCCTCTCAATCTCGAGCTGTCAGTTCTTGACAAAGGACACGTGCCAGACAACCATGGCATGTCAGAGTGTGTGCGAATGTGTCTGTTGTGTGTAGGGGGAAGGAAAATATTCTCTTGTTTATTTTTCTTCTCCCTTTATCAAATAAGAATATCAAGTCGCGGCAATTATGTTGCAATTCTTGTTAAATTTTCCTGTGAATATTATTATTAATTTTCTGGGTGAATTCTTACGAGGGACTTTTTTACTGTGTCAAGTTTTGCTATGAGTCACAAAATTTAAGAAAACGTTCACATGTTTCATAAATTGCTAAGCAAATCATTTAAGGCACATGCCCGCTTGAAGGACCGCAAAAAAGTTTGTATCAGAAAAAAGTTCGTAATTCGAACAGCTTGAAAGAATAAGATTAAACTACGAAATAGAATACAATTTCCCAACTTCAACGACGACGGTCTGTGAAGAGACTAGAACAGTAATAATTTTTTTATATACATACACTAATCGAAACGACTAACATATTTAATATATGCAACCGATGGTCTGTGGGTGGTGTCTTTTCTGTAGATGGTCTCTGTATTGTTCTTGCTTTCCTTGTCTTGCTGTGGTGCCCCTCCGCTTGGTACTTCTAGTGACTTGGGGAATGGTTGTCATGGAAATACGCTTGGCTTGTGGTGGCTGACTCTGACGGAATTTGGCTGTTTCTATGGATGCCGGTGTGGTTGCTGTCTTTTCTTGTTTGCTGGGTAATTTTGATGACCAGAGTTAATCCGTGAGGAGAACTGTATTCAATTTCGTCCTACTTGTGCTTATTGTCCTTTGCTGGTATCACCTAAGTGAGGTAAGTTTCCCCCGTGAGGGTGGATGTTAACTGTTTTGTGTGTGTTGTCTTGTATTATTTGTGTAGATGTATATTAATTGTTGATGGTGGTGGGACACCAGTCCGGAACTATCTGGGGTTCAATTGGCAGTAGCTTCGGCTACGAGGTTTGACCGGAGACTTAAATCTGGTACCACGGGAGTCAGATTTGCCCGGAAACTCCGGTTCCCTCCTGACTATGGAGAGGCCCTTCGGGGAGTAACGTGGTGGATGTGGTTTAAACCTAAATCGCGGGAAGAGCATAACATCGGTGCGGAGTTGCACCTTGCACGTTATCCACATATCCTTAAGCAAAGTGGACAGATTTTTCAATTTGTTTTAATTTGAAATCAAAAAAATAATGTTTTATTCGGGAAAATTAATAGGGCATTGAACCTTGGCTGTAAACTGCTCTTGTAGATCTAGTCCAAGACATATGCTACGGTTCTCTACAATATACCAACGAGACAACGAGATTTCCTGCAGTTGAGTAAGTTTTCAATGTTAAAAATCATATCATACAAGGCCTGTATAAGTTTACATTATCATTCAGGGATCGGACAGTTTATGCCATCATATATTTTTATATTCGAAATTA
Organism: Germaria angustata; assembly: GCA_963681545.1. Classification (NCBI taxonomy): domain Eukaryota; kingdom Metazoa; phylum Arthropoda; class Insecta; order Diptera; family Tachinidae; genus Germaria; species Germaria angustata. The sequence goes on along the minus strand of OY813001.1, from coordinate 83,650,068 downwards.
TTTTGGTAGTACATTCTTAAAATGATTCATATTTCCTGTTTTTGGCAAGCAATTTTATAACGGAATGTTACGTTATAAGTTTAACAGGTCTATTTGTGGCATCGTAGCTCTCAACCTGATGAGTAAATTTTTATTTAGTTGGCGCAAAAAGTCTGAAAATGTCAGATCATTTTCATTGATTTTAACCTACACTTGCCATTGCAGTATGTTCTCTTTTCAGTTGTTATTTCACACATTTGGAAGCCATCGTGATTATGTGAAGAAAAGTAAATTTTTTATTTTTTTATTTATTTAAATAGCATAAATTTTTATCCGCCCACTTTTCCCCAGTCTTTGTTGAACCTTCGTAGTGAACAGACGTATTAGCGGTTTTTTTTTTACAAACAAAAATACAAAAAAAAATCGTAATAAGTACTGATTCGTAATAAGTATTGATTTTGTGAAATTTGCTTAACTTGCACTAATAATATTTTTCATATAATCTGAAACAACAAAAACAAAAAAAAAAAAAACAACCGCAAAAAAGTGACTGAGGAATACTCTGCATGAATACCTCAAAAACAAACAATTGTGAAGTGAGTTCTAACGGCAGAAATGCCTATTTTACTGTGAGTTCTGATATTAATGCACACAATAAAAATAAAAAATCGGATGATAGTCTTTTTCTAACGGCAAAGCCAATTTTTCGCGAGCGATCAACTTCGCTTACTCCAATGCCAAGTAGTGATTCGGTAACATTACCATTGCCTAGTTCATCTCTATTTAATTCAGCGCCATTATCCGCTCCGGGCTCGTGTTCATCACTTAACCAAGTTATCACTACAGACAACAGTAGTCTGAAACCTAAGGTGCCTGTCGGAATGGACAGATATATCACAGTGGTAAAGCGCGGGCGAAGCCCAAATTCTTCAAAGATCTCTTCGGTCCCCAAGATATCCAGGGATATCGACGCTGCCTCAGCTAACCGTCAAAACCGTTTCAAAATATTGCAAGTTGACAGCGACAGACCCGAAGAATCCTCGAAGAAAACCTCAAAACCACCACCAATATATCTGAGACAAAAAAATTCAAACACTCTTATTAAAAAGCTAATCTCGGTTATTGGTGAAAAGGCATTTCACATTGTCCCAATAAAACGTGGTAATATTGACGAAACAAAGATCCAAATATACGAAGAAAAAGATTTCCGCAAAATGGTTAACGAATTTGAAAAAAGTAAAACAAGTTTCTATACATTCCAGCTTAAGAGTGCTAAAGGCCTACAGATCGTATTGAAGGGCATAGATTCTTATGTTGTTCCTGAGGAAATAAAAGATGCTCTCACCCTCCAAGGATTTAAGGTTAAAAATGTCTCTAACATAATAAACAGGGAGAAGATCCCCCAACCCTTATTTCGCGTTGAACTGGAACCAAATGATATTAAACTGAAGAAAAATGAGACACATCCTATTTATAATTTAAAATATCTGTTATACCGGAAAATCACAGTTGAAGAACCTCACAAGCGCTCAGGACCCGTACAGTGCCATAACTGTCAAGAATATGGCCACACAAAAACTTACTGCAAATTACCTACTGTTTGTGTTGTGTGCGGTGAATTACACAGTACTGCTATTTGCAATAAGTCGAAGGACCAGAAGGAAAAAAAGTGCAGTAATTGTGGAGGTAATCACACTGCTAACTACAGGGGATGTCCTGTATATTCTTTCGTTAAACAGGCTATGAGTCAAAAGCCTAAAGTAACCCCAGTGCAAGCAGGAAATACGTACTCCGCTACTTATCCTCCTATGGCCCAACCAATCTCTACACAAGTATCGTATGCTGACGCTGTGAAGATCAACTCCGTTCCCATGCAAAAAGTGTCACCACCAACTAATACAACAAATGCAAATGCAAGCTTTAATTTCAGTCGCCTTGAAAATACTATTGATAATTTGGTGCAAACTATAAACAACTTTACAACAAATATGACTACCATGATGCAAGAAATGCTGCGAATGCAGAACACACTGCTTCAAGCATTAGTTAACATGCCATGAACACGTTAAAGTTATGTTTCTGGAACGCAAACGGCATTCGCCAACATAGAAACGAACTTGAGCACTTCCTCACGGTGAAGAATATTGATATAATGTTGGTATCTGAGACTCATTTGACTTCGAGAAGCCTATTTAAAATGAGTGGCTACACCTTATACGATACAAAGGTCCCTAGAGGAAGAGCATGCGGAGGATCAGCAATTCTAATAAAGTCAAGACTCAAACACTATATTCTTGAGAACACTTGTGAAGACCATCTACAAGCAACAAATATTTGCATAGAAAATTTTTGTTCAAATCTCGTAATATCATCAGTTTACTCCCCTCCCAGATTTTCAATCAGTGAGGATCAATACGAGGATTTTTACAAAACTCTTGGCCCTTGTTTCGTAGCAGCTGGAGACTACAATGCAAAACATACGTTCTGGGGATCGCGTCTCATTACACCTAGAGGTCGAGCATTGTTCAACACGATTTCAAAAATGGGTTTGGATGTCATTTCGAGCGGGGAGCCCACTTACTGGCCTACTGACATACAAAAAATTCCGGATGTTATAGATTTTGGGGCCATGAAAAATATCCCTAGGGATTTAATTCATGTTGAAGCTTCACATGATCTCTCCTCCGATCACACTCCCACGATCGTTACAATTTGTAGCCCACTAAGAAGTGACTTACCTCACCCATATGTGAAGGTGATAAATCGTGTTAACTGGCTGGGGTTCAAAAAATATCTCAGTAGTCATTGTACGGGAAACATCAAGCTAAGAACTACCGATGATATTGAATTCAACATTGCCAATCTTACCGAGAATATTAAAGAGGCTGCTAAACATGCCACTACCTCCCATCCGCAGACTGGGTTTAATAGAATTTATTCTGCGGATATTGAACGTCTCGTATGTGAAAAAAGAAGAGCTAGAAGGGAATGGCAACTGCACAGATCGTCCCAACATAAAATCAGACTTAGAGAATGCACTAAACGACTCCAAGAGTTGCTTGCATCTGAAAAATCTGCTTCTCTTAAGAACTATCTGGAAGGTCTCGATGTCACAGCAGCATCTAATTACTCCTTGTGGCGCGCTGCTAAAAAACTTAAAACACCCGTTGAGTCTAAACCACCCTTGCGCACTTCTACCGGAGGTTGGGCAAGAACCAATACTGAAAAAGGTAACATATTTGCTGAGCATTTAAAACACGTATTTACCCCAAACATATGTACTGGTGCTGTTGATTTGCCGAGTGTAGTTGCTCTACCCCCTCGACCCATAAAGTTTAAGATGCGTGATGTGCAAAAACTAATTGCTGAAACCAACCCAAAGAAGGCCCCGGCTATTGATTGAATTAGTAACAAGATGCTGATGAATTTGCCTCGTATTGCTATTAGAATCCTGTTATTTATTTTTAATGGCATTTTACGATTGCAGTATTATCCACACAGCTGGAAACTTGCCATGGTCAAAATGATTCCAAAGGCGGGCAAAGATCTTACTAAGGCTGAGTCATAGAGGCCAATAAGTTTGCTGTCAACAATTTCAAAGCTCTTCGAAAAACTGCTCATGACAAAATTGTCTCCAATTCTAGCTGATAATGGGTGCATACCGGACCATCAATTTGGGTTTAGAAGTCAGCATAGCACCATTGAACAAACTCATAGATTGGTACATTTTATAAGAAGAACATTTGAGGAAAAGAAGTATTGTTCTTCCCTCTTTATTGATGTTTCTCAAGCATTTGATAAAGTATGGCATGAGGGCCTGATTTTGAAATTGAGAAGATATCTACCAATGAACATTGTGAATCTATTGGAAAGTTACATTCTTGCCCGGAAGTTCACTGTCGTGGAAGGAGACTTCACGAGTGTACCCGAAACTATCTCATCTGGGGTGCCACAGGGGAGTATACTGGGGCCAGTTTTGTACTTGATTTTTACCTGTGATATGCCTCTGAGCAGTAATATCTTCACTTCTACATTTGCCGATGATACAGCCTGCCTTAGTATGCATGAAAACCCTCACGAGGCATCCCGATATCTTCAGGAACATATTAACTTGTTGGAGCTGTGGTTGAACTTATGGAGAATAAAAGTAAATGAACAAAAGTGTGTTCATGTCACATTTACGCTACGAAGAGATTCTTGTTCCCCCATTCGAATCAACAATCAAGTTGTTCCGCAACATTCACAGGTGAAATACCTTGGTATACACCTTGACCGACGGCTTACATGGAAACACCACATTGATTCTAAGCTGACACAAATGAAACTTAAATTAACCCAGATACATTGGCTGATTGGTAGAAATTCTACACTCAGTCTAGATTGTAAACTTTTAATATACAAGTCGCTTTTGAAACCCATATGGTGTTACGGAATTCAGCTATGGGGCACTGCTTCAGCTTCCAATGTAGAGAGAATCCAACGTATGCAAAACAAAATTTTAAGGTTAATAACATCGGCTCCATGGTACATCAAAAATTCAATTTTACATCGTGATTTAAATATGCCACTTGTGACCGCTGAAATTGCAAAATATGCAGGCAAATATTTAACAAAACTCGAGTCCCATCCTAACCCGCTTGCTCGTAACATCTTGAACTTTCCTGGACACATCCGCTTAAAAAAGAGGGATACTACGGCTTTAGTACGCAACACTGCAGATGAAATTTTTTGAAAATATTCTTGTACTTAATGCGACATTTATTTATTTTTAATTACTATCACTAAGTTTATGTCCGACACTGGTTGGGCCTAATTATTATATTTATATTTAAGATTTGAATACTTATTGTTAGTTCAGTTTAATGAAGATACAATAAAAAAAATTAGTGGAAAAAAAAACTTTTCCCCATTTTCCTGCTATTCATCTTCTAGAGGAATTCCAAAATTTTAAAAATCTGGTAAACAGAACATTTTTCAGTAAAAAACGCACTGTCGGATATTTTTACCACTAGGGATCATGGAATACTTAATAATGTTTTGAAAAATTCCAACATCTTGTTATGTGAAAAATTTAAGTTTCCTGTTGTATTTCATGTTATAAAAAAATATATATGGAACTGGCAGTATGCGTAGCATATTTTTTGTCACTAAGTCAAAGAATGTAACCGTAATTCCACAGTCCGTACTCCTATATTTTTCGTGTTTAGCAGTCCTCTGTTATTGGCTTAACTGAGCGCTGTAATGACAACTGGTTCGTGTCTAGGGTTTAAATTTCGAAATTTATCTTCAAACACATTTTGCAATGATACTTAATCAACTTCACATAACATATCCTTTATGACATATCCTTGATATCAATACAATTGAGTATATTGTTTGTCAACACATTCTAGGGAACTTTCCAAGCGATATTGTATGGCACCACCAGCAATTTGGATCTTTTTCCCTCATGCAAGCAAGATCTCGTGCTCAAGGATTAAGTCACATTTCCCACATTCTATATACATCATTAGCGAGGGTGTAGCCAGAGATTTTTCTAGGGAGACTTCAACCCTTAAGAGTTGCAGTTTCTCTTTAAGAAGAAAAGAAAGCTGGCAGATCTAAATTCCGTTTGCTGTTTTTTGTTTGTTGAAATATCAGTACAACCCATACTCGAATACAGAGTTCTTGTAGAATATAAAAAGTAATTACACGAAATGCGTGATTTAATATAAAATTTATATATTTTTGTTTTATTTTGATCATAAAATTAGTTAATATTGCGCATTTCTAATTAAGAATATATGAAAAAGTGGCGTGTTCTCTGAAATGATATGTAACGCATAGACTAACAGCATGACTTAAGAAACAGTTGTTCGTTAAATGAAATTTTCAGTATTAGGAAAGTATGCACTTGTACACAATTAAACGAAAGATGCAATAGCGTTAGACGAACATTTGTCAATTTATACTAAATTCTGGTTATAAATGTGGCAAATATTTGAATTCGGGGAGCCACGGGAGGTAAGGTCATCCTAATAACAAATAGCAACTTGCATGTCATTGCAAGATGTTTTCTTTTTTAGATCCTATTCACTGGATTTGAATTTCTACTCAAGGTTAAATGTTATTCGTCCCACAGTATATTAAATAGTTATTCACACAATTAAATTTTTTCACTGAATATTTTCTACGACTGGATTGGAAATATTATTTCAACATGACATATTTAACAGTTAACGCATTCACCATCTCCGCTGTGGGAGTGTATGCGGTTGGAAAACAGCTTCTAAAGAAGTTATGAAAATCTAGAGATTTTTGTGCAAAAGGTGCGATTTTAGCTCTTTTGCAAATGACTTTAACAAAAGTTTTCATTGCAAAATTATTTGGTTTAATGCCCTTAACTGAATTATAAGGTTTCTTTAACCATTTTGGGGTAGTAGATTTTTATTTTTTTTTATTTTTTATTTTTTTTTAAATATTGTTGCACGTACATTTCTTATTATATAACGATAAGTTATCTTTTGTACCGCTGAAACTCGAAGGTTGAAAATATTAAAAACTTGTTAATATTTACAGTTTATTTTTTCTTATGTGAAATTAATACGTTGTTGTAGTTAAAAGTTCATGAAAAATTAAAAGTTCATGAAGATTTTTTCAATTTACTGCGGAATCAATGCAAATGTCGTTGCTCAAGAACGCCTTTCATTTTTTTTCACTGGGTACTAATTAATGCTGATGTGCTTTGCTGAGTATTTATTGAATTCATTTCACGAGATATTTTCCAATATAATTATTGAAAAAAATATTTTTAGTTGTTATCTGAGTAGTCGGCCACATATCATTACTGCTAACGAAATGATTAGTACTCTGTAGTCGAATCATGTTTGAAAAGCACTGAAACTCGTATAGTTTTGCAACAATTAATAAATACTATATGAGAAATCTATGGAATAGCACTATATTTTTCTACTTGTAATTACAGAAAGTGTAATAGTTTTAGAAAACTTTTGTGCAAATAGCCGGAGGGGCTATTAATTGTATAAAAGTGTGTGATAAATAAAAAGACGTAAGTCGATTATAAGACATGACTGATGATAACAAATTTTAATAGATTCCCCCTGAAGAAGTCAACAAATAATTGACGAAACGTTGGGATGAAAATGTAAGAAAACGTTGTTTTTATTACATTATAAAATATAGGCCCAATTAGCTTACAAAAATGGCTTAACACAGAAATTTTAATGTAATTTAAAATGGTGTCTACTATAGCCATGCAGCTGTGGTTTAATTAATAATTATGTTGTATGGGTTACATCCATCACCACTTTCATTCCAACAGTTTTTCCTTTTACTACGATCTATTAGCTCATACCGAATTTGAGTAGTCTTACTGTTATAATTCCCCAAACTTGGTACGGAGAGTATCCTTCCCACACTCCTTAACTCGTAGTTTTTCGACTGAATTTGCAAGCTCCCAACAAAGTTCTTCCCTGCCACCTTCAACGTGCGAAGGATAAAGACGAATGTTCAGAAACACTATTTTCTGTATCCTCCTTCCCATAAAAACGTTCAAGTCGCAGAGCAATGCATTGCATGAGTAGTTGACATTCGCTAGGTTTCCTGATAGCAGCTAACTAATAGTTGTTTCGTGTAGGGAGTACCCCTTCCCAGTCCCTATTCCCTGACTTTGCACATCACTCTTAACAATATATGCGTGAAAGCTCAAACTGTTATAGCATTTTTGGTATCTATCTATATATAAAATAGGATGTGTGTATGTATGTATGTATGTATGTATGTATGTATGTATGTAACGTAATGGCTCCAAAACGGCTGGGCCGATTTTAACGAAATTTTCAGGGAACCTTCAGAATACTCGGGCGGGTGACACTGTGAAATCCGATTTTTTATTTTCGGTCTGTGGGCGGAGGGGTGTGGCAAAATCCAATAATTCGTAAAATGAGAACGGGTTGGCCGATTTCTGTAAAACTTTTTGTCAGTTGTTCGTATTTTCGAGGAGAAGGTTTTTATGGAAGAAAATTCCTCCGGAAAAGTCGGAAAATTGGAAAAATCTAAAATCGAGTTTTTGTATGAAATTTTGTTTGAAATTATTCCTTAATGGCTTTTCAAATTAAAAAAATAGAAAGTTTGTCTGAAGGCTTAAAATTGGGCAGAGGCGAAGTTCGCCTGGTCCGCTAGTGAGATAATACAAATTACTTTGTAGGGGTGAACCTACTTCCCCCTTTCAAACTATAAATATACGTAAACTTTAATATCGATACAATGGAGTACAACGGACTTTCAAGTGAGACTAGTAACAATGTTTTGAAATCGGGATCTCCTGTTTTTAGTTGATGCCAACTTGTTAGGATGGAGCATGATATCTTGTATCGGAGATAAATTTTTAAATAAAGGAAAGCTATGGATCAAGAAAATGTTACACTTTTTCCCCAAAGAGATAACGCCATAAGATTACATTCGCTTTTAGCCTTTAATAAGGATTGATGTAACACATTTTGGCCCTATTAGCTAGATTGTAGCTCAAATCCTTTGGGTATTCATAACACTTGTGTACTACTACGAATTTTTCTTAAATATTTGTCTATTAATTAAAATGTACAGCCTACGTTAAGGGATATTGCTTACGTTTTATAGCAACTGTTTATTATTTTGAATTGCGTACATGTAATAAACTTCTCTTTAATGTGTATTGAAATTAAAACTTTTTTGTGGGGCCAAATAATAAAATACCCTTTAGATATACATTGACTACGGCCTGAATATATTTATCCTGTTTTTTCAATAGATGTAGTTTTCAAATTGCATTGCCTACCTTTAGGTGCTGTTATCCCAAATTTGCAATGAAAAATGAGGACAACATCGCATTTTAATAAAATTCATATACAAATAAATAAATAAAATGTTTCTTTATCTTTATTTTATTACAAATTCAGTAGAAGTTCTTTGAGCTTCGGTTATCAAAACACTTGTTTTTTATGGCCTCGTTTTTTCCGCTCTGATCTGTAGTTCGGGGTGTTTTGTTTTCATTAGTTTTGCTTTATGCCAAATATTTTCACATACAATTTTTATAAAATTTATATTGGAATTTGGGCAAACAATATAAATTGTCTTCTATTTGTTATTGTTCATAAGCAAATTATGTGGTTGTTTACGTTGAGAGGTTGTCTTAAACAATTTCGGTTTAACATAATTGTCATGACAATATAGGGCTTTCTCCGTTTTAACCTTTAAGGGATTACGATACCCTTAAGTGATTTGGATCTTTGTTATTACACTTGCTGAATTTATTTTTGATATAGATAAAAGTAAATTTTCGTAATTATCATCAGGTTTGACTAAAATTTCTTTTCTGTTGTTTAACTTTGCAACATATAAAAGAGGAAAGAAATTTAATTAAGCCAAATTTATTAAAAAAAATTTTGTGTTATTTTTTTGAATTTCGCAATTTTATATTTTAGTTTCTTAAATTGGTTTGGAGCAAATGAACGAAAAATATATTATTTTTTCAAAGAAATTATTCTTCTACATTGAACTCTATAAAGAGTCGGCAACATTGGTTAAAATACAACGTCAAATTTAATTCTCTCCGCCTATTTATTGTGCATTCACCCATTGTCTTAGAACAAAATTTTTGTTCTGAAACAATTTTACTTTATTTAGAGTTTGATCTGAAATGCTTCAGCCGTTTCGAGGAATTGTACTAGAACAACAAAGCTACCAATTGAAACTCTTGTATATAAAAAAAGTACAAACAAAGCACAGAAGAAGCAAAAAACAAGAAGACTGACTGCATTCAAAAAAATATACTTACGTACAATATTTAATTAAATAAATTATTTTCTAAAAACAATTACAGCTTTTGCAAAATGCATTGTTTGTTGTGGCTTTAGCTCTTCATATGCCGACATTTCATTGGTTGCTAAACCAAATCGTCAGTGAAGTTTAAGCAGTTTAAAAACATTCAACCTCGGATGTTTGTGCCACACAAACCTAATACAATATGAGATTTCAATATTGTATGTGAATTATATCAAATACATTATCATAGTAGGCTTATTGCAAAATAAAAAAGAAAATTTCAAAATTTATTTGTCATACTACATATGCATCAAGAATTTTTAAATAAATAAATTTATATATTTTATTGTTATATATTATATTGAATTGAGCCAAAAATACCAACATTGTTGAAGATTAAAAAATCACAGGGTAATAGCCCATTTTTACATAAAAATTTTAGTGTAATTTCTTTTCGTGCTCTCTTTTGATTCCGTAGTTACGGCGTTCAAAACTTTAATATGTTACTGATCATAAATCCTACAATACAGAACGAATAGACTCTTAGGGTCTTTTCTAAGATATTTTTTTTTAGATTTGGACGGGACTTGTCCCATGAAAAAAAGGGAACTTTAAAAATTAGAAGCCTAAATGTGAAGAACTGTAATATACATAAATGAATTTTTGCAACAGCTGTTTACTATGTAGCTGTCGTTTTCAAAATAATTAAGTAGCTGGCTACAGGGCTACATTTGTAGCCATCGACATTTGTAGTCGTGTAGCCTGCTGTCTCGAATGTGTTTAATGCATCAAGCTGAAATTGTTCCGGACAAAATTTACTCTCTCTCTCTCTCTCTCTCTCTCTCTCTCTCTCTCTCTCTATCAAAAAGGGAAACGTTTTTTAAATTTTAAATTATAAAAAAAAACAATTGTATATTATCTTATAGTAGTGTTTTCCAATAAGAATTTAAGTTGGAAATATTTAAATATGGTCCCCTCAGGCAGGAGAAGAATTAAAAAGAAAGTTGATTTGTGATCAATGTAAACCAAATGATAATGTGATAAATGCAATAAAACTTTTCATGCAATCTGTGCTGCTCTTTTATAAACTTCAATTCGACCAACTCTTAGAGAAGGAAAGTGAAGAATTTGTATGCCATATCGGTATAATCCAGCTGGATTAGACCATGGCAGCTGGAAGCTTGCCATGGTCAAAATGATTCCAATGGCGGGCAGAGATCATACCAAGGCTGAGTAATACAGGTTAATAAGATAAGTTTACTGTCAACAATTTCAAATCTGTCAACAATTTCAAACAATTTCAATTTCATCTTTATTGATGTTTCTCAAGCATTTGATAAAGTGTGGCATGAAGGCCTAATTTCAAAATTGAAGACATATGTACACATAAACATTCTAAATCTTTTGGATAGTTACATTCTTGCATGAAAGTTCACTGTTGTGGAAGGAGACTTCATGAGCGTGCCCGAAGCTATCTCATCTGGGGTGCCACAGGGGAGTATACTGGGGCCAGTTTTGTATTTGATTTATACCCGTAATATGCCTGTGAGCAGTAATATCCTCACTTCTACATTTGCCGATGATACAGCCAGCCTTAGTATGCATGAAAACCCTCACGAGGCATCCCGATATCTTCAGGAACATATTAACCTGTTCTAACTGTGGTTGAACTTATAGAGAATAAAAGTAAATGAACAAAATTGTGTTCATGTCACATTTACTCTACGAAGAGACACTTGTTCCCCTATTCGAATCAACAACCAAGTTGTTCCTCAACATTCACAGGTGAAATACCTTGGTATACACCTTGAAACCCATATGGTGTTACGGAATTCAGCTATGGGTCACTGCTTCAGCTTCCAATGTAGAGTGAATTCAACAAAGGCAAAACAAAATTTTAAGGTTAATAACATCGGCTCCATGGTATATGAAAAATTCAAATTTACATCGTGATCTAAATATGCCACTTGTGACCGCTGAAATTGCAAAATATGCAGGCAAATATTTAACAAAACTCGAGTCCCATCCTAATCCCCTTGCTCGTAATATCTTGAACTTTACTGGACACATCCGTTTAAAAAAGAGGGACACTAGGACCTTAATACGCAACACTCCAGATGAAAATTTTTGAAAATATTTTTGTGCTTAACACGACATTTATGTATTATTAATTACTATCACTAAGTTTATTTCCGACACTGGTTGGGCCTAATAATTATATCTATATTTAAGATTTGAATATTTATTGTTAGTTCAGTTCTTAAGATACAATAAATAAATATTAGCGCGAAAAAATATCTTTAATGATAACAAAAGCAGTGCTTCTATAACTGTAGAGTCAAATGTGACTAAAATATATTTAAAAAATTTGGATCAGCTGATCAGCAATACGATGAAATTCTTAAAGGTGTAACTAAAAACAGGACAATGTTGGAAACTGTCCAAAAAGAAAATAAAGTTTTAAAAACAGAAATTAATTATTTGAAGGATTCTATTAAATTTCTTAATGACCCGAGAGTGCAAAATGATTGCGTGATAACTGGGGCAAAGCAAAAAGAAAATTTATCAGCTGCAGATGCGGTAGTAAAGTTGTCAGACGATGTTGGTGTTACCGTTCGGCATGAAAGTATAACTGAAAACAAGAATCAAAAAAACTCAATCCCTAGTTGTGAAATTCCGCTAAAAAAAATTCTAAAACTGAATTAATGTCAATTAAGCCAAAATTAAATGAAAATAATCAAACCAAAAACGTATATGTTAATCATTACTTGAGCAGAGAAACAATGTCTTTATTAAAAATGCAAAATCTTTGAAAAGTGTACGATTTCAATCTGTTTATACAACTGGGGGCCAGATGTTTGCCAAAAGGAGTGAACTGTCTAAGGGTGCTTGTTCTCTTTTTGTCTATTGCATTTCGGTTGTTGCAATTTTGGGCATAAAATTTTTTGTAAAAATTGAAAGCAAATATTATATGCTGTCATTCATCATTTAATGTCATTCTTGTCGAACTTTTCTTGAAAACAGTCGTCTGTTTTGGTTTATTTAAAATGAATATAGAACAATTAATAAGTGTTTTCTCGGCCTTCTTTGTGGGATCAGAAAAATAGCCGAAGCTAAATACTCATCATCTGACGAATCCATATCTTTTCACTTCAATTTCACAAACACGAATGAACAACAAACCCAAATGCATCCAAACATACATAAAACACAAATCATGAATAAAATATCAGCGCTGATTCTCGCATCCACTATGCACACTCAAACTTGTTGCATGCATGAACAAGTTCTCGCAATAAGCGTCAGTCAGCTCGGCTCGGCAACAAGCGGCCACTCTGTACACACCCTAAGCCAAGGCTCTTAAGAACTGAAGATGAAGTCGACAAATTAGCAGCAGCAACTTTTCAACCAATACATTGTCAGCAAAAGCCTCATGTATGTAGATGTGAATTTTGAAAATGATTAAGAATCATCATCTTAAGCCTCATATCTAATTGTAAGTCGAGTTTAGCACATCTTTGTTTTTATACCATTTTTATGTTTAATAATCAATATTTTTTAAACTTTAATTTCCTTCAAAATCATGATAATAACACAAAGTTTTATATTATTTCTGTAAATATCGGGAGTATGTTGTCAATTAGGAAATTTCACAAATTCATAACATTAATTACTAAATTTCATAAGTTGCCTGCAATAGTCGCAGTCCAGGAAAGGTGGTTTAAAAAAGATGTTGTTCAAGTTTATAAAGTAGCAGGGTATAAATCACTACACTGTTGTCGATCTCATGGTTACAGTGGCACGTATTTGTACGGGATTCATTAAATTTTTAAAAAGTGCAATGTTCAAGTGAAGGTTTTATGGCTGTAGTAACACTAAAATTGGATGATAATAAGATTGATCAAAAACCAGTTGCTATTGTCTCGTTATATAAATCCCAAAAATGTGATCAGTCTCACTTTATAAATTTTTTGGAGAATTTACTCTCTTGTCATGGCAGAAGTCTCTGCATTTTCATTGGTGATGCAAACATCAATGCGCTTTAGTGATATACGCCCATGTTCTGAGAAACGCATATCGCTTAAAATTTGCGTTTTCGATTTGGAAACGCCAAACAGGTGTTCTAGCAAACGAAAACGCCAGAAATCTGGCGTTTTCAAACCGCTAGTGTATGCTGAAGCGATCTGGTCATTTTTAAATCAAAATGCATTTGAAAGAGAAAATAAAATTATGTGAATTTTAAATTGAATGTTTTGTTTTTATTTGAAGAAAAACTTTTAATATTTTTTCACAATTTTAATTAAAAATATGCAATTTAAAATTTTGCTTTGTTTTTGTCAATTGCCGGTATCATTTGTTTACTTATAAACAGGCGATTTATGCAAACAGCTGGTCGCCAGCAAATCGCTTCGTTTTCAGAACATGGTTAAATGCGTTTTGGCGTTTTAAACACGATTTGCGATTTGAAAACGCAGCGTTTGTCAGAACATGGACGATATTAAATTATGACCAAGATATTAGAGAGAGCAGTGATGTTGATCCACAGCCGCCTGCAAGTGGCCAAATCATTAATTTAATGTTTTTACTTAAAACTTTTGGTAACTAACATTCCAAATTATATTTTTTTCCATATTTTCATAATTTCTTTTTGAAAAATCGCTGCCTGTGCGGTGGTTGAAAACAAAAAAGTTGTTTTGTTGGTATAAAAACACCTTTGAACAAGAGGAAGGCGAGGAAAAAGAGGAAGAAGGGGAAGACAAAGAAGAAACTGAGAAGCATATTATAGATCAAACAGAAAGCAAAAAAGACTTAGTTTTGTGGAAAATATTTTCGAAAAGCATGAAAAACAAATAATTTTTCCAATATTTTGCTTCATAAGCATCACAAAAATTTTCTAAATCAAATTTTCAAAAAATTTTAATTGTTGCACAGGTCTCTAGCAATAATTTGGCTTTTACAGATTTAAAAAAATCAATTAGTCGACGAGTTATAGCCCATAAACTATATAAACAATATGATGAAAATCGGCATTTGAATGAAAAGTTCGAAGGTCGATTAAAAAAAAATTCGAACTAACATAAACAAACGCCGCAATAAGGGTCTTTTAATTTAGCCTTTATTTTCACCCCTCACTCTCAGAATCGGCTAACTTTTGTTAACTTGAATTTGTTCCACAATTTGTTGCAACTCTGATTTTGTTGGGGCAAACTTTCTATTTTTTTCTGATTTGGAAGGGGAAAGAAATGGGTGGAAAATAATAATGCAGAAAAATTTAAATTAAGCAAAATTCGCCTTTTCCTTAAATGAGTCTGCGTTTGTATGTTTGCGTTTTTGTTTGATCCTTATAAAATGGCAAACAAAGAGGCCAATCATCCTGAAATTTTGTAACCGTCTCATTGATATTCTTAAAACTAAAATCAGCTTAATTAATTAAGTAAATACTATTGCATCCATATCTGAAGAACTATAATACCAACACTCTTCCAATATCATGCAGGAAGGAAAGTGTGTATTTAAGCATGTCCCCTTAAAAGCAACTATTGATAAATATACTTTATTGAGGATCCCTATATAAATAAAGTGTAAAGATTTGAGAAGGATGGATGCGGCAACTCCCATGCAGTGATGCTCTCCATATCTCCATATCAAATTGACCTTTATAGTATTGGATTACGGAGACGGATACCCCACCAACAAAGCAAAATTAATTAAATATTACTATCTCATATCTGGAAAACTACAAAAGAGATATTTCGTTTTTGGACAACGTTATGCTTTATTTGGAGAACTACAGTAGAGAAATTTTCGAAATCTGATAATAGAGTGCTTAATTCAGGAGCTACAGGATCATATAAAATGCTTATTAAGCGACTTACGAATTTTCTGATATGAGTCCTTAAAATGCTTAAGGAGAAACTTTTTAAACTAACTCTTGATCAAAGTATTTATGATTTTTTCGTAGAACAATTCGTTTAATTTATCAAATAGTAACGAAATTAAATTCCTTTCATAAATTTGTTTCGATTATTTTGACCAACAACTTAAAAACTGTATACGTCATATCGTTTCTAGTCTCCTAAAGCCTACCTTAAAACTTTATTATCGTTAATAAATCTGTTATATTCAGTACCAATACAAACTTAATTAAAATTTGTTAAAAGCCTTTGTAACGTTTTTTTTATTAAAACAAAAAACTATCTTAAAATATGAAAGAGTACTAGTCAATTCCTTCATCACAAGAAAAAATATATTTGAATCCTTGATCTCTTGCAGGCCTTGGAAATAATCAAAGGAACTTAAAATTAATAGCATACTTTAAGGAATATCATAGTATCAAAGTAATCTGTTTTTTGTTTTCTTTTGAGAATCTATGATATTTAGTTTGTTGAAGTGCAGATATCTAATAATTAATGCATAAAGTTCTGAAGAGTTATTTATGAAAATCTACTGACATTCTTTGTAAGTAATTGAAATGTGAGAGAGAACTTATTAAAAAAAATGTTTTATTTTTAAGAGACATCAAAAACACCACTTAAAAATTTAAGTTTTATTTAATTTTTTAAGTGCTTGCAACAAAAAAACATTATATGATGTGCACGACACAATAAAAAAATCTTATGTCTGAAGCAGGAGAGAAAGTAAAAAATGAGTACTTTCTACGTATTTTCAATTGTTTCTTAAAATTTGAAATGGGTTTATATAAAAGAAAAAATAATAATAATAATAATGCGTACGTCATGGCTATTCCTTTCCTTTCAAGAATTTGTATTATGAAAAGCTTTCACGTATGGATGAATTTATACATTAGTATCACTATTAATAGAAAAAAATTAATAAAAATTCTTAAATAAACTCCTAGTGGTATTCCAACAAAACAATTGTATAAATACAGATTTAGTGTACTAGTTACATAAAAACATTGCCTAATATTAGGCGTTTGTTTAATATAGCATCCATAAGCTATCATTAGGCGTTCGTTCAAATGAAAAACAAGAAATCCCAACAACTAAATACATATTATTTTAAGTAACTAAATGATAAATCAGAAACTAAAAAAAATAAATTTAAACTCTTTTCATCATATTTTTTTCAATTAAAACAGAACAAGAAGAAATTAATTTACTGTATACCATGTCTTATATTATATGACGCAAAACAAATTTGTTTACACAAATAACAGTTTAAATTAGTTTTTCTATATATAGAATAATATTCGCACATACATACACGAAAATAAGTGAAATTAAACAAAATTATATTAACATAGGATAATAGCAACACTTGGACAAAAAGCATAGTGTATTATTAGGCGGACATAGATTTTGCAATTGTCAATAAAGTTTAAACATGAAAACACTTTTCTTCTTGCATTTAATATATATTTTTTTGTTAACAGAACTAAGCAATGCCCGCAGCCTTCCACTTCATTCATAAGGATATTAATTTGTGTTTGTCTCTTGATATATAGACTCATTTTAATATGATTTCCACACATTCCGAATACCTGACGGAAAAATGCTGGCGACTTTTAAAATAAATGAACAGTTCTTTAATATATTAAAAAGGAGCTGATTATGAAATCTCTCCTTATATGCTTATAAATATATTGAATTCATATTAAAATAGAAATCGCTGGTATGCAAAGGTGTCGCCGGAAAACTAACACGACCAATCAAAGCCCTGTACAAGAATGCCACTTGCCGTGTGTTGCATGAAAAACACAAAGTTAGACAGGGTTGTGTCTTATCACCACTATTCTTTAACTGCGTCCTCGATGCTGTGATGCAGAAGGCAACAAGCCATCACAAGAGATGTATTATGTGGGGCTTAGACGGGCGGTTGGAGGATCCAGATTATGCTGAAGACATATGTCTACTTAGCCACCAATTCTCAGAGATGCAGTCGAAAATTTCCACCATCAGTGACATCGCGAAATCGGTTGGGCTGAAGATAAATATACCCAAAACAAAATCGCTCCGCATCAATATTAATACAGATCGCCATTTCTCCGTATGCCATCAAGATATTGAAGATGTTAAGTCCTTTTGCTACCTGGATAGCACAATTGACAAAACTAGTGGCTCAGCAGCAGATATATCCAGTCGCGTAAATAAGGCACAGAGTGCATTTGCCCAGTTAAATCCGACCCGTTTTGGAAATCGTCTAATATTTCGAAACAAACCAAAATAAACTATTTATTTGCAGTATAAAATCCATTTTGTTATATGGATGCAAGACCTGGAACATGGCACCATGTGATACACAAAGCCTTTTTAGGAAATGATTAATTACGGTAAGTAAAACTATGTCCGGAAAAACTTTGCCTATAATCAGGCAAATTTTACACCAGCTGATATTTGAAAGGAATTTTACATAAAAAATCTCAAAACAAATTTAGTATCGTTCACACTTTATGAGTATTACTTTTATGTAAAATATGCGCGGATAATAAATTTTATTTAAATATTCTATCGCCTTTTTCCAGTAAATTAAGGCGCGAGCAAAAAAAAAAAGTCCTATATTAAGGTGACTTTTAAAATTGGCAAATATACATGCCCTGCAATTTTCCTAACAGAATAATTGAAAATTATAGAAATTTTATAATATAATATTATATTCAAAGACGGCGATAATAAATTTTACTCAAATTCTTTCAAGGGAATAATATTTATATCTTAAATAATATGAACTTAACTAAATGATATCAGCACTCATTTTATGTAGGCATTTTTTTAATTTCAAAACCATTGCCTAATTTTTAATAATTTTTTAAATAAAGAGGTTTTGGAGAGCTATTTTTATATATCTGAACAGAAATTTCATGTAAAAAAAGAAAGATAATGAATTTTATTTGAAATTTATACCGAATAACAAGTATTTTCTATTGAGGTCTCTGGAAGAAAGAGATTTATCAGTATTTCGATATATGGAGGCATTTTAGAATATAATAATTATATAAATAAAGTAAAACTATGTCAGCATCAATTCCGAATTCTAGGCTTTAGAATCCCATTTATATAATTTAGCGATTTTTTAAATCAATTAATAATTAGCAAATTATCCAATTTTTAAATAAAATAAACAAAGATTTCAACAACTTCAATTTATGGAAAACTCTTTTCAAATGTTTGTCAATATATATTTTATAGGAATATGGAGATTATTTCATTTCAATTCCATACCGGACTCCACATATATCGTCTTGGTTTTCATGAGGATAATTTTTATCTCCTTTTAATATATGGAACATTATCTATTACTAAGCGCTTTTTGGAATTAATATATAAAGCCTATAATCAGGCAATATCTTTTAATAAAAGAAGATTTTGGAATCCTTATACTCGTAATAAGAAAGATGTTCTTGGCAAATTTACAACCTCAAAATGCATTTAAACGGGCGCAATTGTGCACAAACTCGCGAGGAGGCCATTTGAGAGATATAATTTTTTTCCAATTATTATCATCAATTTTACGCTTTCAAATAAAAATTATTTTTTTTTATGACAGCAGCGCTCTTTTTTATTACTAATAAAATGGCAATCAATTCAAGTTAACAGTTTTGCCGTTTTGACTACTTTTGGACAATATGATTGTATTAACACAAATAATTGTAAAAACTCTCATTGTTTTTATAAATTAATTGAATTATTTTTTCTAAGTTTAAGGTCTTCTTTTTTTATAAAAAACAATACATTTATTTTTTATGATTTTTCAATAAATTGTTTTTATAAAGAAAGAAGACCTCAAACTTAAAGAAATAAGTCAAGTAATTTATTAAAAAAATGGTCGAAAATAATCATCAATTTATAAATAATTTTATATCAAAATTTAAAAATAAATTTATAAATAATAAATAAACTTTTTTAAAATTTGTTAAACATATTAAAATTTATAGAACTTTTATCAATTTAAACACCACAAAAATTACTAAAGGGTAGATGAAAGTTTTTGTAGAGAAAAAACTCGACTGATTATTTTTATGCCGAAAGAAGGCTTAATTAATTAACCGAAAAAAACACGTTAACATATTAATAGATAATTTAGGGGAAAACTGACAATCCCTAGTCTGTAGGATGCATTATATAACTACGGAATAAAACGCCACAATAAGCAAATTGATGAAATACTGAAAATTCAAACCTTGTTAAAAGTTCAAAATCCAAAAGTATTCAAAAAAGAATTTTGTTTGTTCGCTTACACCCCGTCCACATTTGCAATTTTGTTGCAGCAATTCTTGGTTGTTTTAGGTAAGAGGGGTAAGAAGCTTGAGGAGGGGTACAGAGTTTCATGTTCTCTGCAATTCTCTTTTGCTTTGAAGTTCTCCCTATTCAACTTGATGTTTGGTGTTGTTGTATTTGACGTTTTATATACATAAGTATGTACTATACTAGATTTTTTCTAATGTGGACACTAAATCAATTTTAAAGCAGAATTTTAAAGAATTGCATGCAACAAAATTGCAAAGGTGTTACTTTCGCAGTAAAAACTTGTAAGAATAGAATAATACAAAATTTAATAAATATTCGTTTGTCGTTATTTCCAAATTTAAACAAAATGCTATTTTTCATCGTAAAGACTTCTTTTGTTTTTTCCAATGCACAAATATAACGTGCAATTTAAAATTCCTTCGTTTAATTAAATATCCACTGTACAATGTTCTGCACAGCTTGATTCGAACGGATTAGCACTAAACATTATCTGCGATATTGGTTTATGTACAGTTTGTAAAATATATCTTTGCACATAAAAAACAGGTAAAGTATTATCTGCATTCAAGGATTTCAACAAAAAAATATTTACACATCAAATAACGGTACTTGATCGCAACTATTAGGCGCCAATACTTTTCAAATGGACATACACATTACAACAACAAAGAAGCTTACTCAGTATAAAAAGTGTAAAAAATCCATTGCATTTTGAGTGCCGACAATCAAAAAAAGGACAAAAATGCCCCTATTTTGAAAACACTTTGTGCATTTGGGTTTTCCCATAAATGGAATGGAATGTGAAAGAGTTAAACAATGATTACTTTATAACTAAGTGATCGTTTTTAATGCAACAAGTGACTTCATATTTGAATATAAAAAATGCCAGGAAAACGAGTAACAATTGGTCTATTTCAATCACTACATAGGCAAATCTGCCAAGGTAATCGCCGATATGTTTTCCTTGAAAATCAGAAATGAACATAATAATATCATATCGGGTACTGAAAAAAAGGACGACTAGAATTAAAAAGATCCACAGGCAGAACGAAAAAGGTGACACAGCGTGTTGAAAGAAAATTAATTAGAAGTGTAAAAAGACATTGGGTTACGTGTTTCTCAAGCAACAATCAGAAATGTTTTTCAAAACGACAAATATTTGTCAAGAGTAGCGAGGAAAAACACCCTGCTTTCAGCTCAAAATATTGAAAAGAGGTTAAGATTTGCCACCGGACACGTCTCAGGCTGTTATTAATTTAGATGAAACAAGAATAATTCTTTACTATCATGACGGACCGCAAAGAGTTTGGCGTAAGCCCCTAATATCACTAGAAATAAAAAATCTTATTCCTACAATAAAGTTCGGAAAACTGGCCGTAATGGTATGTGGCTGTATATCCAGCACAGGAGTTGGAATTTTGGATGAAAAAATGAGTAAAGAAGTATATTTTGATATTCTAAAAACCAAACTGACCTCCAGCGTTACTTATGTAGGCCATGGCTACTGTGCAATTGTACCAAAGTTATTTATACTCCTGCCCGAAGTCCAGATATAAACCCTATCGAAAACTTGTAGGTTCATCTAAAGAAAAAGGTAGGGAAAAGATCGCAAACGAACAAAAACAAATTGATACGGTTTATTAAAGATAAGTGGAAAAATACCGTTAGAATATAATATTCCAAAGCTAAATCAATCGATGCGAAGATAGCTGCAAACGGTAATTGATGCTCGAGGACACACAAAAATTAAAAAATTTATTCAGACTTAAAGTTTTATCCAGTGTGCAAAAAAATTTTTTTTACAGTAGAAAAACTGAACTATTTTTATTTTTTAATATCTAACATTAGAACTTTTCATTGTTATAAAAGTTTTTTACATATTATATTACCAAAACGTATGTTTATAAAATACTATTGAAAAAAATATATATATTTTTATTAGAAATTAATGTTTTTTTTTTAATTTTCTTTATGTGCAAAGATATATCTTGCAAACTGTATATGTTCATCTTACTCGTCTGGGGAGCACAAAGCGGCACGATGTTGATTTCTCAAAAAATCTACACACTTTTCATTTAGAAAATTGAAAAGTTCAATATTATGAAACTTCTTAGAAGCTTTCGTTTTGAAAAACAAGTAATTTTACTTTTAAAAATTTTATAAACAAAATTTTTTCTCTCAATTTCTTAGTATCTTTCTTCATCCTCTCGTCACAAATTTTTCGAGTACGTGTACACCTTCCAGTAGCAACTAGTGTCAATTAAACGAAAACTTTTAGTAAATGAACAGAACTGAGGTGTGAGATGGTGAAAGTTAAAAATATAAAAATATTGTGAGCGTAAAATTTGTAAAAAACAAAAGTATAAAAATCAGAAAACTCCACTAAAATGGAAGAAAAGTTACGAAATAGAGATAAATTTTGTTTTGAAAACTTCCGAATATGGATATTTTCAGAGAAAATTTATGTTAATCAACAAAATTTTTTTAATAATTTATGATAATAAATACATGAGGGGTATAGATGCAAAGGCTACAATCTCCACTCTTTTCACAAACGTAACTAGTGATACCTTCTAGTTGTATTTAATGAATGCTTCCGACTAGTGAACATGACATTACCAGATACACTTTTATCCCATAAAAATGTATGGTCAGATATTACGAATTGATGCAAAAACGGCAATGTCCATTGGATGATGTCGTTTTTGCTATGATCACAATTTGTTAATCTCTTTTTCTCTCAACTATTTTCGAAAATGAATGCTACACATTTGTTTTTATTTAATTTTTTTTTTGCAAAACAAAACTAAAAAAATAAAAGATGTAAAAATTAATTCGCTGAAGATTAAAGACGTTAGTAATTTAATGAAAAAACACTTTGGAGAGCACTGGGAGAATGATGAAAGTCTGAAAGTTTATGCAGACATTGTTAACAACTCACAAGATCAAATCGTTGCAGAAAATGACACCCAAAAAGAGGAATACTGCTCTGAATTCATAAAAGAACCGCCATCATTAAAAATTTGATTTAACAACAATTTAATTTCTTTCCTTAAAAGTCTAAATAGTTTGAATTAAACCCTTGTTGAGTTTTATTTAAGAATTTTGTCACTACTGATTTTTTAAAACATTGCCCATGTTATAATAAAAAATCTTGAAATAAAAACAAAACTGTATTATATATCTCAGATCAAATCAAACAATACAAAATCCATATTCGATTAATTCAAAATCAGCAACGTCCATTTGATTAGAGCAAACACAGCAATATCCAATTTTGTTATTATAAGTGGCAGCAAACCGCCATATCGATTTAGTTCAAACTTGCGTCATATCTTCATCATATTCTTATTTACTGAATAGCAAAACATATAATAAATATATATGAATATACTTTGAGCTACAGGTTTTTGCTATTTGTTACGAAAACTATACATGTGGAGATTGCAGCCTTTGCATCTATACCCCTCACATGTATGTTTCATTTAATAAATGATATTTAGGTTCCTGATTTCATACTTACGAACTATCGATCTATCGATGTACAATAATGGCTTTATGTTTGTATGACTGTTTCTAATAGGAAGCCAAACGGCCAGGCCGATCACCATGAAACAATTGAAACAACCTACTGACGATCGGGAAATGAAAACAGGCATATTTATATTTTAACGGTGCGGTCGAAAGGGTAGCCTCTATCTCTACCTCTAGTGGGACTATCAAAACTTAATGTGCTTTACTACGCGAATAAACTGTGCATTCACATGAAATATGGAGGTAAAGGTGGGGGAGATGGTTAACCCCAATACAAACTACATATTAATTATTCTACTCTCCTGATTTAGTGTACGCTACTGAAGTGTATGTTAGAGAGAGAGGATGGAGGTATAGAAAATGTTTTTTTCTCTTTTTATCAACGTTAAAAAACACAAACTGCAAAGCTACTTGGCTTGTCTGCAGAAACACCCAAAGTCTTCGGCAGGAATCGAACCTGCGACCTTCAGACTACCAGTCTAGTACACTAGCTACTAGCCTACGAAGGCTAGTAGCGTGGCGTACATATCTATTCTAGCAAAATAATAAAGGTGTAAGAGAGGGGAGATGGTGTCCTATTACATTAACTATTCCCGTATTATTATTATATTTTATATTATATTATATTACTATTACTATTTATCGTATTCATTAATTATTTTGCGACTATAGAGCTAAAATAGTCAGACTGTCTGCGCATATTAGTCTGGCAACAAAGTGTTTTTCCCACCCAAAAGGCAGAAGTTATAAAAGAGGTATGGGACTACTCATCCTACCAATCTTGTAGGAATTAATTTTAACATAAACTGCCTAGTCAGCCACAAACCTACTTGACTAGGATCGGGGAGAAGGTTACCATTTTCCATGAAAATTGTTAATCAAGAGAGCTACAATTGTGAATTTTTTGGTGCACAGTACTGTTCCTCTGAGGGATTTTCACCTCATGGAAAAACTATAAATTATTACGGGAAACAGAGAAATTATTACGGGAATCCGAGAAACAGTACTGTGCACCAAAAAATTCAAATGAATTTTTTTCGATAGACCAACATGTTTTTGGTAAAAAGTCTTTACAAATAAAAAATCTAGGATGAATTGCCTATTGTATGTGTCGTCGTGTAATAGTTTATGGTTTTTTCAATATTGGCTTACAAATTTGTCCCAAATATGAAAACATATTTATATGCCCCATGTAGGAAGACACATTTATAATATTGTAAATATGTCCCAAACAAGAAAACGTATTTGCAAATATGTCACAAATACCAAAAAGATATTTATAAATATTTAATGACGTAAAGCGTTACGTCGAAACATATTTAACTCGGCATATTTAACTTCACTCACTTTAATAAATACAATAATAAATACATTTAAAGGTAGTAAATTTTATTACAATTACATTTCACGCCAATAACCATCCATATCTTTCCGATTAGGCTTTTTATGATTAAGAATTTTTTTATGGTGTTTGTTGACTTACCTTTCCACTAAGCCTAAAAAAGAGAAAAAAATAATATTAAAATTTTGGCAAAATAATGTATATTTTCTTATGTGTTATATAAACCTCGCCTTTAAAAAGGCCAGAATTCCAAAATTTTTTTAAATGAGTTTTTAAAAGAAAATACTCTTACAACTGTCGTGTTCCTTAATTTTTCCTTTAAATCTAGATTTTGTTTAGAAAACTGGCTTAATACACTCGCAAGACTTGTTAAATAAAAATATAACCCATGATATAAAGATTAAATTATGTCCTTTGATATTTTTTTGTCTAATTGATGTATAACCCTTTTTGTTTTCAAAATCAATTAAGGTTTCAAAATCTTTTATTGTTCTTTAAAAAATAACTTGTTTACATTTTTTCTTTTTATTGAAACATTTCAATATTAACAATCAATAAAAACTAGACAATACTTTTCCATTTTCCTTTTGTTTAATTTTAAAATCTCCGGTTATAAGAAGTATCAATTCAAGTTGAAAGCAAACAAAAAAGTAAATATAACAACAATTTGTTACAAAAAAACTATTTGCAATTTGCTTAAAACATAAATACGTTCTAGAGCAGGAACGTGCATAAATATTTTTACAAAAAGATTGGCAAAAATAGCTCAGCAAAAAAGGACACGAGTTGCGAAAATACAAATAAATACCAGAGAAATTTTAACAAATCATAGAGCTGGCGCAGCAGGAAGCGGAAGTGTTGCTGGCTGGTTTGAATTTGTAGTTATTGTTATTTAAAATGTTGCTTCATGGTTGTTATTGTCGTTTGCTGCCATTGTTACAGTTTCTTATAGTAAAAAGTCAATGAAGTGCATTTCTGCATGCAAACTAAGTTGAAATTGGTACCTTAATAAATGTGACTTTCATTTCGTTTTCCACTCAGGCTGTATATAAAATTTTTGTATTTATTTTGAATTAAAGTTTTGTATTAAATTTCTTTTGTGCTGACTGTTTTACTACTTTTATAGCCAATGCCCTACACAGCTGATACTTAATATTTTAAACTTTGTGAATAATAAATAATAAATTACAGCCAAGCAAAAAGTATCAACTTTGGCTTGTCGTGGCATCAGGGATCCCAAAGTCCGACTTTGAAATGAATCCTTTCCATAATTATAATAAGTAAAAATCTTGCAAAATTAACGCACGGATTATACCAAGTGAACCTATTGTACCAAAGATTTGTGTGACTCTACTGATATGAGTACGTCCAGAGTTTTGACAAGTTTGTTTAATCCTGGAACACAGAAGCTTAGAATGAAAGCCTACTGCGCAAAAGCAATAAATTTATAGGGAGTTCCTGTTATTTGTGAGTGATCTCAATTGTCTTGTCACTCCACGGAATAGGTTTCCAGGTAAAGGAGATCTCCCAAAAAAAGGTAGTGCAAACTTGGATCTCTTCTGATGATTTTAACACAGGCTCGTCATTTTTTGATATTCTCTTTTTCGATTCCTATTGATCGATTTGGAAGCTAAATTCATTATGTTGGGCAAAATAAACTTCTTATGATTTTTTCTTTGCATAGAAACTATTGTTATATTGAATTAAAATTTTTTACTTGCCACTGGCAATAAGCTGCATATCTGTGAGATGTGCGAATACGTCAGTAGTCGGGATTTTGTTTTCCTTATGCGAAAGTAATTTAAAAATTCCTTTCTTAAGGAATATTGTATATACTCGTAGAATTAAGGAAATATATATATATTCAAATCGACGTTCACAATTTTATCCAAAAAAATTTAATATCAATTAAAATTTTGTCAGTTGGATCCTCTAAGGTCGAAAAAATATACTAAAAGATCCTTTGAGAAATTCTCCGAAATTTTCTATAAGAGAAGGGTTTTATCATATAAAATTTCTTTAATCTCAAAAGAGTATGTCAAGCACCACTCTGAGGGTCATCACGATCTATTAGAGACTTGGTCCCTTGCTACATCACATTAAAAGATAAAGGATACATGGCAGAGACCCATCTGGACTCTTCATGCTTTATCTCACTAGCCCGATATCTGGATGTTAAGCATTGAGAACCAGGGAAACAAGTTCTCCTCCGAATGTCTCCCTGTATGCCTCTGTCTTACCTCCATCAAGTTACGACGGCTGACGAAAAGATATGACCATTACATGGCAATTTCATTAACCTTTGTCTTTCGGTATTGAATTACATATACTAACTTACTGATAGTCCCTAGAAATGTATATATCATAACTAGGGTTTGGGAATTCCCGGACTTTTTCGCTTCCCGGGATTCCCGGGAAAAATTCTAAATTTCCCGGGATTCCCGGGAAAATGTCTTCTGTTAAAAACAAGTAATTTACGGCCTAGGATGTTTTTTCGTAAAAGTTAGTTTTTATTTAAAATTAAATTATAAAGAACATTTAAATTTCTGCATTGAAAAGAAATAATTCAATAACTCAATAACTTGAGATCATTTTTAGTTTAAAAAGAAATACATTAAAATAAAATTAAAAAATAAAAAAATATAAAAAAATAATTTTGATATAAAAAAATTTGTACGTCACTTAGGCCTGAATTCACAGTCTTTAGTTAACAGCTGACAACGTATTCAGCAATGTTATTTTCTAAGGGAGTGTAGTAAACTAATGGTTAACTAATGACTGTGAATTCAAGCCTTAGATGAAAAATAAGTTTTTAATACGACTAAAGCATTCGCACGACATCCTATTTCGAATTTTTGTGACAAACTTCCCAGCAACAGAGAAAACCCGTTCATTATATACTGATGTTGGCTTTATTGTTAACAGAGCATTATATAAATCATCAAAATTTTTTGTCCGAATATTGCTCGCTTCATATAAAGCAAATTCTTTCTTTAACAAATTGGCTTGATTCGGTTTTGGTTTTTTTTGGATTAGCCTTTGCATTGTCTATGACATTTTTTAGTTTCATTTTGAAACATTTGTCGACTTGGGTTTCAGACACATCACTGTCACTGTTGGACATTTCTGAAATTAATTAATCAAACAGGCGTTTATATATTGGTTCAGCGTACAATTTTAACAAAGATTTTGGTATTTTAGAATTGGCATAGGGAGTCTTTAAATAATTTATTAATGCTAACATTTCATCATTACGTCTCTGATCAACTTTTTCTCTGATTGACTTAGCCATTTTTTCAGAACGGGGTGTTTTTATTAATAAAATCTGATCAAACAGTGAATTTATAATAGCTCAGCTACTAAGAGATTAGAATCTCGTCGACTTAGTGCTTCAACAGCATCTTTTATTGGATCCCAAAACTTCCACTAACATCTCCAGAACGGATTTTTGACAGCTGTTTTTGTTTTGCTATTTTCTCATGTGCTGCTAACTTTTTACAACTAAAAAGCGTTCGTTTTTAATAAAGAAAAGTTTATGCATAAACAGCTTGTTGTGAAAATTAATTTCCTTACGTTTGAAATTATTTAGCCAAAATATTTTGTTTATTAACAAAATGTTTTACTTCAATAAAATTAAAAATAAAAATGTGGAAAAATAAAAGTTTATCGTATTAAATAATCATAATTTTTTCCCGTTTTCCCGGGAATTTTTAAAAAATTTCCCGGAAATTCCCGGCGAAATTTTTTCGGGAATTCCCCAAACCCTAATCATAATCCATATTGCTAAATAGCAGGGCAACGGGAGTGTAGATAAGAATTCTATAGGTTGAGGTAGGCTTATGACTGCTCTTTTGGAATTGAGATGCTACAAATGCTTCAGGTCGGACGAATCCTAAAATCATGGGAATTTATTTCGGTAACACGGGAGTTAAAATATGTCGTTGTGGCTGCAGCCTAAATAGCATAAAAAGATTTGTAGGTTAAAATCTCGGCTTTTTAACAGTTAATTGATGCGTTTACCACCCGCAAAGGGCACTTTGAGGCCATAATGGCTGGTATTCATATTAATTTTAAAAACATTTGTCCCGAGGTTAGATCAATATTCCATGTGGTTGAGCCAGTTGCGGAACTTGACAAATGACTGCATTAATCTGCTAACATCAGTCCAATAGTAGTGCAACTCTTTAGTCCTAAACCATGTTATAATATATTAGTCTTTTATTCCATCTGGCTTTTAAATAAAATAATTTCAATCTCTGTTATTTTTATAGCATTCCAAAACCCTTTTGCACTCTTCTGTCCTTCATCCTGCTAAACGTTACAGTAAGCTTTTAGTTAGTTTTTCTGCAGTTGCAATATTCAGCACGTAAACTGTTTAAATATACGTTTTGCACGTGAATCCTTGCAATTGTAATTGCGAAAATGAATGGAAAAAATAGGTAAATTTACAATGGGCAAAAGTATTCACAAGCGTTTGGAAAAGAAGCTTTAGTTTGTTTTAGAAAAACAGGTAAAAATGGAACAGAGTAAAATTGAAATTAATAATAAAATTTTCTGAGGAAACACATTGAGCAGCACATTGAAATTATTTATGGGGTTTCATTTAAAAACCAGCCGAAAAGAAAAACGATTTTCCTATTTATGAGAGCAATTGTGAGATTTCGCTATTAATAATTGTTAAGGAAGCCACTTTAAATAAGATATAAAATTGTTCTTTAACATCTTAAAGCATATGCCAGGGGCTTAAATAATTATCATTAATATTGCCTATGTTAAGGCAAACAGATTTGAATATTTTAGAAAGTCATATAATTTGAATTTTTGTTTTCTCCGCCAGTAAAATATTTCATAAATTTATTAATTTTTTATACAGAAAAGAATAGTTAAGCGTAAATTTTAATCAATGACTTTATGCGCTGGTACTGAATTTAACTCATTCGTTACCTCTACAAGAATTTATAATTATAATTAATGCAAGTCAGCTTACAATAATTGATTCAGATTAATAAGAATACGTGGTCTGTTCAAAAGAAAAGGTGAATTTTGAAATTTCTTGGGCACACTTGTCTCGAACATACAGCCGTGTCACAGAGTTCAATTCCGTTCGGAAACGGAATTGAATCTGTACTTTGGTGCTCGAGAAAACGAAAAACGAAAAAAATTTCGGAATCAAATCACTTTTAATTACTTGAACGGAATTAATATTTTTTGAGTGTTAAGGTGAAAATCCTCTATTGAGAGTATATTTATACAGTAAATAATATTGTTTTTTGTTTATTTATTCAAAGTTAGTTTTTAATTTCTTAATTTTTATTAATTTTTTTGTATGTTTAGACTTGAACTTGTGCTGAATTGTACCAGTCTTGTGCTGAATTGTTCCAGTCGTAACATTTTTGAAGGGTGTAATTAAAAAGGGCTCCAAACCATATCCAGAGTCACCCAATAGCCATGGGCTTGTATTTCCATTTGAATATTCATTTAAAAAATACGTTCTCGCGCTGCTCATATTCCAGATAAAAGAGTCGTGAGAGGATCCCGTTCTGCAACTGTCCACTGCTCTTATTTTAATTTTGTAATCGCATATCTAAAACAAGGAATATACAAATTAAATGGGAATCCAAGTAAATACGTATGTGCGCATATACATGTACATACATATCGCTCCTTTATTGCAATATAGTCATATCTCGAACAAATTTAAACTTGGTAAAATGCATTTTAAGTTTTTGATACATTATGAAGTGGCAAACCACTTAAGTAGCTTCCAAATTTCGATTTTTTGAGATATAACTACATATGTTGTAATAAAGGAGCGACATGTATGAACATTCAAAGCACAAATCTTACTTACAATCATTGCGTTTATGCTGAAAGTTCCCTTACGGTTTAAAAAAGGGATTCGTCCGAAAAAGGCTTAGTTAGTTTGATGTGTGTACCGTCAACACAGCCAACTACCCCAGGAATTTGGTACTTTTGAAAGAAAAAAGCCTTTGATCTTTTCCTTTCTTTATCAGTCATTGATAATTTAATCCATTGTGGGCATACAATGTTTTCAGCTGCATTTAGCACTCGTGAAATTATTGTTGACACAGTACTTCTTCCCAAACATATGTCGACAACTCTTCCTGCAATATTATCAAAACCAATTTTGCAAAGTTTTAAAAAATGTATTCGTGTTACCTATAACATTCTGAAATGAGCCAGTTGCTAAGAATCTGAGTGTTGCAGCTAATTTTAAAGCTGCAGGTATCCTTGAGCCCTGAAGTTCACTTGAAATTTGTTGCAAAATCATTACAAAGCCTCTTTATTGACACGGTAATAGATTACAAAACTGCAGGTTGTTATTTAAAAAATATATGTGCATATGTATAAACATTTTCTTTTATATTCCATATGTACTTACATTGCACTTGGGTATGACAAAGGGTCAGAAACATCCCTAAAGGTTCGGCGGCACAATTTTTGTGATTCACGTTGATTCCTTTCATCTTCCAATGCGGCCATTATAGATACACCAGGCATTTTTAAAAGTTTTTGTACAAAATTCTTTTCTTTATCACAAATTTTAAAAACTTTTTCACTTATGTTTTTTGTGTTTTCTTTTTATAAATTTTCTTTGACATTATTAAATTGCCACATCTTTAATATAAAAAACGTCTAAATTTTTTTTCGGATTGACGAAAACGGAAGAAAGCTGAAGCAACAAAAATGAACTCTTTCGGAATGGCAACTATGGAATCAAAACCAATCCGAACGGAATCTGTGACACGGCTGATAACTTCTTAGTTGAGTTTGCTTGTGTTTAGTTAGAGGCGAATCTGGACTTGGCTCTTCCATTGGGACCATTGGACTTCGGCTTCGATGTCATAACCATAAGTAAGTAAGTAAGTAAGTAATGAAATGGGGTTTGGCCCAGGATAGCCTTTTGCACTGCGACCATTGCTGATCTATTGTGCTTCCCCTGTCCTTAACAGTTTAATACGTTCGCAAATAGGATCAGCTCCTTCAGTGGGAGCATTAGCAGATCCTCTTCACTCAGCGTATATGCATGTAGAGTCCTGTGTCTCCTGTGGCACAATGCCCCACAATTTGTTATCAAGTGTTCCATCGACTCCTCATCTTCACCGCAAAATCTGCAGATGTCCGTGTCAGATAAGCCCATTCTGTATAGGTGGGCTTTGCAGGTGTAATGGCCTGTGAGCGCCCCTACCAGCGTCCGTAGGCTTTTTCTGTCCAGTCTTAGAGCCAGATCCGCCCTCCCAGCGTCAAAGCGTAGGAATTTCTTGGAGTGACATAATCCATTGATGTCATTCCAATATTGTGCAATCCTGGACGATGTCCATTTCGAAATCTCCCCTTTAAGGAGACTTTTGTTGAAACCAAAAGAAGGGGTGGGTCCAATGAAGTTCCCCTCAGCCCCTCTTCTCGCACAGATGTCCGCCATCTCATTCCCGGCATGCCCCTGATGCCCTGGTACCCATATCAGAGTAATCTGATTATGAGTCGCCAGGTCATTGAGCCTGTTTTGACATTCCAGTAATAATCTGGACATGTACGTACAGCCTCTCAGGGCCTTAAGAACCGATTGGCTGTCCGAGAATATCTTAACCCGTATTCCCCTGTGTCCTCTCTCGGATAGGATCTCCACAGTTTCCAGTATCGCGTAAAGTTCCGCTTGGAAAATTGTCGTATCCTTGCTCAGTGTTATAGACCTGTGTGCTCTAGGCCCCACTATTCCCGCCCCAACTCCTTGGAGCGTTTTTGAGCCGTCCGTGTACCACATTTGCGATCCATCTCTTAGCCATCCTGGGTTTGCGCACCATTCTTCTCTTGTGGGGAAGAGGACCCTGTATTTCCTGTCGAAACAGTATACCGTGTCCATATGGTCGCCCGCCTGAGACATATCAAGTATGTCCCCGATTCCCCTGAGGATAGCCAGATGATCAGTTAGGTTTCCCGCCCTAAGGTTCTCTTTTCCGTAGATAGAGATTGCCCTTATAGCTGCCTCCTCTTGTATAGCCAGATGGAGCGGTGCAAGGTTCAGAAGAGCTTCCATACCCAAAGTTGGGGTTGTTTTCATGGCCCCTGTGACGCATAGGCATGCAAGTCTTTGTAACCTGCACAGTCTCGATATAGTTGTCCGTTGCTCAGTCTTCCTCCACCATACCAGAGCCCCGTACCGTATGGTTGGTCTCACCATCTGGATATATATCCAGAAGGTCATTTTGGGGCTCAGACCCCAGGATCTGCCAAGTAGTTGCCTCGCTGTCCAAAGGCTCCTCGTGGCCTTTCCCAGTACTGACTCGAGGTGCGGTTCCCAAGTGAGTTTCATATCCAAGACGAGACCCAGATATTTTACCCTCTCCTTGGGAACTATCTCGATGCCACCCATCCAGAGACTGGGTAAATTAATCACCCTTTTCCTGGTAAATGGTACAATGATCGTCTTCGCTGGGTTAACAGATAGCCCTTCCGAAGTGCACCATTCATGCATCTTGTCTAGGGCGTCTTGCATTTGGTCCGTAATCGTCCCTGCATGGTTCCCCCTGATTATTACGGAGATATCGTCCGCATAGCCGATGGTTCTGTGTCCCCTCCGGTTAAGTAGCCCGATCAGGTCATCCACTAATACAGACCATAGAAGGGGAGATAATACTCCGCCCTGTGGGCATCCCTTAACCGCGGTGACTGTGAGATCCGTGGATCCAAGTGAGGCCCTAATCGACCTTTGGTTCAGCATGCAGCTGACCCATCGTACTATCACAGGATCAGCTCCTCTAGTAGTGAGTGCTGTTTCCATTGCGTGGAAGTTCGCATTGTCGAAGGCACCCTCAATGTCCATGAATGCACACAGGGCTATTTCCTTCGATTCCATGGCCTTTTCAATATCCCGAACAATATTGTGCAGTGCCGTGGTAGTTGATTTGCCCTTCTGGTAGGCAAATTGGAGCCTATGCAGAGGTCTCATGGAAAGTACCTCCGTCCTGAGGTATTGGTCCAATAGTTTTTCAATCGTCTTCAACATAAAAGATGATAGACTAATTGGTCTGTAGGACTTGGGAGATTCTGGGGGTCTGTTTCCACCCTTGGGTATGAATATAACCCCTACCGCTCTCCAAGTCCTTGGGACATGTCCTATTGTTAAACTTGATCGAAATATGTTAACCATCTTCCGATAGAGGATGGTACCACCTCTTGACAACAGGGCCGGAAAGATACCATCCGGCCCCGGTGATTTGTAAGGTCTGAAAGAATTTACAGCCCATTTTATCCTCTCAAAGGTCACTATTTTCCTGATGACCTGGTTCGTCGCCCTTCGCTGAGCATGCGGCCATGCCGCTGGAGTTTCAGCGTCCGAAGCTCCAAACCTGCAATCAGGAAAGTGAGTTCTAAGTAGAAGCTCTAGTGTCCCTTTGAAAGTATCTGTATAGGTGCCGTCTGGCCCCTTCAGTGTGCTTATCGGGTTCGTGCCCCCCTTCGAAAGTGCTTTGTGCAGCCTGGCTGTGGCCGGGACGTCCTTAAGATCTTCACAGAAAAGTTTCCATGATTTTCTCTTGGACTTCCTTAGCTCCTTGTTGTAAGTGGTTAGGGCCTCTCTGTACTCTTCCCAATTTCCAGTTTGTTTGGCTCTGTTGAATTCCAGTCTTGCCTTTCTTCGCAGTTTCCCAAGATTTCTGTTCCACCAAGGTACCCTCTTCGTGGAGGATTTTATCCTGACAGGACAGTTGTCTTGAAATGAGGATATGATTGCATCAGTTAGTCTCTCGACTGATGCATCCAGTTCCTCAGGTGATGTAATGGAAAATGTGTTTCCAGTGATCCTGGACTGCAGATCCTGCGAGTATTTTATCCAATCTGTTGCCCTGGGGTTTCTGTAGAGCGATTGACTCTTCACCAATCCCCTAACTTCAAAAAGGATGTGTTTATGATCCGACATGGAGTCCTCTTCAGAGACCTTCCAATCCCTGATCATATCAAGTGATTTGTTAGTTATAAGTGTCAGATCGAGAACCTCTTCTCTGATGGCGTTGCAAAACGTTGGGCTATTCCCCCTATTTGCAATCCCCATGTTAGTAAGTAATAAGTATTCTAAGAGTGACTCACCTCTTTTATTTGTATCAGTGCTTTCCCATACTGTATTGTGGGCATTCGCATCACAGCCAATGATGAGGGTTTTCCTATGGCATTTACAGTAATCCACTAGTCCCTTTATTTTCAGAGGTGGTGCTTCGTCTGTGTCCCCCGGGAAGTAGGCTGAGGCAATAACAACCTCTATCCTGTTTCCATTGGAGTCCAACTCGACTAGCGCCACTGCACTGTCGCCATCCATAAATTCTGTAAGAGGCAAGTAATTAATATTGGTGTTTATGATAAGCGCAGCCCTTGGTTTGACTGCGCGCGTGTCATAAATTACCTGAGTGTTTTGTATATTGAGGCCTCGTATGCGGCCTCTTGATATCCAGGGCTCTTGTATAAGCCCTATGTTGATGGTGCCAGCAGCAAATCTTCTGCTAATTTCAGCTGATGCAGCCTTAGCATGATGAAGATTTGCCTGGATGCACCTCATTTTGTAGTTTCTGATGTGGAAGGAGGGCTTTCGTCCTCTTCTTCCAACTCCACTGCCTCCATCTGTTGAACAAGCGCATCCGCATTTACGTTCTCAGCCTTAAGCCTGAGTACAACTTGGCCAAACCGGAAGTTTAGCTTCCCTTTTGACTTCGTCACACTAGCTGCTGATTTTTGGTCCACGGAAAGAACCAACGTGACCAGAGAGCCTTTTTCGGCTCTTTTTAATAAACGCCACGTTTCGACGAGGAGACCCTGATTCTGTCCCTGTAACAGATCCAAGATCTTGCTCGTCTCCAGCGTAGTCGAGTTTGGGAAGTATCCCACTGCAATGCGAGATTGAGGAATCTTATGTTCCTCTATGGCATTCAGTGAGATTCCCTCCCATGGTGATGTGTCGGTGATATTAGTTTTCACCCACTCAGCTGACATGCTGTCCTTACAGTGCAAGACTAGGTATCCTGCCTTGTAAGTACAGCCAAGAAAAGCAGGTTTTATGGCCTGATCTTTGCCAGCTACAATTTTTTCCAGAATCATATTCTGGATGGAGTCCATTTGCTGGGTTGTGAGGGACGTATTTGGATAGTCCCTTGCTAGAACCGCAGTCTTGACTCCCATTGTTATGTCCTTATATGAGGCAGTGGGCCGCCTCTGTATGGACACCGATGGGTTGTCTGACTGTTTTGATTTAGCAGCTTGCGAGGTGGATGGTTTTTTATCATCCTTTATCCTCTTTTTCAGTGAGGATTCAGGTGGCGTCTCCTCTTCAGACCTTTGCCTTTTTGGGCCATGTTTAATGCCCCCAGGTTTCTGGTCTACGGCCATAGGTTGCAAGGCCTTGGCGTATGCCTCCTCCTTGCTAAGGCCCTTCTTGATTAGATATGCCAGCCTTTTCTTCCCTGCACCACTGAGTCTCTTTGGCCTCTCTTCATTTTTTTCTTTACTGGGAGTTACTCCCGCCCCAGTTTCATTTGAGGGCTTTTCTGCCTCTTTATTTTTTTGAGGTATGTGTGCCTCTGCGTTATTTTTTGTTTCATTTTTTTGTGTACATTCATTTTTGTTCCCACGAGTAAAGGGGAAAAAACGGTCAACTACGCCAGAGCCCCGGTAACGCAGTAAGGCATTTATTGAAATGGGACCTCGCCTGTGCATCCCAAGTCCGCATATTAGGAACTAGTTAACCCACTAGCCATTCATCCCTCGAGATATGCTGTTCCCTCTTGGATTGGGGTTTATTTAGAGTTTTCTCTCCTAGCCCGACTATATTTGCCAGGTACCCAGCAGAGACATGACCGTACTGGGTCCCTGTTACCGGTGGCCACCACGAGGAGGTTATAGCCGCACTTCTGCACAGCCTAGCAGTTACGGCACAGTGAAAAACACTGCGTTATTCCCCCTACATAAGCTGGCAGCTAGACCACCTATAACCATATACCCATGATTTGTGACCAGTTATAATCCTTTTAAGCAAATCTGGATCATCGTTCACGTCATTCAACATTTCGTGACCGTCGGTTTTTTTTTTTTTTTTTTTTGTTCAAAGTTCAGCATTTTTGGAACGAGCTTCGCTGCCAAACGCTTCATGCCCAAAATTTGCAACAAAAAGAATTGTATGCAGCAAGCCAACCGATATGCTGACATTCTCTGCAACTTCTCAAATAGCGCTTCGACGATT
Organism: Germaria angustata; assembly: GCA_963681545.1. Lineage (NCBI taxonomy): Eukaryota > Metazoa > Arthropoda > Insecta > Diptera > Tachinidae > Germaria > Germaria angustata. The sequence goes on along the minus strand of OY813001.1, from coordinate 83,612,963 downwards.
CTCCATAACAATTTTCATCACTTTCTCCACATTTTTATCGGTTTCTAGGGTGATGAAGCTTCAAGGACGAGCATTGTCTTGTACCACTTTATTCTATTGAATAAACCTTGTACTTTCTACAATGTTTCAAGCTCACGGTGTTTTACTTTTCTCTGGATATGCAAGAGCGCTGGTAGCCAGTCAACTCTCTAAGAAACACAACCTTTTACCGCCAAAACGGCTGCCATGATCCTTCAATGGAATGCTTCACATTGACGTAGTTGTTTCGCGATTTCATTCATTTACTATTCGCAAATTCTTACGACCTCTATTGAATAGTCATAACTATTGGTGAATTTTGGATTTCCGTAGTGAAATTATGGGTTTCTAGAGGAGTTAAGGCGTTTTTGTTGTAATTATTTGCTTTCTCAGAGTTCTTAATGGAAGCAAATATTTTTTGCGGATTTTTTAAACTCTTTTTTATATACATCGATTTTTTTTCTGTTGGGGGGATTGGTTGTTTGAATATTGAAACTATAGACTTCAAGTGATTTCTGGAGACATACTTATTGTACACATTTCACGCATGTATTAATTAGTCTTTAGTCTTAGATTTCTTGGGTTGAAGTTTGCTGTCGATAATTTTCTAGTTTGTTTGTGAAACTATAAGCTTCTGGTGGACTTGGATGTAGTTCTTGTGACTACCGAATTTCCTAAAAATTTTCGTTTATTTATTTTTTAACAACTTTTATTTGCTTTTTCTAACTTTTCTTTGCATTTTTCATTTAATTCTGATATTTTTCGGAATTTTAATTTTCTGGCAAATCTAGGGCTTTTTCAGACACTTTTGAAAACGTATTTTATTTTGGATTTTGAAAAGTAACTTGTGACGGAGGATTTGGAGTTTTGTTACGGAAAATTAAAAAAAATTTTTTCTTCGATTTGTTTATTTTCAGTTTTCCAATAATTTTAAGGCATTTTAGGTAAATTTTCGATGAAAGAAAAATATTCAATTTAAAAAAAATTTTATATATATTTTGCCGACGTTCGATTTTCGAGAAAAACTTGAAATTCTGGATTATTATAAAATTTTTCTAAACCACAGACTTTATTTAGGTATTTTCGATTTTTTCATATAAATCTAAAACACTTTTTGTGAGTTTTCAAATTTAAACGATGAACTTATGATAATTTTGGGTTTTTTTTTGTAAATTTTTGAAGATCGATAAATTGTGAATAACTGAAGATCAGATTTTTCGAAGCAACTTCGAGGAATTAAAATATTTTAAGTAAAATTTTGAGTTTATAGACATTTCAGAAACTGTTCTTTTTTTCATTTACATTTCAAATGTAGGCGAACAGCTTTATTTTATTGGAGATATTCGAACTATTTTCGATTTATATATTTTGTTTTTCCGCTTTATAATTACCTTTTGAGTTTTCAATATGAACAAGACTCTCTAAGACTATATATATTAGTTAAGTCTAGTCAAAAAAAGTTTCTACGTGGTCTTTTCGTAACTCCTGTTCGGCGTATATCGGGAGTTCCGCTCGTTTACAAAATGTTGCAATATAATGGATCTGTATTGTACTCAAGATAAATGTAGCAATACTAAAAGCTTCTAGAGGACTAAGAGTATTATGTTAGAAGTTAAACCATATAAAACTGCATATCGGTGGGATTTTCTTAAGTCTTTGGCCTCAGGGACTATTTGCACTTTTTAAAATCTAATGTATTGCTGATCAGATAAATGTTTTGTGACAATTTTTCCATTTAAAATCTTTTTTTGCATATTTACTTTATATTAATACCAATTAAGCTTTTAAAAGGCATTTAAATTACTGTTCTACTATAGTTCGGTCTTGACGGCTTTTATTTCTCTAATAAATCTATAAATTCACAACCCCAAAACTATACTGCACACTTTAGTTTTTCACAATATCCTGTGCAAGATACAATCATCTGTAACCAATTAAACTTTCATAAAACTTTTATCTAATCCGGTAAAATCTTATTATAACTCTGTCCACTTTATAAAAATATAATCATTTGACATTACAGCGACTGTATGTAGCCCACCAAGAGAGAGGGAGAGGGAGAGAGAGAGAGTAATTGTCATAGATAATGCCAGCAATTAGGCGTAGGACCAAACTTTATAGATTATTAACCCATAAAAAGCAAAATGAGCCAAAAGAAATAATCTTAGACTTTAATAGAAACCGAATAAGCACACAGTTGTCATTCGATGGAAAATGGGGGAGGATGGGGAAGACAGTAGGAAAACTACGAAAGCAATTTATGTTTATGATAGACAAGGGGTGTTTTATAACCCAAAGTTGCGATCATAATCAAATGAATTCTATACAAAACATAAAATCAAACTACAGCACCATGTGTGTTTAAGTGAAGATAAAAGAAGGTCAAAGAAGAAACTTTTTATTGATTTGATTAAATTTATTTATTAAAGTACAAAGTCATAAAAGCGAAATGGCAGCTGAAGTAAGATTAAAAAAATCTTATCAAAATTATGGCTGCAAAAGCTGTTGCTTGATAAGGAGATTACAAAAAAAAACTGTAGCATAGCTTTAGGTGTAAGAACCAAAACAAAGTTTTAAAGCATATCGTTTGGTAATAAGTAATATAAAAAATTGCTTTAATAATTTTTCATAAGCTTCATTCAAATTCATGCTTTCATTCATTTTTATTTTCACTTTTAACTTTATTATTTGTGGCTTAAGTACTTCTTGAATCCAAAATAAAAAGAGAATTCCTTACCATGGCCATATTCTATTATTGTAATTATGCAATTTTCTTTCCATATGACTAATTTAATAATAAGTATAAAAAAATTTTTTCCCTCAAAATGCATATAATAATTGAGTTATATAATTATAATTGTTACACTGTATCGTTTGCGCCCTTCATACCCTGTTCAAGGAAATAATCATAAATTAATCATGGTTGAACGTCGTTGTCGTTCGGTTTTTTCACTTTTTTAATAACTTTTTAATTAAAATGTCATTTTTATCACAACGTACCATATTTGCATACATTCGAATCATTATTTTAATTTTAATTTCCATTATTTTTAAGCACATATAAAAAAATAATGATAATTAAAAAACACTGTTTGGCAACTTATATGCAAAAATGTAAAAACCAACACAAATGGCCACTAATTAAAAACTTTTTTAATCATAATCATTGATGTTTTAAAAATATATTTAAACGTTTTTGAAAAGTACTGACAAAAAAAATGAAGTTTAAACAGAAACGAAAAGTTTGCAAGCATAATGCCTGAGAACAGCTGTTGGGAGAATATGACAGAAAAGTGAGAGGAAGGCGACAATCGCACCCAATTTGTCCAGCAATTGCTATCAAGACTGCACCAATACTATTAGCGAGGTGTTCCCTTCAAGAAATCTCCATATTGTGGGTTGCCTGTAAAATGATGCTACCAACATAATGTCGCTTAGAGGCAGGCTTTCCTTTCAATTCTTGCGGAGCACTAGTGTGTTGTTCTTAAATGGAAGCTCCGCAGGAAACTATAAAACTAAAACATGAAACTATCAAATATATACGAAAAAAATGACTTAAAAATATATTGGTTATCTCAACCAGATATTTTAGTAGTGTTAACAAAACTTAGTCAAATCAGAAAACATGAAAAGTTTCAATAAGTTTTTTTTTGCTTTTAAATAAACAAATGAATTGATTAAAAATAGTTGCAGAAAAAAAATATGCAAACCACATTTTTAAAGATTCAATCGTGCAGGTTTTCAACTTTCTAAAAAGTCAAGTTTCTATGAACTTCTTCTATAAATCCCTTTAGAACTTTATACCCAGTGGTATACGTTTCATAACATATTGAAGATCGCTTCCAAGTCGGTCAATGAGAGAACATGCTGCAATGACAAGCCCATATTGAAATCATTGAAAATCATCCGAATGAACACTTTTTTTGGATTCTAATCTAAAAAACCAGAAAATATTTATTTATTTTTAAGGCATGGGTTAGTGCATTTCTCTAACATCTTGGGTAGTTAAGTTGGTTAAATTTTGAACAAGAAAGATATTAAATAAATACATGAAACCAATATTGTTCCTCAATTTTCAATTGAAACTATTACTTTCACATAAGAAAAATAAAACGTTTGCGATGACAACTTTAAACTTTAACAGCAACGACACAAACTATTTTCTTTAACATTGCTTATTTTTCGATTAACAGGGCAATGTTAATCATTTAACAGTTGGAGGAAATTGAAGGTTATTTAGAAAATCTAGGAATTGGGACCAAATCCATGTAAAACAATACAAGATATACATGATAAGCGTTAAATGAAAGGATATGAAAATAATGTTTAAGGCAATAATAAAAGCAGCCATCTTCTCGTGAAGATAAGTGGCCATTTCAAAAATTCTCATTACATTAATTTTTTAAAGCTCCAAAACTGTATCAGAAAAACCACACATCTGGAGCACCATATAAATATTTATATACCAACAACCCGCCATTTTTCTCTAATGGCCACTTCTTAATTTATATCCGAAAAGGTGTATGTTTTTCTTATTAATTTAAACGGCGTTTGCATGACCTTAAATTTTACATTCATCATGTATACTTTGGAGCATATCTTCCATGTCTTGATTAATATGAAACTCTTACTAGTTCCTCGATTTTTTTAAATTTTACGACTTGTCGACTGAGGTAGATTAGTACCCCGTTTTGGGGGCGAATATATTCATTACCTCTATTTAATACTTTAGTACAATATTTGAGGAGTAGCAGCTCTTACTCGAATGGCCAGCAAGTGGTTTTGCTCTTAAGCGACCCGAACAGAATCGTAGATAACAGCATATATGGCATATATACAGACGTCGTATATTTCACATTCTATATACAATACATACCGTATTACGTAGCTCTAGTTTTTGTAATTATACAATCGCTACTTGACCTAAACACATTCGATTAGAGCTACGGTGTGGGCAGTCCGTCGAAGCAGTTGTGTCAAAATTGGCTGCCAAATCAGTTTTGCCCAACCAGTTAGCCGCAACCACTGTGCCAAAAGTTTGGAGTAACTTTCCATTACGGTAAACCCGCCTACTCCATGAATATAAATTATACTCAGATTCAAAGCAGCGAGTTCCTAACTTGTATGAATCTCAGTGGACTTTTATACTTATGCAAATAAAATCATGAACCATGTGAGAATTATTTCATATGGACAACAAAACAATATATGTTATAGGGATATCCTGCAGTTCTGGTATCAAAATACCCTAAAGTGTCAGAAGTTATATACGTCTCAAGTTAAGAGTATGACAATTAATAATAATGATGAATTTGCAAATATTTGATAATAATTATAAAAAATCCGATTTAGTGGAAAGTGGAAATAATTCTTCCTTGTTTCGTATATTTTCTCGTTACAGATTATTAAATGGTTAACACTACCCTGTTAAGCAAAAAATTGGCAATTGGCAATTTTCTTGTCTCTGGTACTTAAATTTAAATAAATCTTTACGCACATAAAAAGGAAATTGTCAATATTGGCAACATACGAGTACTTGCGAGGTTTCTACTTTCAAAATAATAAATATATTATTCGCTAATTTATACGAAATGATTTTCAATATGTAATATTGAATCTTAGACGATTTCAGATCCAGCGAAAATTATCTACAAATTTGGCAATAAGAAGCTTATGTTAATATCATTGAATAAGATCCTAAATTTCACTACTTCCGGATCACAAATTGTGGAATACTTGGAAAGTTCAAACTTCTAATATTTACAAAATTGTTTGGGATATTCTCCCAAATAACTTTCATTTAATTTGTTTTCACTTTCATATTAATTCCAACCAATATTTTTTCCGAAAGAATTTTAGTTTTTATTACGATTCGCTTAACTTTCTATTGTATTTCTATTTCTTCTCGCATTTTTTTCTTTATTGCTTTTTTCTTTCATTTTGGTTTGTACAGCTATTTGCAACAATACATATCTATTGCTTCTCATTGAAATATTATTTTCCAGCCATTTATTTGGTTAAAAGCAAATTTTCTTAATTTTTCCTTTTTTTATTTTTATTTTCCATTATTTGAAGAATTTCTACCAACATTCATACGTTCATTCATTTCCACATTTATACCAACTCAATCATGATTATTGCGTTTTGTAATGCAACTAGCGTTGCCGTTTTGGTTGTACGAGTATTTCTATAATTTGCATTATGACTTGAAATTTCTAGCCCTATTAATAAGTGAGACTTGAAGTTTGGAGAAAATTATAATGATAGAAAAAAGTCGAATAACGATCTTGCAACTTGGAAAACGTCTTAACGGCAATCAGGTATTCATTAGCTTCGATACCCTGTTTATAGTAAGAACTGCAAAAGTCCTTATAAATAGCCACCAAATGCAGACCCCATCTCTTAATTTTTTTTTTACCGAGCCAGTTTTTCTTGTTTGGAAATATAAATTAATCGAAGGGAGTTAAACCTGGCGAATAAGGTGCGTGATGAAGCATTTCAAATTTTAATTAATTGTTTGTGGCTATCGTGTGGGGTTTGCTATATCGTCCTTCAAGACCATTCTATGGCGAATTAGGAACGAATGGTTCTTTAGTATCATGAATGAGCGAAATTTAAACCAACTGATACGGTCAAGTCACAATACCGCGCAGTGACTACCACGAAAGTGGCATGTGTGCAGCGAAGGGTATGTGGTATATTCTGCGCCAACAGCAGAATCGGATGGAAAAAAATTGCGTAACAAAATTTCAGCAAATTATTTGAAGACTTTTTTTCACCAACTGCGGCCAACGCTGCAATAATTCAGCATAATAATCGCCGTTGATTTTTTTTCTTTTTGAATATAATCAATAAAAATTGTTCCACGCACATCCAAAAAAAAAAAAAAAAAAAAAAAAAAAAACAGGTGTCATGAACTTGCCTGCAGATGGAACTGTATTCGTCTTCTTTGACTTCGATTCCCCATTAAACACCTTTGCTTTGACTGTTCCTTTGTTTCAGGTATGAAGTAGTACACCCATATCTCATCCATTTTTAGGATTAGATACAAAAACTTGACTTTATTAGTGTGAAAGATCGCCAAACATTCTATGGAAACATTTTCACGACGCTGTTTTTACTCTATTGTGAGCAAACGCGGCATCCATCTGGTGGCACGTTAAATATGCGACGTATGGCACTTTTTGAAATGATTATAATTTCAACTAAATCACGCGCCTTCAGTCAATGATCATCCACACTATTTTGTAAATTTTCTTAACCGTTTCTGCTGAGAACATATCAATTAGTCGACAAATACAATGTTCATATTAACAGCTCGTACATCCTGGTTTAAACTCTGCCAACCAGAATTTTATTGTATTACATTGCTTGGGGTGAGACCTTTCAAATGACACCATTCGGTGTATGTATATTGCAAGAAGAGGAAAAAAATTGTAGAACGCTTATCAATAGCTTTCAATATTTTAGAAATATTTGAAACTGAGAAGATGCAAAAATTAAGATTGAAAGAAATACCTAAAATTCAATTTCTTTTTTCTAATTTACTTACATTGAAAAATCCAAAAAGATTCCTCGATCAAATCATTTGATCGACAGAAAAGATTCAACACAACTGGAAGTGTAAGCCAAGGAAAGTTATAAAAGGTGAAAATAATATGTGTAATTTTATATTCACAATAATTAATTTCGCAGGACTGTGAACTTAAATATGTACCTCGGTATTCACAACGATCATCGACTAACATGGATGCACCAGCTCCATTTTGATGAGAGAACAGCATCACCATGAAATATTGAAAAAATTCAATATTTGATTCAACATTAAAAACTCATGAATTCAGAAATATTTCAACGTACCCATGCTAAGAATTGATTTTGCGATATATGCAATTTGAATCTCAACCAATCCTTCCTGAGAAGGAGGATGCCCTTATTATCATGCAAGCACAAGAGACATGGATCTCATGCGTTGACTAGACAAAAAAAAACTCTTACGTTTTACTTCTTTTTTAAATCCTTTATTTGTTTATATTAGAATACTTATTATAGAACTAATGAATAACTAATGTATAAGGAAAATTAACTAAACATGAAAGAAAAGATACGAGTCGAGAGAAGGTCGCCCAAAAAAAAAACTTTCTCTGGCCGAAGACTGTCCTTGTACTTGAGTAATGCTAAGTAATGCTAACGATGAATACAGCATCTTGGGAGCATTAAACTTTCAGTTTCACTTAACAAATACTTCTTTCTTTTACTCATTTGCTCACATTTAAGAAATATTTTGGTTACAAAAAAATTTTGGTCGTGGCAACAGTGAATGAGACCATGAAATTGCAGCCAATTAGAAAAAAAATTACTAATTCCAGTGAAACCTCCAACATACACGTAGGCGCAAGTGGAAAATAGTATTAGAGTTGGAAGAAAGCTAAGAGTATATGGACTAATGTTTTATGTTTTCATATTTGAAAAAATAGATGCTTATTTTCTGTTGCTAAAGACTAAGGTGCTTCAACGGGTAGAGAAATTAATTATTACCTTTCCATAGCAGCACTTCAAAAGAGCTTAGTTTTAAATGTGCCACTGAAATTTAGGTCCACTTAAATACTGTAACTCATTATGAAAATTTACATACGCAATATTTTTAAATTAGCTTGACAATGATCAATCATCGACTGGATGACACGAAACAATCTCCCTTATTCTATTTGTCGTCATCGTCATCAACATGAAAGTAAGTGTCAGTTCCTGTGCTCGTTGATGACAAGAATTGAGTGTTATTGACGCCCATTTGCCACTTTGTAAGCCTTAGTAATAGTAACAGGTTATAAATATATATAATTGTTGTAGACATCGATTCTACAGTTGCCGAAATATTGGTGTCGATGTCGATAACGACAAATACAATAAGGGCGAATATTATCTCTCTCCCTCTCCCTCTCTCATGAAAATATTAACTGCAGTATCCAGAGCCGTACAATATTTTTTACAATTATAAAGACTGAAAGTCGAGGACGTTGTATTTCCTGTACTTTCAAGTATATAACGAATCGGGATATATCTACTCATGACCTTTCTTAATCCACTTATAGAATTAAATATGTGGTTGTTTGGCTGGTGTACGTAGCCGCTTCCATTCCTGCAAATCAACCTATCAGTCTCCAGATTCAAGACCGGATCCGCCGAGTGGCTCTAAACACATCACGATCTATTGAGATGTCTGTTAAAGTGACCTTAAGAAGTTTCTGAAAATTCGGAAAGTTCATCAATCATATGCATTCCCAAAAATGTTTGTCTCTATGTTAAAGTTAAAAAAGTATACAACCTGGTACTGTGACCGGCACTTTGACTTTTTAGTCAAAATTCCGTAGGACTCTCCCAACGATGTTGAGTACAGAGGAAGGAGAAATGCAGGCCTCCAAATGAAAAAAATGACTTCCACTATTTCGTAAAATAGTACAAGCACGTTTAATGTGTGCCGTTGTTTTTGTGTTCTGAAGGCAAACACAGCACATGGGCGAAGCGACCTGGTTACACCTCCACAAGGGATAATTAGGAATAAAGATAAAAAAGGTAAAGTGTCCGGGCAGAAAACTAGTAGTCAATATCCACATGTTTCCGTATTTGTCTGCTAACTCCAGATATTCCTCCCAGTAAAGGAAATACTCCTAAAGTTATTATGAACTTCTGCTTATACGTGTTATGGCAAATCACTTCGTATTCACACAAAACAGAGTGTGAAATCGTAAGAATGTGGAAAAATTCGTTTTGAGCGGTTCAGTAGTTCAAAGGTTTTGAGAAGTTTAAATATCGCTCCTTTGATGCAATATATACGTATTTTAAAAAAATCCAATGAACTTGAAAATGTGCGATTAAAGTTTTAGCTCAAAAGAAAGAGAATAATTTCATCGTGATTACCAAAAAGTTTTGATATTGGAGATACCTGGTTGTTGCATTAAAGGAGCGATACATACTCACATACTCGTATATCCCTGAGAACATCATAGCAGAGAAATTGCTTTTAGAAAAATTTAATAATCGCCCATTTTTTTATAGCGGGAAGTCAAAAGAAGAGAGAAAAATAACAATTCCATTTCTTAGCCTTTAAGTGCTGTTGATTTGTTGCACAGAATTCTCGATTTCCCAACTAAAGGCTGGTACTCTGTTCGAAGTTTTGAAAATTTTTCAGCAACATTGATTATTTCGCGTGAAAAAGTTGACACGTAACAAGTGATGCCCATATTACTTTTTCTATAGAAAAAGTTGTCAGCTGTCAATATTCCGCGCGAAATAAATGCCAGTCACATTATTTCACAGATGACAAGAAAATGTTGCCAGAAACATTTCATAAAATTTTCACGAGTTGAACAGAGGACAAGTTTTGCAACATTTTTTCATAAATATTTCACGTGAACTATTTTTATATGGATTATGTCAATATTTCGCGTGAAATTTTGAACAGTGTACCAGGCTTAAAAAAAAAGAAGTTAAGGACGCTTAAGATCCAAAATGCAAGCATTGACATCTATTTCCTTCTATACTCATACATATATGAAATTCCAAAACAATTTGCTCGAAAACGCACATGCAGGAAGGAAAACTGCCGCTGAAAAATTATCAGGTGACCTTAGAACGTATTAGTCTAAGGTCTTCTAAAAAAAGAGTGTATTCGTATGAGTGTTTGATGAGAAGCATACAAACCATTAAGTTTTCTACTTAATATTGCAATAGACTAGAACCAAATATAGACACACATTCATAATACAATAACCACTATTACGAAGGAATATGCGAAGTGAACAATGTAAAGGAAATATGAATAAATCACAAAATCAATAGGAATAAAAAACAAATATTTTGTAAAACAAAAGACCATTACCAACTAGTTTCTATATAGAGTTCTTAAATAGGATTAAGTTATCCATATACCGTTCACATAAAGATATCAAAAGGTGTTTCTGATAGTAATATCCTGTCTGCTTCCAAAGGATACGCTATTTCCTTAGCTCAGTTTGTGTTGCAGTTTTATCGCATCGATTCGTTATTCAAATGTCTTATATCAGTAATCCCTAAGGATATTAATATGGACACGCTAATCCCTTTCAGGTGCCTTGATTAGAAAATTTTGAAGCAGAAGTTCGCCCTAGCGTACATTCAAAACAACCACCACTTGAAATTTCCACAACTATTTTTGATAAATTTTTTTAGACTACCAAGCACTATGTATCGCAGCAATGAAAACGAAAAGTTTCCAAACTAAATTCTTTTGACATTTTTATAACAAATTAACGCTTAAACACAGTTTAAGTTCTCATTTTAAGACTCATTTTTTGCCGTTCAAACTCAAATTCGAAATTTGCCATATTCAATGACTTTAAAAAACGATGGTTATTCCATATCTTACCATCTGATAGTGTCATTAACTCCTGAGATGAAAAGGAACTGGACACCAATATGGCGTTTTTTTAAAAAGTGATCTATAGCAATCAGCCACAATCTATGGACTCCATTAAGGTGATTATGTTATGAAAATTTGACTTAAGCCTGCTTGGCATCGAGCAACACAAATATGTGCTTAAACGAAAAATCAATTCATCTGATCAAGCGATAAAGAGGCTAATATTTATAAAATATTTTGGCTGGACTTACGCTATGCATTTGTTCATGAAATTTGTTGCATGCAACTTCTTTTATTACCTGATAGGAGGGATATTGAAGCAAACGGTACAGTAAAACTGGCAGCACATGAAGTTTTACTCCATTTCTTGCAAAACTTCTTATGCCTTATATTTGCAAACAAAAAAGTATCATGCAAAAAACTGGCGACGAAATGTTTACTGTATTTTTCATCATGGGCCTTTCAAATAAAAACTAGATTGAACTAGTACACGTATGTATATGATTCTCTTATCAGGTTTTGAATTTTGGCATTCGATATCGATAGAAATTTCTATACAATTCAAGGAAATTCCATTTGAAATTTCGATCGATATCAAATGGCGTAATTTTCTTTCAGACCCTCTTAACTCTGCATCCCACTGTTTTCATGAAGTGAATATTACACGAGCTGTTTTAATAAAGGAAAGACGGAGTTAGCGCACTAACACCTTCAGCACTAGTCTCTTGCGCTCCAATAAAGCCTTTTAGGAACTAGACTGTCCGATCCCTCACAGAGCTACCAAAATACCATGGATGGCTATAAAAAATTCAGCACGTAGGGCATCATAATAAATGTATATATTACCAACCTGATTCCAATAGCTAAAGTTATGGAAGTGTTTTATTTAATCCAGTTAAAATTTGTATAGCATCATTTCGTTATTTAGCAGTTGGCGAATCCGGCCTACGACTGAAAAATTTTCTACTTTATCAAAGAAAAATGCCTGCAGACTTTATAGAACAATTTCAATTATGAAGAAAAGATATCTTCTCTCCCGTCCACGATGAAGTTCCTAGCACACTTTAAATACTTCGCAAATGTAGGTTAATAAGCTCTTTTAAGTTCCCTCATTAATCTCCTGAAAATTCTAAAAGAGCAAATGATGTTCCTCCCATTGTCTCAATACAAAATTCTAATAAGTCTTCTAAACAAATAATTTTTCTGTAGGTTCTTATGTCTAGTTCTGGCTTCCAATAGCAGTACATGCGTGTCTAATTTCAAACAAAAAATTCAATAACGTCGCCATATAAATGTTTTCGAAAAGCCATCTTAAATTGCTGTGAATCCTTAAAGTACACTGAGAAAAATTAGAGGAAAACAAAAATAGCAAACAGTTTATATACCATCATCTTTCCATTCTACAGTCCCTTTAATAGTCTAATCGCTATGCGTAGTGAAGTTGAGCTTAAGATTAAGACGTTTTCATTTCCAAAAAAATGAAACATTTTTTGCCCTCCCTGAGAGAAAATGATAACTTAAGGTGGCTTCACCCATTCGTTCGGAACAAAATATTTGTTGTGAGACAATTTTAGTTTACTGAGAGTTTGCTCACAAAAGATTCACCGACTTTGAATAAATGTTCTGGAGAAACAAAGCTACCATATGGAACAACTCTGTAAATGATGTGTGTTACTTTTACAAGCAGGCAGCACAGTGGCACATGATTGCAATTTGATGTGTTCTAAATTAAAAATTTTCTTATAAAATAGAAATATACAAATGAATAAAAGTCGAGTGCTTGTTGTAATAATATAAAATTAAGTTAAATATATATAAAAATTTACAAATTTATATTATTATATGTATATAAGTACATATAATATGATGTGGCAGCTCAGTTCAATTTTGCATAAAAAATTTATGTACCTGGCAGCACAGTTTAATTTGTACGGAACGAAAATTAAAATTAAACCAATTCAAGCTGAAATTGTTCCGGACAAAATTTACTCTCTTTCTCTCTCTCTCAAAAAGAGAAACGTTAAACTACATACAAAAAAAGCGTTCGTATCGAAAAATTTATTCAGAACAAATGGGTGAATCCACCTTTAGTATTCTTTAATAAGCGCAAACTTTTTTGTAATTACCACGCAACCCTGTGCGCGACATATTTTTTGTACTCGTAGACTGATAAACAAGACGTTACACATTTTTTCCACAAAAGAAAACGACCTTAAATGTTTCTCTAGCTTTACTAAACTTTCCTAGTCAAACTTGCGCGTTACAGCCTCACCATTCAGTAGCTTTAAGCTGGTGGGAATGATCAAGATAACTTGATCCTGGGAGATTGTATGATTAGAGTATATATATATAGGACTCTCTATAGACAAGTATTAATCATAGCTTAGTTTCCTCGTAGGCCATAGTTTTAAGGAAAATTTTATAGATTTTCATAACACGTCATTTTTTCTCCATCTTTTCTAATCCTATTTCTTTCACTGCCTGTTTCTGCAATCATTACTCTGTCGCTTTTCTACACACTTAGAAGTTTGAAAAACTACCTCTGCTCACAATCATGTATAATAAAGCAGAGGAGAAATTGCAAAATATTACAACGGATCAATGTTAAAGTAGAAAAAAATTAGTTTTAGAGCTTCAATTGTAGTTTCATTAGAGTCCTTGTAAAATACTTAATAACGTATAGAAAATCTGCACAGCTACGTCCGTTATTCAAAGTCTTCATATTGAAACGAAACAACTACAACTCTTAACTAGTTTTGCTTTTTCTTCCGCAATATCCTTCCAGTCGAAGTATTTGAGGATAAAACAATACTTTGTTAATTTCGTGCAATCAAGTCGTTGGTTGCCGTTGCTGTTGCTTTTTTTTTGTTGTTGATTATTGTTGGCAACAATGCAAGTTTTAGGAAATTGCAAAAGGCAGCAAGAGCCATACAACAGCAAGTAACTGCAGTAAGAACAACAATTGAGGCAAGAATTTTTGTGAGGGTGGCAGTTGTAAGTTGAGGAAAAAGGTGCGTTGAAAGATGATGCCACGAAACGTTCGAAATATTTAAATTTTTATGCAGAAAAATTTATGTTTATGGTTTTTGATAAGTCCCTTCAACATAATCTTCATAATTCTGTTGGATTTTTCTCTCTTATTTCGTTTTAGGAGATTGCAAAATTCGATTTAAGTTTTTGGTTTCTTTAATATTGTGTTGATACAATTAACGCTCTTCATTAACTGGTGTAAGTGAAAAAAATTTAATTTCACTTTTGTTCAATTGCTTTCGGCGGCATTTCAAATGCAATAACTGCCAGCAATGAAACTTGTTTGTTTTTCTGCCTCCTCCTTCCTCTCTATCTCCCGCCACTTTTCACTAAATATCTTTTAACCACATTCAAAGTTGCATTTCAAAGCATTTCAACTCCGAAATGGTTTTCAAAACCAAAGTACTTTAATTGAAAACGTCCAGCGCAAACACACTCGGTGCACCACAAGCGAACTCTCAACTCTGACTGACCGTTACAAAGGAATATTTCAGCTGCAAGAATTTCTAAAGTGCCACTCATTAAAACAACACTCAGCATTAAACTCAGTATTAAATTCATTTCGAAAATTCAATTAACACAATTGCAAATGGATTTGGAAGGTTAGAGGTCTTAATGAAACAAAAAGTAAGGAAAAAGTCCTGGAATATTGATAAATTATTTATGGCTTTTACTATTCATTTTCAAATCTTTATTTGAATAATATTACAAATTGCTCTAAGCATTCCTTGTCCACTCATCTCACTTGAAGGATAAAATAATAAATAAGAAAAAGTTATTCCTTTGAAGCAACAATAATGCTTTTTTGCAAATACATGAACGTCATGAACGTCAGACTAAATGTATGCGAAGGAAAATGTATGAAAATCTGCGAAACGATTGGAACAATTCATCATTCTTATGAACTAAAAAATGTAAACGTATATAGTGTATTCTATTTCAACAAGCAACAAAGGACAAATAAGGCAAAGAAACCTCTTTTAAAGTAACAGTGATTGAAATGGCATTAAAACTGATCAATCAACTACAGCAATCACGAAAATTATAGGGGTTTATAATTTTCGCTGTAATAAAAACACTTTCAAAGATGTCCATAAGATGTGATCCAGGAGTAATTTCCAATGATTTTAACAAAGGCTTATCATTAGATCCTGTTCAATGGATTTGAAGGCATGTTCAACATATGACAACAATCGTTATGATATTATATCCTCTATTCTCACAGTTAAATTTTTTTATTGATTGATTTTTTTCGACTGAATTCGGACTCGAACTTGGAAATATTATTTCATCATTGCATATTTAACAGTTAGTGCAACAGCAACTACATATGTATTCCTTTACATAAGAAAATACAAACAAAAGGACTTAAAGCTCGTTAATGAAATATAAGCAATATTACAAAAAGGTCGAATAGTGTTAATTAATTTAATAAAAATCACAATGAAAAAATGGATGCTGCTCTTGACGAATGACATTTTCATTGCTTCCAAAGTATTCGCTCTAGTGCATATTTTCGCCTTCTTAGAACATCTTTCTTGAACTTAAAAGAAAACAAAATTTTTTAATATTCAATTGCAATTATGTATTACTTTACATAAAAAATAGAAACTTCGGCTGTAAACAAATTTTTAATCTTTCCAAACTTCGATTTCTTTTCCAAAAATCTCTTTATTATGTTTTATATAAGTTGTACTCGTAATTCAGTTAAAAGATTGCATTTAATGAAAAGAGATAATTTTCGAATGAAAACTTTACGTTTAAGTTATTTGACAATGTGCTAAAATCACAAGAAATCTGTGCACTCTCATGACTTCTTTAGGAGCTATTTTTACTGAGTCTCTCCCAAACTCATTTACTGTCACAATTTTACATCTCGCTCTCGCAAGTATTGATGGTTTACCTCGACTAACTATTCGCGCTACGGTATTTTTCCGTGTTTTAAATTCCATTGACGCTTAAAACTACTTCTTATCAGTGGAGTGGTTTTTGGAAACTCCTCCATCTTATACAAAAGTATAGATCGGCTGAGATCTCCTGAAGGAAGCCATATTCAGTGGGATAGTTTTGCGGAATTTACGTATATATGAGTATCATAAACACTTATATTATTTACAAAAGGCTCATCCCAAACTCACAGTATAGGTTTAGAGGTGCTTCGCAGCTTGCCAACAAATAAATATTCCCAACGTTCGCTGAAAATTACATTTTAATCCACATGTAGTAAAATGGAACTCTTCGGCTCTACTCAAGTTGGAAAGTCTGTTGGAGAAGAGGACACATTAGTAACTATACCATTCCGCCAAGGAAAACATCACCCGAAATAGTCATGAAATGCTGAGATTGTGATCCAAATGTAATATAAATTCAGATAATTTCCAATGGCTTCTCAATGCAGGAAGTCTTCTTTTCACCGATTTGGAAGCTGCCTTTAGTACGCTGTTATGTTATGCTATAAACTCCTCAGTTGATAGGAAGTAAAATTTTTGTAGCTGTGGGCGGTGTACTCACTCTTTCGAAATTTGCATTTATATTTGTATTACCTGGCCGTAGCCAGGTCAATACAAGCTAAAGGGTAATAGTTGAAATTTAGAGTGTAGGGAACAATATAAGAACAAAGTGGCTACAAGAAGCGAAAGATCAAAATGGACAAAAGCATACATTTATATTAAAAAAATTGCGCTCTTTGATTGTGGAAACAAGTGACAGTTAATTTTTTTTTTCAATATCAACATGTTGCAACAAAAAATGGCCAGAAACAATTGCTGATATAGGAAATGAAACTAGTACTAAGGACACTAAAACTAGTACTAAGAACTAAAAGGTAAGAAGAATATAGGAAATAGTTTGAAAGTCAGTGAACAGCAGCTTTCAAAAGATCTTCGGATCATAAGGTATCGAAGTGTATCGTGGATCCACATTTAACGATTTTTGTGCATTGGTTGAAATATTGAAACGGTTTCTCACAAATTGCATAAAGATATACATAGAATCTGCAACTAATAGTTGTGTAAAAATATTTTTTCGGAAATGCATCAATCCCCTGCTTTTGATGTGTGTGTGATAGATGATAGATGAGGTCAGCTTCAGAAGAATCATCTCATGGCAAAGAAAATACATAAGAACGCTCCCACATGAAAAACAAAAACCTGCAATTCTGTAGGAACTCCGTACCATCAAGGTAGTTCCTCAATTCTCCCCAGTCAATATCCCTGAAGTGAGTGATGTCTGGTAAGGGCTCATCTACTAAAAATTGGGATTTCGTCTACACAAAAGCAGGGCAATGGTAGATCAAGTGTTCCAATTTCTCAGTGTCCTACCTACATGGCCTGTATTTATCACATGCAGATGTGCTCATGAGTTAAAGTGTCCTGTCAACTAACTTAAATTGGGCTTCCTAAGTCGCAACAAGCAACTTGTATTGTTCTCTTCATGGCAAAGAAAATACATAACAACGCTCCCACATGAAAAACAAAAACCTACAATTCTGTAGGAACTCCGTACCATGAAGGTAGTTCCTCAATTCTCCCCAGTCAATATCCCTGAAGTGAGTGATGTCTGGTAAGGGCTCATCTACTAAAAATTGGGATTTCGTCTACACAAAAGCAGGGCAATGGTAGATCAAGTGTTCCAATTTCTCAGTGTCCTACCTACATGGCCTGTATTTATCACATGCAGATGTGCTCATGAGTTAAAGTGTCCTGTCAACTAACTTAAATTGGGCTTCCTAAGTCGCAACAAGCAACTTGTATTGTTCTCTTCTGGGCCGTCCCATAGGACTTTGCTCGTATTACCCATAGTTCTTCTAACCCACAGTATCTTGTGAGAAAGTATCGCCCAACTTTGCAACTCAGTTCTCGTGGCCTCAAAAGACTTCGCATTGCCCAAAGTCACTGTCTGAAAATGCCTTGACACTGATCTTCATACTCATTCCCGATTACGCCATAGTGGACCGGCACACAAAAAAGACGGATCCTGCTGTGTATCCGCGTAGTCGTCAATCGTACTTTTTCAATGTAATTACCCATAGGCTGTCCGTGAAAATGTTGACATCCGTAGGCCAAAAATGTTAACTGAACCTTGTTGTGGTCAGGTAGGCGGACAAAAATTTTGATCTCTGGATCTTCTATAAAGAGTCATTTGCTAGTCCTGCCCTCTAGTATGAAACCATTAGCATGTCAACATGTCCCCAGACGTGCCCCCCAGGGGGCACGGTCAATACATCTTGTCTTGGTGGCTTGGTGTTGCGCTTCCTGGGGTATAGGGTTATCAGGTTTCCGGACCTAGGCCTTTTTGCTGATAACCCCAAAAAACTTGTATGTTGCTACCCAATCCCTGAATCAACAGGGCAACGGGCGCGCATGCAAGTAAACTAAAGGTAAAAGCGGGTTCGCTCGCTCGTCCGGAGGGGTAGTTGGTCTTTCCAGACCTTGACCTTTGGCCAATTGCCCTAAAACTTAATATGTTACTACCCAATCCCTGAATACCAGGGTAACGGGCGTGCATATAAGTAATTAAGGAAGTAGCTTGCTACGCTAGTCTGGGTAGAGGTGTTACCGATGCCTCAGGTGTGCAAGGAACCTAAAATCGGAGGTGTTTTTAACACAAGGCCGACCAGAGTCCTATCTGGTGCCACGGGAACCAGTAGCCCCTAGGACTTGTCCTAGTCTGGTTGTTGGTGAGGCCCCTTCGGGGATCACGTGGTGGCTGTGGTTAAAACCCAAAGATACGCGGGGAGAGGTATGGGTTGGATGAGTGTGTCTGCAATCATGGGCTAGTGGCATGCTGTAGATGTTCTCTTCAGGCCATATATCTCTAGGTGCTGTTGCTATTCGACAGAGCTGCTCTAATGGTTACGGTTGGTGAAGCCTCAGGTCAGATGGGGGCAAAATTTCCACTGCCGTGCCATTTGGGTATTAGGAGGTTAGATAGCTCCAAGAATCTTAGCAAGGTGTCTGTACATGGTTCTGCAGCCTGTACGGAGCTTGCTACCATGTTGTCCCTGTCAGGGGCACATGTTAGATGGCGCTCCAGTCATGTGCCTCTGGCGGGGGCTGCTGGGGCGGTGGTGAACGTGCTTTATTCACCCTTGTGCAGAAGTGGACCGTCAGGTTGAGCCTTCGGGCAGGTACTGACGTGAATCTTTTTGCGAATTGTCCCCAGACGTGCAGGTTAATACAGGGGTATTCTTCCTGTATCAGTGTCTCACATTTAGATTCAACCATCTCTTCAGGTATTCGGTCAGATATATCCGACAATAGCATATACCCATTCAATATTTCCATTACGACCGGGTGGCCTGATATGTAGTCGAGTGAGATCTATTCACCCGTCACATGTAGACGTTTCTCCACGAAAGCTGCTACATATATTATTCGGATATCTACAGGTTCGACGTATAGAATAATCTCCAGTGCCCAAAGAGTTTAGAAATGGAAAAATAGAAATTTATTTAAAAAATATTATGTTGCGAGAATGCGTCATTAATTTGTATTATGGGAGCTATTTCACTATATGAATAGTAACGATCGTGCTCTATGCCTACTGCAGGACTCTAGAAAATATCGATTATACTCGTATTTTGAGCAACGTTTCCACTTAGATTTTTTCGGTTCAGTATAGAATTTTTTTTATAAATCTAACCAAAAACCTGCTTATAAACTACATGATTATTTTTGTTTTCAATGCAATTTATTGAACTGTTTAGGCATATTTCAACTAGACTTGTTCTTACTGAATTTTTTTTTAATTTTTTAATTTGTTTTAGATTTTATTTTTTGTGCACATGCATTTATTTTATTTTTTTTTTTTTTTCATAACTTATTGCTTATTTCAAGAACTTTAATTCTTGTAAAATTTCTGATGGTGATTATAAAATTCTCACAAAAAATATGTGGCCCTAGACGAGAAGGCTTCTTATGTCGTTATACTTTTGGGCACATTTAAGAGTTATTGAATTTAATTTATTTCTTATCACCTTAACATTTCAATTACCGAATATCCCTTATTAGTAGAATTATATCGGGTCTGGCAGTAGGAAGTTTCAAAATTTTAAATTCACCATGAACGGTTAATTCTCATCAATAGAATTTGGGACGATAACCAATCCATATGAGAGCCAAGAGCGTGTAATGCATTCCGGTGTGGCGGCGTCATCGGTCCATATTTCTTTAAGAACGACATTAGATAGGCCATTACCATTAACGGGTACTATTAAAGGTTGACGATTACCAACTTCTGTTGACCTCAATTGGATGATATAGACACCAAGAACATGTGATTTCAACAAAACGGAGCTACGTGCCACACAGATCATGCCACATTAAACAGCCTGCACGAATTATTTGACGGCATGTTCATCTCACGTGGAACTGATGTGAACTGGACACCGAGATTGTGCGAATCGAGGCCGTTCGACTTTTTCTTGTGGGAATTTCTCAAGTCAAAAACCGCTGTGCACGATGTTATGTTGCATAAAAAATGGCATCAATATGCCTTTCAAGCGAATTAAAAATTTCAATGGTATTTTAGAAACACTTTGCTTTGTTTAAAATTTAAGATAGGAAGCGCTTAATCAAAGAACATTTAGACTAATATTATGAATTTCAAGGCGATAGCGCTAGGCGTTGGTATGACAATCAGTCACTGAGTCAACCAATAACGTTTCCCTTCAATAAATTACGAGTATATCAATTAATAATATAAAATTAATTTTTGGATAATACTCATAAATATATGACAGATATAACTTAAATTTATCCTTTGCTAACCACTTTGTTTATTTGTTATTTTTGCCTTCCTGTGTTTCAGCTCCATTTTGTATCCTTATGACATTATTACTGCCTTACAGGATATCTGCTATTCCTGTGTATTTATAAATAAACATGTATTTGATAGCAATGATGATGATACAACTATTGTGATTATAATAACAAAAAGTCATTGTCTTAGTTGCTGTTGCTGCTGCCGTTATTGTTGCCTTTGTCGACAATGTGAACATTGTGTAATTATAGTCTCGAATATGTCAGTTTCCATATACCATACATATATAGTATGTATTTAAGGGTAACTGCGTTCATGTCTACATGTCCTTATAGACTTACATGTTGAAATGATGTTAGTCATACTTGTATGCTTCATGTCACTACACTGCAGCAGCTAAATACTTGCACCAACACACAAAACATTTATTATAATTTTGATGACAAACTAAGCAGGCAAGTAGGCAAATAGGCAGGCGAAATATGAAAAAGGCAGTTAAGAAATTTAACAAACACTTTCTTATACTTTATTTACTACAAATGACTAGCTTGTCAGTTAAAGTTCAACGTCTGGCAAAGAAAACAAAAGACAAATTTTAACTCTTGGCAATTTGCAGTATCATCATCGACATCATCATCAATATATTGTTACGCCGCATCAGCAGCTAAAGCAGCAGCTTCCCAACAATCACTCCCTTTCCCATAATGATTAAGCAGCAGTGCTTTTTCTGTTCATAAATAAAAACTATCATTTATTTGTGTGTATAAATTTGGCCTAAAGGATTCGTAACTTTTACGAGCATATAGTCCTTGTTGTTGTAATTGTATGTCAAAAAAAACATTTGCTGAGAAAATGAGTTTTGAAAAATTTCATCTGAAATTGTTGCACGTTATTTAAATGTTGTTTGTGCAAAATGTAAATTGCTGCGTAAAGCAATATAGAAATTCAGTCAATTTAACTTGTCATCAAAGGAATGTACCCGCTGGAAAATACAAGCCAACAATATTTTTCAAAGAAATTTAAATTATTTTTTATAAAATATAAAATATAAATTTTTTACAATTCACTTTGTTATGATTGTCGCCGACGCACAGTGGCTGAAAAACGTTTTTCATTGGCCAAAATTCTGTAACTTTTGAACCGATCAAAATATTGAAGTAATTCTTTTTTTAATGGATAGATATTTAATTCAGCTTGACTCAGTTTTAATTACATTGAAATTGATTGAGTACTTCTTAAGGACTTCTAGGTCAAAGTTGAACTTTTGATTTTTTTTTAACTTTTGGAGTGAAATATGGGTTTATTTTTTTTATTTGCATATTAAAAAATTTTATATTTTGATCTTAATAATAATTATAATTATTTTTTGTGATAATGGAATTTTTTTAATGTTACATTCAAAAAAATTTTTTACACTGAAAAAAAATTTTTACACTCAAAAAAATTTTTACACTCAAAAAAAATTTTAAAATTAACTGGAAACAAGGTTTAAATCCACTCCTGTTCTTTCAGATGCTGTTTCTGGATCTGAAAAGAATCTTCGTGCGGTATTGCCATCATTTGTATTGCCTGACCCTTGTTTTGGCTGATCTATAACACAGCACGACAAAATTAAAAAAGTTTTTTGCTTCTTTGAATTTATCAACTGATTCTAGTTAATTTGGGTGCGCTGAATTCAAATCTGTAATCAGTTTGTCTCCATCAGCTCTAGTTTTCATGATATAGCTTTTCTATACCCTTCACTTATGACCTCCAATTATGACCGTCTGTATGTATGTATGTACATATTAGTG
Organism: Germaria angustata; assembly: GCA_963681545.1. Lineage (NCBI taxonomy): Eukaryota > Metazoa > Arthropoda > Insecta > Diptera > Tachinidae > Germaria > Germaria angustata. Next base: position 83,589,962 of record OY813001.1, on the reverse strand, counting down.
ATTGACGATTTCTGCAAATTGACATAAAAAGTTATTCCATAACATTTACAGCGTTATGCGAACACTGAGCGTAAGAGTAACTGAATTTTTATGCTCTTATCCTATAAGACTTTTATTTCTTCACCTTGCGTTTCACCGTATTCTACATTTAAATTTAGCGGTCGTGTCTCTGACGCAGCCTACTGTGTACTTTTTTCCAGTTTGATAGAGATAGAGTGTTATTTTTTGTGTAATTGCTAGCTGATTAACGGCAATTTTATTTGCACAACGTCTTTTTTCTTTTTGCACTCCAATTGCATATCGAAAGTTAGTTGCTTGTAAGAAGTGGTTTATTGTAGTTGGCAAAGTTTATTAAAAAAGTGTTGATCTAAATAGAAATGACTTCCAATTGAAGACGGTGTAAAAATTACGCTGATACATTATGTTATATTTGTGGAGAAAACTAAGGAAGACAATCTGGTGTTTTGTAATAATGTAAATGGTCTTATGCAGGAAATGGGGCTATCCAAGTATCTACCTAGCGATTGGCGCCTCTTCGTGGACAGTTCCAAGAAAAGTTTGAAGTGCGTCTTATTGCACAATGGCAATGTGTATGCATCAATTCCAATTGCGCACTCCACAACAATGAAAGAAGAATATAACAACATTGCATTAGTGATGCAAAAGATAAAATACCAAGACCACCAATGGATCATTTGTGTTGATCTTAAAATGGTCAATTTTCTTCTTGGACAATACAGTGGTTATACTAAGTACCCTTGCTTTTTGCGTCTCTGGTATAGCAGATCCAAGCAACAACATTGGCGGCAAAAAAAATGGCCTACGAGAGAAAAAATTATTGTTGGCGATAAAAATATTACAAATGAAGCTTTAGTTCCACGTGAAAAGATCGTCCTACCACCGTTGCACACCAAATTAGGACTCATGAAGCAGTTTTTTTAGGCTCTGAATCGTGATGGGGAATGTTTTGCATATTTGCAGCAAAATGCCTAATCTAAGTAGAGATAAGATTAGAGCAGGAGTTTATGAATAACAACGATTTTGATAAGTCAATGACCGAAACTGAACGAAATGCGTGGGCATCATTCGTGCAAGTTATAAAAAATTTCTTGGGAAATAAAGCTCCAAATTATATTCAATTAGTGGAGAATATGCTGGATAAGTTCAGAGACCTTGGCTGCAACATTAGTATTAAAATCCACTATTTGCACAGTCACTTGGACCGATTTCCCCTAAATTTGGGTAATTTAAGCGAAGAACAAGGAGAAATGTTTCACCAAGATATCAAAATTGTGGAGAATTGGTACCAGGGAAGGTGGGATACACATATAATGGCAGACTACTGTTGGGATTTATAGACTCTAATCTGGCTGTTCATTCCAGAATGTCTCATAAAAGAACCTTTACATCCTGTAACTAGAATTATATTTATATTATATTTTTAATGCTTTGTGAGAATTTTTCTTTATTTTAATAAATCGGTATGAAACAGTTTTACTTATTATTATTTTTTTTAATTCCTATGGAAAAGTTTTACTTAAATATGTATTTAAAAAAAATTTGGGAATTAAGGAATTAATTAAAATCTGGCTTTAAGACAGTACAAATGTAAGTGTTGTTATGGATTAACTTTTTATGCCAATTTACAGAAATCGTCAATCACCAAATATACATACATACATACAGACGGTCATAATTGGAGGCCATAAGTGGAGGGTATAAAAAAGCTATATCATGAAAACTAGAGCTGATGGAGACAAACTGATTACAGATTTGAATTCAGCGCACAAAAATTAACTAGAATCAGTTGATAAATTCAAAGAAGCAAATTGAGTGTTGGCCTGTGTAATCAATCCAATTTTGCGATATTCATCTTGAACATGTTTCTTTTTTGAACTTCTTAACTCTTTGTTGGTTTTATTGTTTCTTATGGATCCTGAAGACCCGAAATATAAATCATAATTGATTTTTAGTATATGTTCCATAAGTCGTATTCTTGCATGTAGTGGTGATAATCTAAATTCATATGCATCGGTATTATCTAATGATTTTGTCGGAACTTGGTTTAATTGGGTTTATGCTGCTTGGCATATAATGCAGCTGGATGCAGCCTTCGTGTTAGTCAAAGCCTGACCTACATTTCCATTTATCATTGTAAGGACTAATTGGTAGCTTACTTCAATTTGCTGCCCATCTAACTGTAATTGTAATGGCTAATGGTAGTGTTGCAATTTGGGCCTTGATATCACTAATTTCTTTGTTAATGGCACCACGAGTTTCTTTTTTGAATCCAAATTTGATTGGCCTGCAGTATTTCGCATAAGATGGTGTCTCATTTTTCCAAATATCCATTGTTTGCATTGTACTAGTCGAAGGCTCCGAATCTTCCAAAATATTTTTCAATCGCAATGGTACAATTGATACCATGAACATATCCGAGTCCGAAATATTTTCACATACAACTTGTTTGTATTGGTTATGTCCCGAAGAACCATCACATCCCCACTTGCAAAAAAGAATTAGCTTTGTGTTTCCATATTTCTTTAACGCATTTCCTGGTATTGATTGTAGCAAGCGTTCGGCTGTGTGATCAAGTAGAGATTGTAGTTGTACCTCTGCCAAAATTGGTGTGATTGTAATAGTATCCTTTGATGGCAAACAGTCCATTTTAGCAGCAGTTATGTGATGATATGCTGGATAGATATTTGAGCCCTTTTCAATCGCACGCAATCTGAGCTTAATATATTGCTGTTTTGTTAATTTCAAATCCAGAAATAAGGCTAATGCCTCCTCATTTGTGTACTGTATTGCATCGCTCGGAGTTGGTATACTTTTAAGAATTCGTTTTGTTCTCACTGGACTAGCTTTAATAACTTTTTCAATGATATCCACTTTTGTTAATTGGTTCTGTGATCGTAATTGATGTAGGAAAGATTCTTTTATATTTGTACAACCAATTGCATCGTTAACATCTTTAAGTTTCCGCCTCTTAGATTTATCGCTGCAGTTGTCCAATGATTTGCGTGGTCTTCCAACCTTATCTTGCTTTGCTGTTTCTGCAGCGACCACTTCTAAACACTTTTCACTTTTTATATAAAACTTTTGTTTACTGTAGCTAACTTCTTTGTAGCGTTTTTTGGTACTTTTACAAAATTAGATAATTGCTCTTGTATTTCGGTGCTACACGAATTTAAGCTTAATTTTATTTTAACGTAAGTAAGAACATCTTCCTGGTTTTTATTTCTAAAACACTCTTCGGCCAGTTCTTTATAACCGAAGCTCTCCATATTTTTCTGTTATGATTTATCACTTGCAAATATACGTACGTACACGTAAATGATTAACTTATTATTGAGTAATCCCTTATCGAATCCATAGTTTTATATATTTTTAGATACATGTTATTCACACATTGATCTTCAATTTCATAGCAGGTAGTACTTAAATTGAACAAAACTGTCTGGATAAAACTGCGTGTTATCCAGACCTTAATATCAGGTAAAACTAATTAGTATCTCGCCAATATGGGGTTCTTTTTATCTTTAGTCGTTTAATGTCGCGATTATTATTATAAAATTGTTTATGACTTTGGCTGAGCCTAACAGTTATATTAGAAGGAGATCATATGTTTACTGTAGAACCTATTGTGATAATTTTATTACTGATTTTTTGCTGATCAAAACAAAGCCATAAAACCCTTTCGCAGGTATTATATTTAATTATTTTAGTTTTAGGTAGTCTAAAGTAAAAAACATAAACCTTCAGGCAAAAAAGTGAAAATTTAATACACCATTGTATACGAGTAATTATAGGGCTGTTTATATTAGAGTAATTTGATTTTTTTTTGGAGTAATTTCATTAAAATTAAAAAAGTGTTCTACCGGCGGGTTGTGGCGGGTGCAAAAGTATACATGGGGTGAAAGAAGACACCTTCGCCTTTCTTCGGGTGGTATACGTTTCTTGTTCCCTTTTGTTCCCTAGAAGTTCTATTCCACTAAAGTTTAAATTTTAGAAAAATATAGTAGTTTCATAAATATTTCATAACACCTCTAATATTAAACGCTAGAGCGGTAACCACTTACAACAACTAAAGACTATAATCCTACCAATATTATAAAAAAGACCACAGGCCATTATCGATGATAGCTTGCGAGTAGTAACCATTTATTTTTGACAAAAAACTGATAAAAAACACCTTTTACTGAAATAACAAAAAACAGTTGAGTTTGACAGCATGCCACGCCCACAATTATCAATAGTTTAACCTAATTTTTTGGCTACCTTAATATGGATATATTAGCTCCAAAATGGCGTAAAAATTTTAAAAATCGGTGACAAAAAAAATTTGACTTTTGGCCAATGAAAAACGATTTTCAGCCACTGTGCGACGACGACAGTAAAAAATATGGCAGTTCTCTGCTCGTTATAGACCAATTGGCTAATATTGATGACCACTTGTCATTTTATAAGGCCTAATAGTAGTAATATTCTATCAATAATATTTAACAGCTGTTGACAAAGATCCAATAATCGTTAATATGTTAATGTTGACTTCATGTGACGTTGACTACGACAATCGCAATAAGGGGTAATGTTTCTCAGCTTTACAAAATAACAATTTTTAAGTATTATAATTTTTCCAACAAAATCGTTCATTACTTTCTAAAAAATTTTGAATTACAGCAGAAGGATATATGGCTGCCTTCGAAATAAAAGCTGTTATTTTAACGAAATTTACTATTTTATTTTAAAGTTAGAACTCTTGAAAAATACTACTTACTTTACAGCTTTTTTATTACAAGGAAATATTTTGATTTCGAAAAACAATTTATATAAATAAATACCATACTTAGTATAACGAACTCTGGCAGTTGTGTTTGATAGTTAAAGGGAGCGCACAACAAGCCTTCACTGGCTTAAGTGTATGTCGTATGACATGGGCTTATCACACCCCTCCAATCAACCTAACCTAACCTAGTATAACGAATAAATTGGAATATTCATGTGCTACATTCTAAGATTTTTACAATTAAAAAAAAACGCGACAATCAAACGATTGCGCAGATAAATGTAAGCAAGATCCAAAAAGTGTTACCTTACAACTAATTCGTCAATTGAAGTTATTTTTATATAAAAGTTTCCAAATTATAGGAAAAGGATAAGGCTGACTTCGGTATAATAGACGCTGCTTCAGCAAAAATTTATTGTCTGTATACATCATGATTTAATACAAATGATATATATATATATATATATATATATATATATATATATATATATATATATATATATATATATATATATATATTCATTCCTGTAGTTCCATGGTGGAACAAAGGGCCATAACAAAGCTTTTCCATTTTGATCGGTCTTGTGCCAGCAGTTTCACTTCAGACCATGACATTCTGTTAGAGTTCGCTTCAAGTTCAGTTTGTCTTCTCCAAGTATTAGCTAGTCTGCCCCTTCTTCTGCTGCCTTGGGGGTTCCATTCAATCGCCAATTTCGCAATATCATCGTCCGCTCTTCTCAGAACGTGGCCAATCCAGCTCCACTTTCGCTTAGCTATTTGTACACGGATAGGGAGCTCTCCTGTTTGTATCCATAGGTCCTTGTTGGAGATGACATTTGGCCAAAATATGTTCAGTATTTTTCGCAGGCACCGATTTATAAAGACTTGAAGTGCTTGCATGTCTTTAGCTGACGTGTTCCATAAAACGGAACGTACATTTGATGAGAAAAGAGCGGAGTTTTGTTTTGACATGTATTTGTGACGATTTCCACACTTTCTGTAGAGCTACCTAAGTATACGAATGACTGAACATCTTCCAGTTCAGCATCATTTAACATAAGCTTAGAGGTATTGGTTGTATTTATGCGCAAGACTTTAGTTTTCTCCGTATTAATTTCTAACCCGGCGTTCCTGGCGACACGGTTTATATGTTGTAGTTTTCCGGACATGTCGGTGAAGTTGTGGGTGAGGAGACATATGTCATCAGCATAGTCTAGATCTTCTAACCGCCCATTGAGGCCCCATGTTATACGCCGTCTATCGGTTGTTGCCTGCAGCATTATAACGTCAAGCACAATGTTGAACAGCAGAGGAGACAAAACGCACCCTTGTCGGACTCCGGTATTTACGCTAAATGTGTTTCCAAGGTGGTGTTCATGCAGCACTCTTGATGTCGAATTACGATACAGGGCACGGATGAGTTCGATTATCTTTTCTGGCACTCCTTTACACTGCAGTGCTTGCCAGATGACACTGATGGAGAGTATCGAAAGCTTTTGCAAAATCGATAAATATGCAATAAAGTGGTGTCCGCCACTCTACTGATTGTTCGACCAGTATTCGTAGGCTATTAATATGGTCGATACAAGAGCGATTTGCTCTAAAGCCGGCCTGATTTTGACGGAGTTCAGAAGAGAGTGAATTGGATAGCCTTGAGTGGAGAATGTAGGCTATGATCTTATTAACCATTGGCAATAATGTTATGCCTCTCCAATTTTTGCAGCTAGTTGGACCCCTTTTCTTTGGTAGTTTGATTATCACTATGGTGCAGTAAAAATTAGATAAAAATCATTAGAATGAATTTGTGTTTTCATACTTAAATTTTAATTTCAAAATTATTTCAGGTATAAAATTTAAACAAAAATATTTAAATTTCCACAAGCAGTTTTATGGTGAAAAAAGCCCAGTTGGGAAGAGGAAATGGTAAGTTATACTTAAAGCTGTAAACGATTACGCACCCGCACTCAGTTTCTCAAAAGAAAACTGAAAATACTTAGAAATTGTCAAATTAAATCAGGATATTCAATTCAAATTATTCTGTACAAGGGTACCCATCTCCCCTTCACTTTATTTCCAGCACTAACAAAGAATAATTTATGAGTAGTTCATATTGGTGGTACCCGTTTCCATCATCAGGTACACACTTGCGCTCAAATACACACCTTATTCTTGCTGTAAGGAGGTAATCAAAATTTGAGAGTCTCCCTATTGTAGTTTTCCACATATAAATTAATTAATAATTACTTTGCCACTATGTATGGGTGCAACTCGCCTTCCCCGTCCTATGTCTTCATGCTTTTGTTTAAATACACATCTTATTCCTGTTGTTGTATGTATAAATTTTTTAGTTGCTCCGATATAGAATAATTAATAATTACTTTGTATGGGGGCTACCCTTTCCCCCTTTTTTAAAAAAAATTTTTTAGGTCTATATTTATTCGTTTATCAGCAAGACAGTTGCGAAATTTCAGGACGATCACCTTGTCGTTTGGCTTCCTAAAAGGAATACATATGTGACGCGCAAAATAGAAAGGGACCTAAGGGTAAAACCCGGTTTTGTTCAGGAGAGCCATTTTAAAGATTTAAATACGTGTGGTGTACTTTCATAAAACGCGCATATCTCTGGGAGGGAACACTTTTGGGGCATGGGATCGGTCTATTTCGAAGCTCAGATGTTGTCTATATCAAAAAAAAATGAAAATTGATTTTTTACCCCTAGGTCCCTTTCTCTATGCGCTGTCACATATACAAACACAGTTAGTTCAAAAATTGATCTGCCTATTTCTAACATGTCCCGCACAACAAAATTCCTTGAGGGCTTCTTCTGTACGCGATAAACTGCATCATCATTGAATTTTTGCACATAAATGCAAAAATAAAAAATAGAAAACAGAACATTGAACGAAAAAAAAACCTAAAAGCTGCAATAATTGTCAGTCATCATCAGTTAGCGCTAGTAATATTTTTTTTTTTTTTCATTCCACAAATCACTCGAACCCACAAGCTGGCTAAAATAGAGCAAAACCCACAAGAAAAAAGTGGTTGACATACTACAATAAACTTTATCACTCTTTGATTTTCTGTTAGAGTCCCACTGACTGACTGTCATCTAGCCTGAATGCTGCTACAGTTGTTGCTTCCTGTTGCTATTATACACAATAGTTGTACTTGTATTGTGGATTTTAGTCATGTCCTTTTTAAAGCAACGAGACGTCGGGGAGTTGAACCAGCTTCACAAGGAAGCGCTCTTGCTTGCTTCAATTATTAACTCAACATGTAGTCTTAAAGACAGATTTGGGAAATGGCTTTATAGTTATTTACAGTTATTTTATATCTTCAATTCATTTGCAAAACCCCCTCCATTCCCCTCCATTCCCCTCTCTCACAATCTCTCTTCTTTCCTTCTTCCCAAGGCTTTCAAATAATCCAAACATATAAAACAAATTCTTTGTGATATGAAATACTAGGAAAAAAGAGAACACATAAGGATAAAACGCAATTTAAATTGGCGCCACTTGGACGCGACAATTTTTATATGGTAAATGAATAACAATGAGTGAGGCCAGTATGAGGGACTTCAGCATCTCATTTTTGGTTTGTTTTCCTTTTATGAATAGTGCGTAAATATGTATCATGCCTTTCATATCCTCCCAACTAACGCAAAATTGTTGGGGTGTCAGTCTATAGAAATTAATACATATGACGCCAACAATATCGTTGTGTTTTTTTTTTTCAGGCATTTACAGCATCCAATCCAATATATTGGATTTTACTACAACCTTGTTGGACGCTTTGTGCCGCCACTCAATTTTAATTTTGTTTTTCTCTGTCATATTTAAATGGTATAATTGTGTTGGCTTATCCTTGGAGAATTTGAATTAGTTTAAAGTTTTGGAAATAGTTGTGGAAGTCTCAATAAAAATTAAAGATTAAAGATTGAACAGAGATGTGCTTGTATGATAAGGATGTTTGTTTATGGTATTTTTAGGATGACTTATTTTGAACTAAACAACTTTAAATCAGTTAGAAGTAAAACAAGAATATGTAGTATTTCCTTCAATTAATTTATTAATTTTATTATTAAAAAACAGAATTGTCCTGAGGATGATACTCAATGAATATCGAAATATCGATAGTTTTAAATTAAATTGTTTAACCACCAAGTTAGACCTCAAGCTTGACCAATATATTAACCAAATTGTTATAAAAAAAGGTCAAAAAATATAGAGATATTAGTAATAATGTAATTTTATTAGGGTATGTTTATTTTGCAAGGATTAGTGAAGCCATTGCTGTTTATGGTAAACCTTTTTCAATCAATAATATTTATTTCATCTATGTGGACTAAAAATTAGTTTCAACACTTGCAAGGAAAAACTCTGCGTACAAAAAAAATATAAAATAATGGAATTTTGCAAGCTGCTGATGTATTTGATTATAAAGTTTTCTTAAAATTTTCATTGAAACTAGTGGCTCCTAAAGTTTAACGTTTGATAAGACCAGTTTTATAAAAATATTATACATGGACCGAAAAGGAAAAGTGATTAGTCCTGCGTAAATTTGTGGGCAAAAGGTGAAAGTTTAGGAAAAACTGGTGAAAAAGTTGGAAGGACGCATTCCTCTATTCAAAGAGTAATTAATTCATATAAAGAAACAAACACATTTGTCTCAAAGCCACGATCGGGGCGTCTTCCAATACTTAGTGAAAGGGAGGGATGATATGTCCTGGAAACGCCACATCACAACAGAACTATCCAAACTACGTCTGCAGTGGAACGAAGTCAAACAACGCGCTGATCGAGCTCATTGGAATGAATTCGTTCTTTGTTACTTAAAGTTGAATTTAGTCTCATTTTCTAAGGCTTTAATGGTTTGCTGCTTTTAATAAATATCAAGCCGCCGCAATTAATAGAATCATGTAGAGGTACACAACAAGAACAGCTAAATAAATTTCAATTAATAGCAAAAATATATAAAACATTAGCAGAATAATGACTATCCGCTCTGCTATTACGCCCATTCATTACAGGCACAAATTCCCAGATTCTATCGACATGCCTGGCCAACATATCCGCCTTAAAATGTAATATTAGTATCATCATGAAATTTATCTTTAATTCCATTTATTTATAATTTTAAAGTCTCTTTCAACTGTTTAATTAAAAAATTTCAATTTATTATTTATCAACATAGGAGCATCTAGCTGTACCTACAACTTCCATTACCAACATTATAAATATTTCATTAAGCAATTACTAATGATAAAGTTGGCACACACACACTCGCAAAAATTTTACTCAAACACATACTAATTTCAAGCCACTTCAAACTTCAAATAGCCACTTAAATCAAGGAGGACCACACACACTCAAACACAGGAAAGTTTTGCGAATAAATTATATTTTTACTAAAATATATGTGAGTCGCTGTTGGTCAATATTCATGAAATAAACACGTGTTATTACATCTAGGGAGCAGGACGGAAAACGGCACCGCTCAATCACTACTTTTATGTTTTGTGCTTCAAAAACCACATAGTAATGACTAGAGATGAAAGGGTGCATATTTTATCGCTCACGTCTATGGATGGGAAAAAATAGTAAAAGTATATTTTATTTGGGTCTATGAAATAACTCCCACGAAATAAGTCCCACTTTTAAAAACGAAATAAGTCCCACAAAAAATTGCTGTTTTGAAAGTGGGAGTTATTTCGTTTTTAAAAGTGGGACTTATTTCGTCAATTGATGGGACTTATTTCGTTACGCGTTTTTATTTTAAGTGGGACTTATTTCGTTTTGAGTGGGAATAAATTCGTTTTGTAAAGTGGGAGTTATTTCATACCCCTAAATTTATATTTTGGTGGGATTTATTTCGTTTTTTGTGGGACTTATTTCATTTTTGCTTTAGATAGATTCAAATCATTTATAAAATATTTTGAGAATCAATGGATACAAAAGGTACAATATTCCCTTTTACATAATATTTACAAAAAGGTGTTATGATTTCATTATCACAGATCGGTCCACATAACTTTTCAGTTTTCGATTCTGAAATCCGCACTACGTCTGCAATAGAAGCTTACAATAGCGTCATAGGAAAAAGCATTCCAAACAAGGCAATTGTACAAATGGAGCCTGATGAAGATCTTTTTGAAGAATTATCATATTTGAAAGAGGACATTGAAGACGAGTCGTTAAACCATATTGAAACCAACCAGAATACAATTAATAATAATATGTGCGTGGGTTGTTTCATAAAGCAGCCAAATATCTTATTTTTTCCTTGTAAGCACTTGAAAATTTAAGTGAATGCTGTCTTACAATGCGAACTCACACAATTGATCAAACCAGTAAACTAGTATGTCCGTTCTGTCCTGCAGAAGTTCATGAAACCCTTCAAATATTTATCTGATAAATAAATGATTTTTTTATGGAGGGGTGCGATAGAGCCATGAAATATAAGGCCATTATGGCTTTATTTCTCATTTTTTTCTTATGCAAAAAGTTATATATTGGACATTTCGTAAAAGGGACAACTATAATTTTTTGTCCTTATCTCTCATGGCTCTCCTTTTTTTGTTATTAATTACTTTATACTTAATATAATAAAAAAACTTTAAAGAAATGTGTACAAATAGGTACCGAACTTAACTACTGGAAAAACAATATTAAAAAAAAATTGTTGACGTAATTACGTATGTATGTGTTTTATTATATTTTTAGTAGGAAATTGGAATTCGTGTTCCATGTTTTCTAATATCACCATTACAAAATACAACTAAACCCAATGCCACGTTAAAACTATAATACCGTCTACCATGCACTGGATCTTCAAGCCATTTATAAAGGTCGATAATTTTGATCTGATGGTCCTTCCGAAACGGTTTCCATCTTAATAATAAGAACAATTGATCTGTACTTAATCCATTTATGAATCCAAACGTTGTTACTAGTAGGCGTTCTCTATACGTTCCTTGACCGAAAAAAGAATTAATAATAAATTCTGGAACTTTATCAAAATTCGTAATATCTATTCCATTAAGAAGTCTTCTGCAAGCTTGCATACGATTTTTCTTTATTATTCCTCTGCTTTGATTATTCATATTATTAGACGTGTGTTTTTTTCGAAGAGCCAAATACTTCTTATTTGAAATCGGATTAAAGAGTGAAAAAGTGGGACTTATTTCGTTTATGAAAGTGGGACTTAATTCATTTAAGAAATATATTATTCAAGGGGGAGTTATTTCATTTTGAGTGGGAGTTATTTCATTTCAAGTAAATTTTTAAATCATTTCATTTTGGTGGGACTTATTTCGTTTTCAAAAGTGGGACTTATTTCGTGGGAGTTATTTCATTTTTTAAGCAATTTTTGGTGGGACTTATTTCGTTTTTAAAAGTGGAACTTATTTCGTGGGAGTTATTTCATAGACCCATTTTATTTATACGCGCATTCATTTGCTTAGGAAATGTCACGATCACGTAAGTGCTCACCATCATACATTAACTTCAATTATGTGAGCAATGTCCTACTCTGCTAATGACCCAACCAAATCAACTGGCCAACTTCACAACCAACCATTAGACGGTCATGCAACAAACAAAATTACATCCGTTACAAACCACTTTAGTGTGGGCAGTGAATGCAATTTTAAGTTGATTTTATTAAGAGTTTAAAAGGACCAATAAATACATTGGTATGACGTGGTTGATGGAGCTGGAAAGGAAGCCCCTTCAGTATATAATTTCTCATTCTAATGGGCGAAACTTTATGTATGATATAGACGTGTGCAGTTTTTTTTTATAAAATAAAAACGATTGACGTTGATTAACATAAATTGTCTGGACCACTAGAAAATAACAAACAAACGTTTTGTGGCAAAAACTCCACAAACACATGCCAGTGCAGCGCACTCACATACAGCAAAATACACCGAGAGAAAAGCATTAGTAATAAAAGGGATACAGTGACAGAAAGATAGTTGTCGACTGTCAGGTACTAGATTAGTTCGCCTTATATCCCAAATGAGAAAAAATAATGGTACAATGCGTCAGTGGCAAGCGTACTACTAGTTTTCTCAAAAATAAGCGCTCGGAAAACTCAGGGAAAGAGCAGGCCTGAATAGTATTCAGGCCCAAATAAAAGTAGAAAAGAAATTGTGAGTAGTGGTCTGGGCACCGGCAATAGTTACCTACCACAGAGGGTCTGCAGCAGCACGAGTGAAGTAGCAGGTGGCTCAATAAATACGTAGGATTAGTGTAGAGTACGTGGAAATAAATCAATTATGAAATACCAGCTGCGTCGCCCTTGATTATTTGTGTAGATATCACCGGAAAGGCTAGAGCTAAGCTCCAGATGAAAACCCGGAATAACCGCTGATTGCTTATATTACCAGATCTGAGTTTGGCTTAATCTGCAACTAGAGTCTAGTTCGAAGGTCCATGAATAAGTTGAAATCTGTAATCGCAATTGTCTAATCTGTTTGACTATTCGAAAGAAGAATTTGTGCACTTAGATTCTTTAAATCTTCAACACGGCATCAACTTCATCCTCAGCGCAGCATAAGGAATTCGAGGCTGGTTGCGAAGTGTTTGAAATGACGTAAACAATAACAATTTTTTGATCTTAGTGCAACGGACTTAGCTTGTATTTAAATACTGGTTCCAAGGGCCTTGAACAATTTATATAATATAAAATAAATATACACCAAAGCAAAGTTGTTATACTTCTGTACTGCCTCCCAATTCATTTATTGTGCCTTGGGATGCGTTAGGTTCAGCACGACCTTAAGCTTGGCAAATTCCGAAGAGTAAAACATTCTGCTGCAGACATATGGGACGTATGAAGCCATATTCAAGAATGGGTCTTACTAAAGATGTGAAGAGATTTTTTATTGCACAAGAATTTTTAACAGCAAATGTGACATTTGTGTTGAAATTAAGTATTTTGTCCAAGAAAATCCCAAGGTCTAAAATTGAGTCTTCAGCTATTAGCTCAAAGCCATTAATAAAATATTTGGTTGAAAATGTTGAATATCTAGTGAAAGTCATTAATTTGCATATATTAGGATTTAGTTCCATAAGGTTTACGGAACGCCAATTAAAGCGTATTTGAACAACTACGCCTGAAGATGAATGGTATCATCAATTTTAGCAATATTTGAGAAAGATCAACATTATAAGCATACGTTAGAACATCACAGAACTCAATGGCTTTTGGAAGATCGTTCCATCATTTAAAAATAGAACTTTACTAAAAAAAATGAAGTAATCAGTAGAATAAAAAAGCAATTTTTTGTTTGAATTCATATTAACATTTATACATTCATAAGATTCATAAATAACCAAAACAAACCAATTTTATTTTGGAATTAAGTTTCAGCCATTAATTTTGCTCAGTGTAATACCACTAACACATGCACATAAGCACTACTCTACTATCTCGATTCTCTCGGTGCCCAGCACTGTACTAGTGTAGAGTTTGCGTACTGTACTTATTAGAGATTCTATTAGAAGTTCCTTTTTATTTTATAAATTAGTACCATTTTTCCTTTAAGTGTATTTTAGACACCGTCATACTAGAAATTGCTTGATAATAAATCAATACATTTACACCCGAAATACACACACATTGAAATAGAAATTTAAGTATTTGCTGCATTGTTGGAGTTTTTGCAAAATGATGAGGATTATGCCTTTACCTTGTGTTCATTGTAATGAAGTTGCACTGTAAAGGATCCTTCATTAAGCGCTTCCTACCTTTAAATTTATATAAAGCAAAAGTCATTAATTTTTTTTATTAATTTCAAAAACTTCACGGGCTGGTGAACATCTGAAATAGACAATTTTCCATGCCTTTGGCATATAAATGAGTTTGATCGACGGCATGATTGATGTCGGCCTTAAACGCCGCTGCGGTTTATATAAATTCGTTTATTCGAATAGAACAGTGACTTAAGAACACCCCACAAGATAAAATCTTAAGGGTCAAATCGTAGGATATCGGTGTCCAATTCACATATCCTACACGTGAGATGACTATACCCCCAAATCGCTCATGCAGATTGTGAAGTGGCTACGCACCACACAGATCATGCCACATTTCATTGACGCCCATATCATCCGATTGAAGAAAAAAATGGTAAACATCGTCTTATAGTGCTCGCCGTTTACGGTAGTAGCCTGCCAACGTAGTTCTGAAAGATTTATGGACCGATGCCACCGCCACCCCAAAATCTTTACTAAATAGTAACTTTTTCGGAATGCTGTTGGATCTCATGCGGATTATTATCGTTCCGAATTCGACAACTTTGTTTGTTGACGTATTCATTTCTCAAGAAATGGAGCGAAGGGCGCTGACAGTTTCCCAAACAGAACACCTTTTCTAATAAAACAACTATTTTAGTTGCAACTGTTGTTGAACGAAATATCCGTCCATGGTAATTTTGCAAAGCCCTATCAAATGCCCAAGTTCGATTATCCCTATTAGAAGACCCATTATTTCAAGCTATTTAGAGATGAGTTGTGTGGTAATAAGTGGTATTGTTATTTTGGATGCAAGCAACATACCATGCATACCGTAGGATATGCGGATGAATAATACAATTGTATGGGATGTTTGTTATGGCTGGTTGGTTGTCTACTTATATTGGTGGTCTGTCTGGTTAAGGCTACCTTTTTTACTGAAAGCAATAAAATTTGCTATTAAAGTTTGTAGAAATTAAACTTAAATTATCTTGCGGTTCTTAACTTGGCAATGCATAAGTGGAACCCAATGCAATAGATTTCACATGTCGCCTGTCCGAACTCTTTGAAAAAATACGTTTATTTTTTGAACATCCTTAAATTTTTAATTATACCTTAAAGATATGAAGCCTTGTTTGTAAGTAATAATTTAAATTAATTTCCTGGCCACGAAATCAAATTTCATGGCCCCTAAAAGTTTACCAATTGAATAAAAATTCATTTAATATTTCCGCCGATTGCAAACAAGTCCTTTTACTTACAGAAACTTTTGTTCTCAATATCCTATTCTACGAACTAAAAGCTCAACTAAAAGCCGCCATTTTCATTGTTCCGCACTTTAATTCTAAACCGATTTGAGTGGTTGCACAGTAATCGCTAAACAGTGGTTTTCTCTGCATGTTGAGTGTGTGTATGTGTGTATAAGTTTCGGGCATTATCATGTCCTGGTTAGCATTTGATTTAGTTTCTGACATACTTGTTAACCGCTGGCATGAATAATGTATGAGTGTGATTACGTTTTTGTATGCAGAATAAATTTTAAATTTATTATTCATTTTGTTTGTAATAAATCGTTAACAATATTGTGAATTAGTTTATGGTCAATACGAAAAACAGACACGAAATAGGGAGAGAGAGCAGTCGAGCTTAATACTACACATATGAAAACTTCAATATATTTACGCAGCTATATTTTTTCTGATTTAATAAACAACGAATATGTATGAAAATTATTCAATTTATACAAATTATTTATTTATTTCTCGCAAAATTGCATACAATATAGTGTTTGACTGCTTAAAGAAGCGCAAAAAATATGTTTTCGCTTCCAGTCACAATATATCTCACAGTGCATATCTCGTATGGTAGAAAAATTACGTAGTAAAAAAAAACAACTTCTAAGGAAGCTAATAAGAACCACAACTTGTGATCTGGAAGTAGTTGTAATTCGAACTATATCCAATGTTCTTAACGCAGGATGTTTTCTTTTTTGGATCTTATGCACTAAATTTGAAGGCATTGTCAAGATGTTATGTTATATCAAGTGTTATTCTTCTTACAATATATTATTATATATTGTAACGTACGAGTATATGTATGCCCCATCCTTATTGCATTAAAATTTTATTGACACAATTAATTTTTTTTAACCGATATTTTTTTCGACTGGATTCGGACTAGAACTTGGAAATATTATTTCAACATGAATTCTCAATAGCGAACGTGCTTACTACGTTAACCTTTAAAACAACAAGGACGCGGTGTCAATCTATAGTAGAGTAAATGCGCTTGGAGGTGACTCAGAAAAAGAGATTTTGATGCAACACAAATGTGACTTTAGCAAACTTTCAAATAACTTTAGAATAGATTTGTCATTATAATGTTATCGTTTTTAGTGGCTCTAATTAAATAATAAACAAACTTCACCATATTAGGAAGAGTAGATATTTTTATTTTGCAGGAAAAAATAGTTCTAAAGGGTCTTCCGATAGAGACATTTGAACCTTGATATTGATACCGGCCATATTGTTGAAGCTGCATCATTCAAAATGGCATTCGTTTGTTAAGTCTGTTTTTCATAATTGCAATGGATGAACAGCATGTGCAAATAATAAAGTTGTTTTATCAAAATGGGTGCACGGCGCACTTCGTTCATTTTACGGTCAACACAATCATCCTCTACTTTTGGATGAATTTGTGTATCACCAAACAAAATTATCGAATTTGTTACGATGACAATACACATGAGATTTAATATTGTACAATGCATCCCACAAAATCACTGTTCGGTGTGAATTTTGAACTCAAACGACATGCGATTTCTAATGTGGGCATGATCATCTCATTTAGAGGCGATGTGAACTGGCTACCGAGGTCGCGCGATTTGTCCCCGTTAGACTTTTCCTGTTGGAATTTTCTTAATTCACAGATCTATTTCAATAAAGCACAAGCCAGAGCGGCCCTCAAAGCCCCCTTATCTTATGACATTGGTCAAATTCAGTATTATTTATGCGCCAGAGCCATCGAAAATTGGACATTTCGAAGGCGCACCATACAGCAAGGCCGCTACGAACATTTGCAATATGTTATATTTCATACATAATGGGGTCGATAGACCCTTCAACTTTGTTTTATTCAAATTTATTGTTGAACCTTCGTAGTGAACAGACGTGTTAGCGGAGTTTTTTTTACATACTAAACAAACAAAAATACAAACAAAAAAAATATTCGTAATAAGTACTGATTCGTAATAAGTACAGTTTTTGTTAAATTTGCTTTATTTGCATTAATAATATTTTTCGTATAAACTGAAACAACAAAAACAAAAAAAAAAAAAAAACAAAAACAAGACGCACAAACAAAGTGACTGAGGAATACTCTGCATGAGTACCTCAAAAACAAAAAATTGTGAAGTGAGTTCTAACGGCAGAAATGCATATTTTACTGTGAGTTCTGATATTAATGCACACAATAAAAATAAAAAATCGGATGACAGTCTTTTTCTAACGGCAAAGCCAATTTTGCGCGAGCGATCAACTTCGCTTACTCCAATGCCAAGTAGTGATTCGGTAACATTACCATTGCCTAGTTCATCTCTATTTAAGTCAGCGCCATTATCCGCTCCGGGCTCGTGTTCATCACTTAACCAAGTTATCACTACAGACAACAGTAGTCTGAAACCTAAGGTGCCTGTCGGAATGGACAGATATATCACAGTGGTAAAGCGCGGGCGAAGCCCAAATTCTTCAAAGATCTCTTCGGTCCTCAAGATATCCAGGGATATCGACGCAGCTAACCGTCAAAACCGTTTCAAAATATTGCAAGTTGACAGCGACAGATCCGAAGAATCCTCGAAGAAAACCTCAAAACCACCACCAATATATCTGAGACAAAAAATTCAAACACTCTTATTAAAAAGCTAATCTCGGTTATTGGTGAAAAGGCATTTCACATTGTCCCAATAAAACGTGGTAATATTGACGAAATAAAGATCCAAATATACGAAGAAAAAGATTTCCGCAAAATGGTTAACGAATTCGAAAAGAATAAAACAAGTTTCTACACATTCCAGCTGAAGAGTGCTAAAGGCCTACAGATCGTATTGAAAGGCATAGATTCTTATGTTGTTCCTGAGGAAATAAAAGAAGCTCTCACCCTCCAGGGATTTAAGGTAAAGAATGTGTCTAACATAATAAACAGGGAGAAGATCCCCCAACCTTTATTTCGCGTTGAATTGTAGCCAAATGATATAAAATTGAAGAAAAATGAGACCCATCCAATTTATAACCTAAAATATCTCTTATACCGAAAAATCACAGTTGAAGAACCACACAAGCGTTCTGGACCCGTACAGTGCCATAATTGTCAAGAATATGGCCATACAAAAACCTATTGTAAATTACCTACTGTTTGTGTTGTGTGCGGTGAATTACACAATACTGCTATTTGCAATAAGTCGAAGGACCAGAAGGAAAAGAAGTGCAGTAATTGTGGAGGTAATCACACTGCTAACTACAGGGGATGTCCTGTATATTCTTTCGTTAAACAAGCTATGAGTCAAAAGCCTAAAGTAACCCCAGTGCAAGCAGGAAATACGTACTCCGCTACTCATCCCCTAATGGCCCAACCAATAACTTCACATGTATCGTATGCTGACGCTGTGAAGATCAACTCTATTCCCGCTCAAAAAGTGTCACCACCAACTATTACAACAAGTGCAAACCCAAGCTTTAATTTCAGTCGCCTTGAAGCTACTATTGACAATCTGGTGCAAACTATAAGCAGCTTTACAACAAATATGACTAGCATGATGCAAAAAGTGCTGCGAATGCAGAACACACTGCTTCTAGCATTAGTTAACAAGCCATGAACACGTTAAAAGTATGTTTCTGGAACGCAAACGGCATTCGCCAACACAAATATGAACTTGAGCACTTCCTCACGGTAAAAAATATTGATATAATGTTGGTATCTGAGACTCATTTGACTCCGAGAAGCCTTTTTAAAATGAGTGGCTACACCTTATACGATACAAAGGACCCGAGAGGAAGAGCATGCGGAGGATCAGCAATTCTAATAAAGTCAAGACTCAAACATTATATTCTTGAGAACACTTGTGAAGACCATCTACAAGCAACAAATATTTGCATAGAAAATTTTTGTTCAAATCTCGTAATATCATCAGTTTACTCCCCTCCCAGATTTTCAATCACTGAGGATCAATATGAGGATTTTTACAAAACTCTTGGCCCTTGTTTCGTAGCAGCTGGCGACTACAATGCGAAACATACGTTCTGGGGATCGCGTCTTATTACACCTAGAGGTCGAGCGTTGTTCAACACAATTTCAAAAATGTGTTTGGACATCATTTCGAGCGGGGAGCCCACTTACTGGCCTAATGATATACAAAAAACTCCAGA
Organism: Germaria angustata; assembly: GCA_963681545.1. Taxonomy (NCBI): domain Eukaryota; kingdom Metazoa; phylum Arthropoda; class Insecta; order Diptera; family Tachinidae; genus Germaria; species Germaria angustata. Next base: position 83,570,013 of record OY813001.1, on the reverse strand, counting down.
TGTTATAGATTTTGGCGTCATGAAAAATATCTCTAGGGATTTAATTCATGTTGAAGCTTCTCATGATCTCTCCTCCGATCACTCTCCCACGATCGTTACAATTTGTAGCCCACTAAGAAGTGACTTACCTCACCCATATGCGAAGATGATAAATAATGTTAATTGGCTGGGGTTCAAAAAATATCTCAGTAGTCATTGTACGGAAAAAATCAGGCTTAGAACTCCCGATGATATTGAATTCAACATTGCCAATCTTACCGAGAATATTAAAGAGGCTGCTAAACATGCCACTACCTCCCATCCGCAGACTGGGTTTAATAGAATTTATTCTGCGGATATTGAACGTCTCGTATGTGAAAAAAGAAGAGCTAGAAGGGAATGGCAACAGCACAGATCACCACAACATAAAATCAGACTTAGAGAATGCACTAAACGACTCCAAGAGCTGCTTGCATCTGGAAAATCTGCTTCTCTTAAGAACTATCTGGAAGGTCTCGATGTCACAGAAGCATCTAATTACTCCTTGTGGCACGCTGCTAAAAAACTTAAAACACCCGTCGAGTCTAAACCACCCTTGCGCACTTCTATCGGAGGTTGGGCAAGAACCAATACTGAAAAAGGTAACATATTTGCTGAGCATTTAAAACACGTATTTACCCCAAACTCATGTTCTGGTGCTGTTGATTTGCCGAGTGTAGTTGCTCTACCCCCTCGACCCATAAAGTTTAAGATGCGTGATGTGCAAAAACTAATTGCTGAAACCAACCCAAAGAAGGCCCCGGGTATTGATAGAATTAGTAACAAAATGCTGATGAATTTGCCTAGTATTGCTATTAGAATCCTGTTATTTATTTTTAATGGCATTTTACGATTGCAGTATTATCCACACAGCTGGAAACTTGCCATGGTCAAAATGACTCCAAAGGCGGGCAAAGATCTTACTAAGGCTGAGTCATATAGGCCAATAAGTTTGCTGTCAACAATTTCAAAGCTCTTCGAAAAACTGCTCATGACAAAATTGTCTCCAATTCTAGCTGATAATGGATGGATACCGGACCATCAATTTGGGTTTAGAAGTCAGCATAGCACCATTGAACAAACTCATAGATTGGTTCATTTCATAAGAAGAACATTTGAGGAAAAGAAGTATTGTTCTTCCCTCTTTATTGATGTTTCTCAGGCATTTGATAAAGTGTGGCACGAAGGCCTTATTTTAAAAATGAAGACATATCTACCAATAAACATAGTAAATCTTTTAGAAAGTTACATTCTTGCCCGGAAGTTCACTGTTGTGGAAGGAGACTTCATGAGTGTGCCCGAAACTGTCTCATCCGGTGTGCCACATGGTAGTATATTGGGGCCAGTTTTATATTTGATTTATACCTGTGATATGCCTTTGAGCAGTAATATCCTCACTTCTACATTTGCCGATGATACAGCCTGCCTTAGTATGCACGAAAACCCTCACGAGGCTACCCGTTATCACCAGCAACATATTAACCTGTTGGAACCGTGGTTGAACTTATGGAGAATAAAGGTGAATGAACAAAAGTGTGTTCATGTCACATTTACCCTACGAAGAGAGACTTGTTCCCCCATTCGAATCAACAATCAAGTTGTTCCTCATCATTCACAGGTGAAATACCTTGGTATATACCTTGACCGACGGCTTACATGGAAACACCACATTGACTCTAAGCTAACACAAATGAAGCTTAAATTAACCCAGATACATTGGCTGATTGGTAGAAATTCTACCCTCAGTCTAGATTGTAAACTTTTAATATACAAGTCGCTTTTGAAACCCATATGGTGTTACGGAATTCAGCTATGGGGCACTGCTTCAGCTTCCAATGTAGAGAGAATACAACGTATGCAAAACAAAAATTTTAAGGTTAATAACATCGGCTCCTTGGTACATGAAAAATTCAATTTTACATCGTGATTTAAATATGCCACTTGTGACCGCTGAAATTGCAAAATATGCAGGCAAATATTTAACAAAACTCGAGTCCCATCCTAATCCGCTTGCTCGTAACATCTTGAACTTTCCTGGACACATCCGCTTAAAAAAGAGGGATACTACGGCTTTAATACGCCACACTGCAGATGAAACTTTTTGAAAATATTTTTTGTGCTTAACACTACATTTATGTATTTTTAATTACTATCACTAAGTTTATGTCCGACACTGGTTGGGCCTAATTATTCTATCTATATTTAAGATTTGAATACTTATTGTTAGTTCAGTTTTAATGAAGATACAATAAATAAAATTAGTGAAAAAAAAAAATTAAAATAGGAAACGCTTATTGACCTTAACCTCCATTTTATTATATAAATAACGAATTGAATAAATAACGTATTTGTTTAGAGAACTATTAGGATTCGAAATTTGAAGAGATTTTTAAAAGCTAAAGCGTATTTGTTTCTTTTTTTGTGCTAAAGTAATCCATAGTTCCTCTTTAAATTTTTAAAAAGAAATACTGTTGCCATGAAATTTAACGAAGTACGTATTTCTTTTAAATTTAAGCAAAATCTTCTCAGCTTAACTTCCAAAGAAGTCGAAAAAATGCAGTAGCGGATACTTTGGAAACTCCACAAAGAACACTTCCAGCCACAGCAGCCACATTCTCATCGGAACGCACTCTATATCAACTAAAAACATGAAAGTAGCCGACTAGTAAGTTAGTTTTACGAAATTTCGCAGAAACTTGCATTCTCATGACGGTTGCTTTGTTTTGGCCACAACTTCTTGTTAACAAACACATAGTTTGGGCAACTCAGCACTCACTTTAAATACAAGTTTAAAGCATTTCTCAACAATGTTCAAGCGTACGATACTGACAAAAATTTATCATTCTGAAAATAACATTTTATTTAGAAAGATGCTTGCACTTGGACCACCCGGTATATGTATAAAATTTTGACTAATAAGCAAACAAATTAAGACTATTCAAATACAACATATGGTGTACATTTGATTTTTTTAGATTCCTTCATTATAATCTAAATTAATTTTTAAACTAAAAATCAAACAATGAAAAATGCCCTTCTTTCATTTTCCGCGCTCATTTTCGAAAAATTTAACGGCTGATCGCCGCATGCCGCACATTGGGCCTCAGTTATTATTTTTGATTATTTAGTGCTTCAAACATTTTATGAAGTCTTACCTGTTTATACGTCGACCTTTCAATGAACTTCAATACAGTTTTTAAACATATAAGTATTATTTAAATGATTAGTTGAGTTGATTTTATAAATTTTTTTTTAATTATTTGAAGGAACTTTAGTTTGTTCAAAAGCAAAAGTGGTTTATCGCAAAACCATTTAAGCGAAACGCAATAGTGAAGGATAGAATGAAAGAAACACGGCTTAAGGCGAAAAGTTATCCGTTTAATTTTTACGGCTGCGAATCATTTTAAACCTTAACTATTCGAACGGGGTCAAAGGACTTTATTGTTACTTATTTCACTGAAAGCCACTGCATTATTAGTCCTTTGGATTTCATATAAGTATGACGCAGTTCAAAAGTCAGACGCTTCTTTACATTGCGACTTGGAGTTAAGAGGTTAAATATTCATTGGCCAGCAATTATCGTAAGATCCCTCCTGAAACATGCATACAATCAATAAATCTGAGCTTTACATAAAGATCCTTATTCTTCAAATGTAAGAGATTTAGTGAATTTAATTGCCTCCCCTGGCTGTAAATTTATCCTTCAGCTGAAAGTAGTCGACAAAAACACTCTGTTCTCAAAATCTCAGGCAAGTGCTTGATAAGTTATGATTCTAAAGTCACTAAAATAACAGCAGCAGAAACATCAGACTAACGACGTGCCACATGGAAAAAGCTCAAAACAAAAACAACAAATAAATCAACTTGAGTAGGTGATGTGGGTTTTCAGTTTAAAACAAACTTTAACTGCAACGAACAATTGGACAGACGTATAGTATGACTGAATGCAGTCAGACGTTCCCTCAGTCTTTCTATACTTTAGTTAGTGACTCTATAACTCAGTTACTTGTTGTTGCTGTTTCCATTGAAGCACATACCAGTAACAGTAGCTGACAACAACAACTACGACAATAAGAAAAAGTGCGTGGGTTTATGTGCGTAAATATAACAAATTCATACACTGGTACTTGTTTTGAACATTTACTCATCACACACACACACACACATTCATTTGATGGCTTCCGTAACCATATCCTTCTAACCATTTTTAACCAAAGAGTTGATTTAAGAGTTGTTACTATAACTGAGACAAGCTGTTTGTGTCTTCTTTTTTCATAAAATAATGTTTCTTTCATCCTTGAGGTTATGAGAGTGAGTAAAAAAGGATGTTGTTCAAGTTTTTCTACAGTTTTTTACAAGAATCAAGTGCGGCAAGACAGCAAATAAAGAGAGCAAAAAAGTGCGTTAGAGCTAAAATTTAAGATAAATACATGTGAAGTGCGTGTTTTAACAAATTGCACATGATTATTCTTTGGATAAAAAAAACATACACATATTTCACTTTAAGAATCTTACACACGGCACTCTTTAGATGAGAAAGTGGAGAATACGAAAAAAGTCTGCCGGCAAATTCAGATCTGAAAGAACAATTTGCGGAATATATGGACAGTGAATATCTGTGGCAATAACAAATATGTGCCTCAATTGGCTTAAGCTCAAAATTAGTTAATAGCACCATTGTAATTTGCGATTTTAAAAGTACCTCTCAGCCAAATTTCACCCATCTTGAGCAACTTTTCACAAAGTTACAGTGTAGCAGAATTTCATTTGTTTTTTTTTTTTGTTTTTTTTTTTTTTTGTTGTCAAGTTCAGATTATTTAAAATCTTTCCTGCCACCTTGAGTGTGAAAACGTTTAATCTGCAAACTTCATCGCATTCTCTCATATCTGGGTACAAGATGTCCATTGTCATCTCTAGACAGTGAACACCATTCACGCTAACTGATTGGCCGATCTCATTTTCGACAAAGTACAGCCCCATGGCACCACCAGCCCATAAACCGCACCAAACAGTAACTCTTTGTGGATTCACCGGCTTTTCAACAATCACTCGTAAACTCATTTTCCCGAATGGGACAATTCTGTTTGTATTGACGACGCTTGAAATGGTCATTAGGCTTCAGCTTTTGAGTCAATTGAACCTTGTAAGCGTTTAAATTCAAATCTTTATTCATCAGTGGTGTTTGTAATTTTGGAGCACAACGACGAGTCGATGCTGACAGCTCTTCTGCCACACTATCGCGAAACACAACAATGTTTTCTGGAGAACGAACTAGGAGAGCATGCACAGATGTTTCCACATTTCCTACAGACACGGTTAGCTGAAATTCGTGCACAACTCTTCCGATTATGGACACATTTCGATAATCTGAGTCTTCTGTTTGTCACTTAAGTTATACTATATAATTCCGAAAGTTTATTCGCTTTTAAGCTATCTTGAGCGAAATACTATGAACTTTAATTTTTATAATAAAAAAAATATTTTCCCGTCGTTTGCCCGGTCTATATTGTAATAAGCTTCTTTTATTTGGAGCGGGTTCCAATCGTTGTCGTTTCTGACAAAGCGTGATATGTCCAGCCCCATTTCCTCTGCTTTATTTGAATGTACAAGGTGCGCACTTGTGCATCAACTCAGCAGGTGCTCATTTGAGCGATGTTATTTTTTTCCCCAATTTTACACTTTCAAATAAACTTTTTATGAAAATAAAAGAGCAGCCAGTTTAAATTGTGACATTACTTTAGCGCCGCCTTGTATATTGGGGCATGCCCATCAAATTTCCATAGCTGTTGGCTACTGCTAATGTTTGGCCAGTATATTTTTAGTATTTTTGCTGTAGTGAGTTTAGATCTCCACTTGTTGTGTTCCCAGTATGTACGGCAGTTCCGACTTCACACATCGTTTGGTGCGAATGGAGTTATTGCTAGATTCCCAACCTGGTTTTAGTTGTCCAAATGCATATTCAGCCTTGGTTATTCGACTTTGAATGCTTTCGTGAGAACCGTCAGTTTTTGTTATTACGCTCCCAAGGTAACAGAAAGAGTCTACTTCGTCGATGTCCTGCTGATGTATTGATATGGGTTGCGCACTTAATATGTTTAATTTCATAGTATTTGTTTTACTTTTAGACCGTATTAAGTGGCTTCCTCAATTAGCTTATCTATTTTGATTGGATAAATGACAGTAGGATGACGTAGCCAAGATCTTCTATGCTCCAAGTGATGCCCCTGTGCCCATATATTACACGTCTTAGGTAAAACGAAGATTTTTGTCGAACTCCGGTCTTGATTTCGATTCTCTCGCAGGACCTGTCTGCAGAAAACTAAGTTCCTTGGAATACCTTTACATCTCAATGCGTTCCATATTATTGTCTGATTAATCGTAACGAATGCCTTCTCCAATTCGATAAATTGTAAATTTAAATCGATAAATTTTAAAACGAATGGCGGTATTCACATTATGGTTCTGATATCATTCGAAGGCTGTTAATGTTACCAATACATTACTTGCTAGGACGGAATCCTGTTTTTAATAACGATAGCCGTTTGTAACGCATGCGGGCTATTAATACGAATAAAAATTCAGTTTGATTTAGGTCCAAGTCTGAAAATTGCTTAGATTCAGTTTATTTGAGGTCTCGCTAAACCTAACGAGACCTGAGGCTTGAGTTTAAATACGAATAGTATACAAAACTAGATGTGGCCTTAAGTAATCATAATGTCACACTGCCGCTGCCTTGACCAGCTCCTGTTTTATCTTCTTTGTAAGATTCATAACTAAAATACATATACTTGGTGTATTTTGCCACGTTTTGAATGCACCAATCTTTGTTGCAAAGCCTTTGAGACTCCCTCTCAAAATTTAGTTTTTACCAGGATCTACGCAATGAAATTGCGCAAATAAATAAATAGTGTGTTCACCAAATTTCGTTACGTTATATAATTTATACCGATATTGTTGTCCCGAACATACTATTCCTTTAAGATTAATATAACACAGATATATCAAACCTGGAACAATTCGATTAAAGTTTTTAAAGTGTTAACTTCTATATCGAAACTCTTTGGTAGTCGTATACTTTCGGCTTAGTTTCAGAAACAATTCTGAAATTCCACAGAATCCTGTGGAATAGTTTTCTGCTAAAGAAGCGTTATGTTTACTGTTTTCACTATAAATCATACTTTGGTTATTTGTTACCGGGTTTAGGGTTACAAGTACTTGGTGTGCTCGTGGACTTTCTGCAGTCGAAAATAAGTGAATCTTAGATTTGCTGGATACGTTGAGTAAAAAATATATTTAGAACTGGTAAAAGATCTTCAGAGAAGTCCGGGTAGATGACAATGAAAACATTGAGTCTAGATACCCTCAGCAAATACTGAAAACTATTGGAGAAGTTCACCAAATCATCATCTAAGAAAACACTGATGACGTCTGCATTTCAACTTACTCGCGCTTTGAGATGTTTTTCACTTTGACATACGAGTATATTAGGGAGGTTCTAAAACTGCTGACGCTTGTAAGAGAGATGTTGGCCGAGAACAACATAAAATTTATTCATTTCCTGTTCTACGAACTATAGATGTTCTCGAACGGATGGAGGTGCTCTGAGAATTTGATAGAATGTCTAAAAAAAATTATATCAAAGGCGATAAAGTGGATGAGGACGATGACTTTGAAGGGATATTGACAAATAAATATATAAAGTTTGACATAAATTAGTCACTTAACTTCCTGAACGCACCTCGTGGCTCTCTCAAACTCAATCTTTCTATCAAAATCGCACCAACTTTAATATAAGAGAACTTTAAAACCCAATTTATTGACAGCCTACCGTGTCTATTAGCGGATTTCAAAGGAGCATCTAAAGAAAGAATTTTATGGTGGGTAATTGGAATATCGTCGCCGTATATTATGTTTTCATCTAATTAAAAATTTTCAAACTACAATCGAAAAAAACTCCCAACAATAGTTAGTAGTTGAACCCTAACTTTAATACTAACTTTAATTTTATTAGATTTCAGCAACAAAGTACTTTTGTTTAGTATTATTTAAATTAAAAATAAAACTTTTGAAAAACATTTACATGTGATTGCAGGTGCATGTTGTAACATATAAAATAGTTTTTATCAATGTTATGGTTCACTAAAGGAGAAATTTTAGTAAAAGTTTAATATAAAAACAAAATGTTGAATAAAAAGTATTCAAAATAATTTTATTTAAAGTACATGCCACATGGATAAAACTACTGTTGCAGGGTATGACCTTTTCCCCTATAAATAAATTGTAAGATTTAATGCTGCTGATAACCTTCTAATCAACACAATTGAGATAGTCGTCCAAAATTGGGACGGACGAATTATTGAGAGTTTTATCTCTTTAATCTGTATCATCATAAAGAGCTATCATTTTATTTAAAAAAAACCATTTACAATTAGCTGTTGGCTGACTTTATGACTGACAACGCGATTTCGATCCTGTGCAATACAAGTCACAAATATTATGAATTTTTGTGATGTGTTTTTGTTAGGCCGAAGCCACGCAATGAGCGGCAAAGCGGTGAGCGTCTGAGCGATGAGCGGCAAAAATTAAAACATATAGAACACTACTGAAGTGACCACGCAATGAGCGGCAAAGCGGTGAGCGTCTGAGCGATGAGCGGCAAAAAATTAACACATATGGAACACTACTTAAGTGGCCACGCAATGAGCGACATTTCTGAGCGGCGTTGCTCCGGAGTAGAACTTGTTCTAATTTTTAGTTGATTTCTGAGCGGCAAAGTATAAATATGGCAAAAGTGAATGCGGAGCTTATAATTTCATCTGTACACAGCAGACCGCTATTATGGCAAGGCAGGTGACCAAATTTTTAAAATAAAAATATAACCGATAAAGACATACGGAAGTATTGCCAAAATCGGTGTGGAAATTTGCGTAAATTTTTATATAAATGTTTAAATTCGCCGTAATGTCGACTTGAATGATTTACAGATTGAACACCAAATCTTCTTTTTTTCTTAAACGCATTAAATTCTTATAAATATGAATACAATTTTCCCGTAAAAACATTAAATAAACCTCTCTTGATAATGGCATTTTAACAACTAACCGCACTAACCGCTCAGAAATGACGCTCAGTATTAAGCCACTTGCCGCTTAAACTCGCCGCTCACCGCTCAGCCGCTTTGCCGCTCATTGCGTGGCTTCTGCCTTAGTGTGGCGTTATGTTAGTTGTTAATTGGTGAATGCATAGCACTGGTTACTGAACAGTATCGGCAGCGATTCATACTCATCCTTCGTCCTTCGTCGATAATGTTATCACAATCATCGGTGAAGTAAAACTATTAATAAGATTGTCACACACAGCTTAAGAAACTTAATGCATATACTTAATACCAGAGGCGCTACAGCATGCTATAAAAGTAAATAAAAAGCGCTACAGCACGGTTGTATAAAGAATTAAACTTTATTCATTAGTTTTATTCATTTTTAGAAGGAGCAGTAGCGTTATCTGGAATCTAGGTTCGTCAAAAAGTGTCGAGCACAAAAAGGAAATTTTGGAGGTTGTTATGACTCTTTTTCCAGGGTCTACCAAGCCTGACCTGGGCTCATTATATCTTCTAAATCTCGAGTCCGCATATGAAAATCAACCTTTTTCTCAATCTTGCCGATCTTTTAGAACTTCAGTTAGAAGCTGCAAACATTTTACAACTAAAGCACGACCTGACTACTACTTTGAGTTAGAAAACCACTACTAGTGGCTTGGCGTTAGACCGTTGTCAAACAACTTGCTACAATGAAGTGACACGCACACTTATTGCGGCGGTCTGCATATTCAAACTTTGTGCTAAGTAACCACTAGTTAGAACAAAGTTTGCTTTTACTACTTCAGGGTGAGATCCACTTCGAGCTAGGTAACGACTAGAGGATTTTAGCCTCTACTACGTTGTTTCTTTAGTGGGATACATAATCTTGGCGTTAGAATTATACCCTGTACTAGAATATCACTTGGTGAAATATATATATATTCTACTTGCTCTCGAGAATTTCATAGAGAAATATATAATTTTGGCATAGTATTAGAAAATCACCCAGTTAAATATCTCCAGCTCTGAAGAATCTTACTCCGTGTTAGAAATCAACTGGGTGAAATATATAATTTTGGTTTTCTTATATATAATTAGTTACACGACTTATCAGATTCTCTTCATTCTATTTCTCTGAAGGTTTACCACATTACTGGGAGCGATTGCACGAGGAGTTTGAGATCGATCATAATGTCTTTCCAAACGATTGTAGCTAATTGCTGCAAATTAATTTAAGTTTATCCGGACAGCAGGTGTGGTTACTTATATCACCACCAGCACTTAAGCTGCAATCGAGCCTGTTTAGGTGGTTTTAAAAACTACTTCAAGGACGCCGGAAATCTTTTTCGGAAAATCAGCTGAATACAACCTTCATTCATATGGTTACATCTACATTCCGGAGATCCTTTATGAGAAAGATAATCTGGTAATCAAAGTCTGCAGGATGCGGAATATGACACTTTTTGCGGCTTCCTTAATATATGGAGAATGTTAATAGATGGAGAATCTCTTGGCAATGCATCGACCAGATCAAGAAAAGAAAACTTTCGAATTTTTCAAAATTTATCGAAAGAATGCGAATTTTCTTCACATAAGCTGTAGTGACATATTGAGATCACCGCATACAACCACATACATAGCAGAAGGCATTTGCAGTTACCTGTATCAAATATCAGTCTAGGAATTAAAAAAAAATGTTTTTGTTAGGCGCAGCAGATGGCTTCGGCGATGGTTTGTTCTTGAAGAAAAAATTCTCATGACAAGAGGCATTTTACACCCTTTATATTATATTGCCTTTTCATTTCCGCCTCCCTTTTTAACTAATTTATAATATCTTGTTTGTACTACTCCCTATTTATCTTTATATACCATTTTTCCTATTAATTGAATTGTGTCGCTTAACGCCGACACTGTGCTTGTTGCGCTTTCATTGTGTTATGATTAAATTGCTGGAAAACATCCTTTTTGAAAAGGCTATTGATTTATTTAGCATTTTTTTTTTTTTTTTTGAATTATGATCTCTACAAAAATTATTTAATTTTTTTTTAATTTTTTGCTTATTATTAAGTCTTTTAGGTCAAAGCAGAGAGATAAATGTCCCAAATAAATACATAAATATATGCAAAAGAGTACAAAATATTAATTCTTTTTAGTAGAAAGAGCTCGTAAATTATATTTAAATAATTTTTTATTAATTACTGACGTAAGAAGAGAAATGTTATAATATTGGTGGCATCTTTGCCCCCAAACATTTGGCGTTTTTGTCATCGTAAATAACTTATTTTAGGCCAAATATGACATTGTCTTATTCAGAAAACTTTCCAATTTTAACTGAAGAAATCCTGCTGAGCCGTGTTGTAATCGTTACGATCTTAAAAGCCCAGATGTGGGAATCTTTTTTAGCTAAGAATTTTGTTTTATTTGGTTAATTTTTAAGAGATATCAGCAATTATTTTTTTTTCATTTTCACTTATTAAAATTTCTATTCTCATTAAATTTATTAATATTCATTTGAAATTTCCATTTCCCGATAAAGCAAATGTTTGTTTCATAGATTAAACGAAATGACAAAAATTTGGCCTGTTTTTATAATTTCTTGCTCAAATTATAAATGCTAATTTTCCCTACAAATACTTTTTCAATAATAACACCTTAAAATATGCTACTGTTTTCCACAATTAGCGCGCGATGGTTGTTTAGGTTGTCGCTGTCCTTCCTCTCCCCCTCTTCATACTAATAACAAAATAGGAAATTCATTATAACATTTATATGATTATTTTTGCATTTTGCATTTTGTTTCAAATTCAATCATAAAATTAACAGCGAGAAAAGTATTTGTTATAGATGCAATGGTTACTAAAATTCGGACCACAAAAATATAGCCTACAATTAGGATGTTTTGTGGAAATGATACAAGTAATTGGGAATGCAACTCAGTCTATTTATTTATTTAAATTTTCCAAAAAAAAATTAATTGTAAAAATTTTGTCAGCTTAAACATGCAATTTAGAGCAAATCTGAATAAAAAACCAAATTCTATATGGATGGCAACATAATTAAATTATATAATTAAGCCAAGAGGTTACATTTGGAACATATGTACATATGTATATGCTCAGAATTTTTAGAGTATGAAAGCATATTTCTCCATCTACTCTGCAGGCTTATAACAATCAAAAATTCATACTCCAGAACTGTGTTCGTTAAATGGAACTATGAAACCATAAAATTAGAAAATTGTTGCTCAAAATACTTCAAAAACATTTTGACCAAAGATTTTCTGTTAAGAAATTTTTTCTTCTCTTTTACATGCAATTAGACATGAAGTAAGTACTTGAGGCATAAACTAAACAAAATCTCATAAAAGAAGTATTTTATTTTACAAAAAGTGTCAAACTTTTGTATGCCACTTAAGTTGAATGCAAAAGCCTCATATATGCAACATAAAGAAGCAAATATTTGTAAAACGTAAATGCACCTTAAAGCATACTAGCAAAGCAAAGTAGAAATAAAAACATGAATATGCCATTTTGTGGCAGAAAGGAACAGTGTCTAGCTAAAGGGTTAGTTTTCTAAAAAAAGAAGATGTCAGAGTAGCAAAAGACTCATGTTGCAAAAAAAATTAATAAATAAAAAAATTGAGACCGCCACTTCAGTCAGATAACAAATTTTAAACGAAGGTGCAAATTAACACATTTTTAAATTTTTACCATCTTGATTTTTCTTCTTCAGCCTTCGGATTGTTAAAAAAATGCTGCCACAAATACTTACTTCGACGTTACATCCTTTAAAACATTAAGAAAATTGAGAAATAATTATTTGCATAACCCAAAAGTATGCAACGAAAATGTTTCAATTCCCGAATTGAAACCGAGAATTTATTAAATTCGATTGAATTCTATGATACTAAACTTGAAAGCTGATGTTCAAAGAAAAACATTTTTGCGCCCAACGTCGGCTTTGCAGGAAGTCTTTATAAGTCGAAGGTGTCTTCGTGTATACAGACGCTATAATATGAATGTTATGACATGTCATCTGCCATCTTGTTATTTAATAAGTTACACCAGTATCAACGCTGTTTAGAGAGTTTTTCGCATTTCAGTTAAATTTGAATGAAATTTCAAACAAGTCTGAGTGCACGACACCAAATTAAACAAAAGTAAATGCGCATGTACGTATGGATGACCCCACAGGATAGTAGGTGCTGATAGCCCTTGTGGGTTCGATTCCACCCAAAGACTTGGGTGTTTCTGCGGAAGAGTGAAAATGGGCGCTTAGTTTCTGTTTGTTATTTAAAAAACCAATTTTTGTTTTATGAAATTCTGTGTTGAAGTGCTCAATATTAAAATATATAGAATCTGTTAACAAGAAATCATTGATGTTAATAAATCCTCAATGTGTGAGATTGGCTCTACACGAATCGTTAAAATGGCATAAGATCCTCACAACTGGCACGTATATGTATGGCCCATGCAGAGACGATAAATTCGCCTTGTACTTTTTTAAATGTAATGGATTTCTAGTTTTTCCTAGACCCGAGTTTTCACTTCCAAAGTATTCGGTATTTTCAACTTTTCCTTTTAAATGTATGATGGCATTTATTATTTTTACAAAAATAATAAAAATATTTAAGGCTTGATCTTCCATAATTTAATTCTAAACACAAACATCTACAAATTAATACGAATGTATAATCACGAATCACGAATTTAGAACATTTATTGGTGAGTCTGAAATATACGATACACGAATTTAAAGGAGACAGCAAGTTACACTTGCGTGTTCTGAAATGAGGTAGTACCAATGCCTCAGGCAGTATGGAGCCTGTAATTGGCCTCGTGAACTCGAATCAAACTTTAAAGGTTTCAAAATCACTGCTGATTAGAGATCTATCTAGTGAAACGGGAACCACTAGGGAACCCCTAGAACCCCCAGAGTTATCCCAGACTGATTTTAGGTGAGGTTCTTCCAGGAATTAAATGGTGGCTGCAGTTGAAACCCATATCGCGGGAAGAAGTTTGAAGGTTAAAGTCATTGGCTTGGGTCAGTGCCACTGTCTACCTTTCGAGCTGTCCTAGCAGCAACAGGTTAGACTCTCAAGTGCTGTTACTAAGCAACAGAAACCCCTACGCAAAAGCGGTGGAGATTGGAAAGCTCCAGCTCGAACCTTATGCAGAGTCCAAAATTAACTTAAATCGTAGACATATCGGTCGATTATACTTCGTTATTGTTGGTAATTGTCTTGGAGCTGTGATGATGGATACAGCTTAACAAAATTTCAACAATATTTACGTCCAGCGTGATTGCAATGTGATAGTGCTCTCTGCCTGAGTGAAGTAGCAAACTGAAGTTTTGACTGAAATCTAGTCCATAAAGTCAACTCTGCATGGAATACACTATATATTCTTGTTTCGACTCTTTTACACTTCTTTTTTGAAATTTGTAACAGCAAAAATTTTATTTATTTCTTTAGTCCTTTTTGCTTAAAGGAGATGATATGCAGATGCAGAAAGTTTCCTTTTTCATATGGTTGAACAAGAAATGTGTAAATGAAGTAGAAACGAAGTCTTCCACAGGATGTTGAAAATTACAAGGATTGTGTGATTTATTTAATTGCTTGCTACTTGCAACACTTACTCACACTCCCTCGCTCTCGTTCTCCTAGAAAGCGTGTACGCTTTAAATGTTTTTGTGCAAGACGGAAGGTTTTGCCACATCATGGTCGTCATGGCGTAACGAACCAACCAACTCTTTTGTTTGCTTCGTTTATGAAAAAGAGAGCTAGTATATATTGTTTAGACATGTATGCAACTTGTAAGATTATATCCTTGAAGTACCATGCATGTTTTTCTTTATATGCAACGTTAAATGTTTAGGTGCGAATGCGAGTGTGCGTGTGTTTGTGAAAGACTTTCCTTCTGGTGGAAAATTGTAAAGGGCTTTTATGTCAAAATGACTAGTTATTTTGGTAGTTTACCGTTATGTTTCTGTAAGGCTTAAAGGAGAAAAATGTGGGGTGCATGTATTGGTGTAAAGGATATGAAATGTTCCACTACCAGAGGTAGACACAACATCATATATGCTCATGACATGAAATGTTTTCCAGTTTTGTTTGAAAGAATGAGTATGAATAAAATCAAATATGTCTTGTATTGTATTTTAATAAATGAAAATGGAAATTTTTGTTTTTTATTTTGTTTTAGGTTTCTACTTCAGTTTCTTTTTGTAGACAGAATAATTCTTAAGATTCTGCTTGTGATGGTTAAACAATTTATTTTATTGATTATTTTGAAATGGAAATTTTAAGTTGTTTAAAATGATGTTTTAGACTTACATTGACATTTGAACATGTAAGAAATTTTGCTTTAGATTCTATAAAAAAAGACAGAGAATTCCAAATTTATGAATTTGTTAAAATTTTAATGCAATTCAAAACACAATGAATGCTACATGAAATGACTTGTGGCACAGAACTACACTGGTTTATAATTTATTCCAATAAGATTTACAAATGGTCCTATGAACCGTATTTCGCCCTTACGACTATGACGCTCAGAGTGCTGCCGTGCTAGCAGTACTTAAGCTTCCCTAACTATCCGATGCAGTAAGCTTTGCTCCTAAAAGTTGCATCAATGCAAGCAGGGAACAATTTTTAGAATTCTGCCATAAGCTTTAAGACACCATAAATGCTAAGGATTGTTGATGGTCCTTCGAGCTAGATGATAATGACAAGGGACCCCATTGCAATTAAACCTGGAAGTTGTTAGAATTTAAGAACATCGTTGAATATACTCGCCTTCGAACTTGTCGAAAACACTGGTAATGCAAGACACTAAAAAATTTCCCTTTCAAAACCTCTTTTAGGCGATTTATGTTCCTACGAAGCACTAGACATCATTAATGCTTACAGAGTGTAGTGCGATATGGGCGATATAGAAATCAAGATCCTTTCTGCTGGTGTAAAATGGCAGTTACCGATTTCAAATTGCTTTTGCTCGTATGAGTCTGGTTATTGAGTACTTATGGCTAAAAATTTGTAGTAGTAAAATAACTGAAGATATGCTCTAAATAGCGGCTCGGGAATTTTTATCAAAGACGTAGAAATTGGGAGTTAGAAGGCATAAACTTTTACTGGCTAACTTCGTGGACAATTTTTTAAATAGAAGCTGAGGTATTTTCGTATAACCAAATTATCTAAAGTAGGCGGAGGATATGCAAGGTACATAAAAGGCTCTAAATGCGACCGACCAACTAGACGTTCACAATGGTGTTAAGAGAAGGAAAGATCAAAGTAGAGCTAGTGCCATTCGTTTCTAAGAGTAGGCAATATTTTTGTGATTATGATTCTCTACTCTCTTTCTTATTGATTTCAATAACATTCTCTCTCAAACTTTCAACCCCATCTACACTTATGCGGGTAGCAGCCTTTGGGAGACTGGGGCCATTAGGAAAAATATGAATAATACATTTTTTTCGTATTAATTTTCATTTATTTAAAAAAAATTCAGTACAACAAGATGGATTCTTATTTATTAGTACTGGGAAGATAATAGCAATAAACGATTTTACATGTCTTAACTTATTTTATCAAAGATTAAAAAAAGAACAACAAAAGTATGTAAATTAATAAATTTAAAAATATATATGTACATACATATATATAAAATTAATAAATTAAAATAAAATGACATTAAATATTAATCCAAAATATAAAAAAACAATAGCGTTTTTAACAAATATTAGGTTTGTTCCACAAGATCTCGGACAAGTTCGGACTATTGAGAGCAAAATGAAAAATACTCTCTAAATTTGCCAAAGTTACCCAAAATAGCTGGAACGCAAAAAACCATTTTTGTAGTTCCTGAAATACTAATGCTGCTGACTTTTTAAACTAAAATCTATTTAAGTGCTTTTAGACGCTTAAAAGTCTTCAAATTATAAAAACAAAACATTTGCATCATTGTCAACAACTGTAAAATAATCGAAAAACAAAAAAATTCTTCACATATGTAGCTATAAAAACATTTTAAATATAAAATAAAAAAGAAAATGTTTATGCACTAACGTATTTACCACTTTAATTTTTTCATTGAAACTCTCCATTTTGCTTTTTAATATATTTATTTATAATAACTAAACATTTTCTTTTGCTTGCAAATTTTCTGATAATCTATCAGTTTCATATGTAAACAAAAAACAACTGATTGTTAAATTCTTGTCCGAACTTACCCAAAGAAAAAGTTCGTGCAAATTTGTACAGGAAATGAAAAAATTACTCTCTCAATTTCTCTCTTTTTTGCACAAAAATTGTTATGTGGAACGGTTTTGGGTAACTTTGGGCTAGTTCGGACTATTTCGTTATGCATGTGGAACAGAGCTATTATATAACGAGTTAATACTTTGTTACATTTAAACAAGGAAAACAAAAAATTATATATATTTAATATTTTCATATTTTATTGTTTGTTGTTGGCTTAGGTAGGTATATGCCTGCAACGAATATCCCTGCATTTTCCTCTTGAACTAACAGCCGATTGAAACTTTTCTTCATAGAATCTTAATTTGGCAATTCTGATTTTCAAATTTACTTCCCTTCTACAAGTTTGAAAAATGTAGAAGGGAAATGTTTGGATAAAGTTATAAGACACAGTAGTTTTTACTATTTTCTATCTTGGACATGCATTGTTTCCTACATCAATTAAAACTTTTATTTCATCTGAAATGCAAGGTTTCCCATTTTTCATGATTTTAGTTCTAACAAGGATGTATTTCTCATATAAATATTGTAGAAAAGTTATTGTTCATCTAGCGTATGCACAAGGAATGTTCGGTTCCATGGTATTGGCGATAGTTCCATTTCCAATGATTGAAGATCAATATTATTAAAATCACCAAATGCTATTCTTTTATTTAATGTTGTTGTCGCAAAATCATACGATATAAAAGTCAGGTCATGTTTTGAAAATACAGATGCAGAAAGTTGGTCACAAGAGTACGATCGAGAACAATAATCCACAAAAGAAAGATCGAGTAGAGTAAAATATCTAGAGTAGATGTAAAGTGGGTTTGAACAGAACAATTTACTAAAATCATACCAATGACACTTATATCATCCATCAAGCTTCTATAAGTAAGAATGTTGGCATTAAATCACCAGTTAAAACAACATCTGTGTAACCAAGTGAAGTAATTTTATCTATCAATGGCCTGAAATCAGTTCTTTTATTTGACCTGTAAATTGTATCCAGGCGAAGTATTTCAAGAAACAAGTATTCCAGTTTCGGATTATTCGATGCAAGTTCATCACAATTTACATCCTTAACATTTGTAGGTAAACTTTCATCAACAATTCATTCCGCACTAGGCAATGATCCAATAAATTAATAAATTCCCCACTCGAAAAAGAGGATATCCACTTAATTTGTAAATGTTACTATGAACATAGACACGAAACTATGTTTCGGAAACAAAAATGATATATGTATATACCAGATTTCTCAAAGACAAATTCGAAACTCATCCATTTTCCTATGTAGGCTTTGGGCATTTATATGGCACGTGTTTAGACCAGAAGTCCTCCTACGAAGTATTCTGATCATAATGTAGAGATTTCCAAAATATAATAATATTAGCATGATAAACATATTAAGGTTTAAGGCTGAAACACAATGTGCAGCTGAGGCTGAAGTTGTGGCTGAGGCGGAGGTTGAAGTATGAACACAATGATGAGGCGTGAGTTCATTGTTGCCAATTGTACTTAATAAAATTTTATTTACAAATGTATTGAATTTGTATGAACGATAAACATTATTGGCATCTCTGGATATAATAATATGTTAACACAATCTGTTAACAATCAATGTTAACATCATAATCAATACTAATGTAAGTTTTTTGTTTATTTGTACAAAAATAAAAATATTATTTTGTGGAAAAATAAAAATATTCGGTAAAAAATATAAACGAACATAATATGTTAAAGAAGAGCTGTTAATGTGAGGCGCTGCAAAAAGTTAAAACGTTCGAACTTTGCGCCTCAGGCTTTGCCTCAGCGTCAGCCTCGGATTCACATTGTGCTGGCATACATTTGAAGCAATGTATTTTACTTTTAACAGAGAGAAGTACACTTCTCGCCTCATGCCTCAGCTGCACATTGTGTTCCAGCCTTTAAGGTAAGAAATTGATTATAATAGACAATCAATTTAATGGAAGAATGAATGGTAATATTTTATAAACAATCACGAAAATTACTAATATGGTAAAGATATAAATTTCCATCCTCTGCTGTATTGTTGAAACATCAGTAATATTGGTTCATCATTTTCCGACTGTTTTGTGCCTTTTGTAAACACAGTAGATATTGTTTTCAAACGATTTTTTTTTCTCCATTACCCCTTTTGGGAGCATTTGGCTTCTACAACGCATCTTCGTACCTACTGTAGCACGTCCTAGGATAATGGGGCTGCCAACTGTGTTGCCTAGAAACAACGCCCTCTGTGTATTTGGTATAGTGGTGAGGAAACTTGCAGAAATATTCTGTGATTTTTAGGCGTGAGGTTTTCATTGATATAAAAAGGAGTAGTACTATCAAAAATAATGAGATTGGAACGCAAGATATCCTTAGAAGACTTAGTGAAAGAAGTACTTGATTTGAGAACAAAGTTCTTGCCGTAAGGGCAATTGAATTTGATGATTATTAGAGGATCGATGATGTCTCTATCAGTTTTATTAACATCATCTTTTTTTGTTTCTTTTATGGGAATGGTTATTGTTCACGCTTTAGCTCTAATATTTTAAGGATTTATTTTCACAATTTGGCATAGTCTTAAACACATATCAAACAGATTTTAATTTTTACTATAAGGTATACCATTTATTTGAATTTCATAGGCCACAATAGAATTTTATTTCGTTTAGTAATGTAGATATTTTAACAACAATCGAAAGGCATCATAAGAATTGGAGCTCATAAGATCCATCTGCTACTATGGGTGATATAAGTATTGACGATTCCGAAGATCATTATGTTCGTGACATGAAAACGGGGTCCGATTTCCCATGTCGATAAGGAATCATTAAAGTGCTTCCATTGTTTCAGACGTTGTAGTAGATACCTTACTCCTTCCGATATCCTTTACTATTAATACCACCCAAATCAGCTTGAAGATGAAAAGCAACTCTTATGTTTGGGCTGGTGCTTAAAAGACTATTTAAAGTTACTCGACCACATACAGTAGAGCGTAAAGAAACTCAACGGTAACAGAAGTATAGCCAATACAATTGCTTTACTGGAATGTCCATGCAGTGCAGGGTCTGTTTTTATTTTATGTCGTTACTACAATGTCACGTTCCCTAATGAAATCTGGAAACTTGTAGCCAAATACTTTTTTTTGTTAAATGTTAAGTAGTGTTAAGCACAAAAATATTTTCAAAAAGTTTCATCTGGAGTATTACGTATTAAGGCCGTAGTGTCCCTCTTTTTTAACCGGATGTGTCCAGTAAAGTTCAAGATATTACGAGCAAGGGGATTAGGATGGGACTCTAGTTTTGTTAAATATTTGCCTGCATATTTTGCAATTTCAGCGGTCACAAGTGGCATATTTAAATTACGATGTAAAATTGAATTTTTCATATACCATGGAGCCGATGTTATTAACCTTAAAATTTTGTTTTGCCTTTGTTGAATTCACTCTACATTGGAAGCTGAAGCAGTGACCCATAGCTGAATTCCGTAACACCATATGGGTTTCAAGGTGTATACCAAGGTATTGCACCTGTGAATGTTGAGGAACAACTTGATTGTTGATTCGAATGGGGGAACAAGTGTCTCTTCGTAGGGTAAATGTGACATGAACGCACTTTTGTACGTTTAATATAAATTAAGGTAGGCTGTATCATCGGCAAATGTAGAAGTGTGGATATTACTGCTCAAAGGCATATCACAGGTATAAATCAAATACAAAAGTGGCCCCAGTATACTCCCCTGTGGCACACCGGATGAGATAGTTTCGGGTACACTCATGAAGTCTCCTTCCACAAGAGTGAACTTCCGGGCAAGAATGTAACTTTCCAAAAGATTTAGAATGTTTATTGGTAGCCACACTTTATCAAATGCCTCAGAAATATCAATAAAGAGGGAAGAACAATACTTGTTTTCTTCAAATGTTCTTCTTATAAAATGAACCCAAATCCTGTATCCGTACTTTTTGCGATTAATACTTTCTTCATTAAGAGCGTAAGTGGTCGATACGCTAATGAATCGCATTTGTACTACTGTAGAACAGCTGGTATTTTGTGAAATAATACTCCTAACAGAAGTGTTTCCTAGAAAAATTTAAATTGAATGTCCACGAACGCAACTCTCCTTATCCAACTTTCCACAATAAACTTTCCTAGTTCCACTGCACTAAATTGTATCCTCCTATTAAAAAAAATATTAGACCAGAAAAAAATTTATTTAAAAGTCCCTAATGAATGAAAGTTAAGTTGAAATATAAAAAACGTTGCAAACATTCAGGTTTAATATTCAGTACACTCAAATTATTTTAAACATCTTAATTATTTCTTTTGCAATTGACTCAAACTCCTGTAAAATTTTTTTCTAAATCTTAAACAAATAATATAAAATTAGACACAGAATAATTTAATTGAATTTTGTTTTGGTAAGTGCAAACGTGTCTATTACAAAATCCTTTAAATACATATGTCACTGTCTCTTTGGACGAATTCGAACAACGTTAAATAATTAGAAAGCAGGCTACTTACGTCTTAAGGGAATTAAGGAAACTGCATAAACTAAAAGCTTACATGTGTCAACAGGAAATCTCCAGAGATACTCATGCAGAACACTGAAAACAAATTAGAATAATCTATTTGGCAAAATAAAGGAACGCAGTGTGTGAGTTTTCGTAAGTCAAAATTAAACAAACTTGAATTATCTTCAAAAGAAAACGTAAGAAAAACATATTTT
This sequence comes from Germaria angustata, assembly GCA_963681545.1. NCBI lineage: Eukaryota > Metazoa > Arthropoda > Insecta > Diptera > Tachinidae > Germaria > Germaria angustata. The sequence continues at coordinate 83,547,946 of OY813001.1, read as the reverse complement.
ATAATAAAAATATATAAAGTTATTGTAATTTAATTAAGTGACAAATATCTCATATACTTTAGAGAATATCGAAAATGAATGCATATTTCCAGGGGGGTGTTTCATTCAACCCTAAAAATATCTATGGATTTGTATGGACAACAAAAAAGGCTTTTTTGTTGTACGACAGGGGTTGCAAGATTTGATTTTATTTCAAAAATGCCTGCGTACTATTTGCGGTTTTTGTGAACATGTCATTCAATTCCTTTTTTAATTACATACATTTTGGCGTGGGCTTATAATTATCAAATTTAAACCACATATCTGTGGGGCTGATTTTTTTTGTTACGCTTATAGTTTCATGGCAATTTGTCACATTAACAAGGTGTCAGTTTTACAGAAGAATATTTTGGTTTAATTAACAATGTAATAAAATAAATTTTAATTAAATAAAAAACAAACACTGACAAGCAAGTAGAAGGCTATTTTAGCATTGCCCGAAACTTGCTTCATTTATGAACAACTCACTCTTACGCTTTAAAACTGTTGGAAATTGTACGAATTTGTTACCTCCGGATCGTAAGTTTTGCAAATTATTGATATTTTTGGATGAACTTCTTTACTAGTGTTTTAATAAACTTCAATAAAATTAGCTCTATATTAAAGAGACGACGTTGTGCACAATTATGCAATATCAGACGATCGTTGCGACAAATTTTAGTAAAAGATTTGGTGAAAGAATAATATGTGTACTGTTCACGGCTGCTGACCGTCGGTCAAGGTTAACTTACTCTATCATTTCGTATGAAACAAACAAAATTTTCACTTGATATGCATGAAGAGCCACTTTTCTCTGGGAGACTGTTTCGATCGGCATTCGCAGTGAAGGAGTGATGGCACCACCGCAACCGCAAATGATGAGCGCCACAGGTAGATGCTAAACGAGTTTTCTTTTGCCGTAAGTTACCGTATTGGGTTTCCATTGTTGTTGGATTAACCGCTCACGCAGTTCGCCTGACGATGGAGATTTTGAGACGCCGATTTCCAGGTCGAGTGATCTCTAGTTTTGGAGATTTAAACTGGCCGTCCAAGTCGCCAGATCGAATAGCACTACACTACTTCCTTTGAGCCTTTTTAAAACCACACCTTTATCACAACAAACCGCGAACCTTGCAAGTCTTAAAAGTCAGCATTGAGCCAAATGTTTTGAGAGCAATAATTCAAAATGCCGTAAACGAGCGCAATCACGCAAGAGCTCGGAAAGTGCCCATTTGAGCGATACAATTTTTTTTTAATTAATTAATGTCATAGAATAAACTTTTTACATTTATAACAATGTGGCAGCCAGTTTAAATTATGACATTACTTTTGCGCCACATGTAGACCATCAAAACACGCCTTGTGTTAAATAGAATTGACAGGACTAAAGTAGTCTAGCATAGGCTTTACTATATCGAAGTAGACTAAACTAGACTAGAATATATTAAGTTAGATTAGGGTACGCTAAAAGAGCTTCGACTAGAAAAGAAAATGCCATTAATCACATTAATAATCAGCTGATGGATCACTACTTACTCTTGCTCATTTTATAACTTTGGACAAAACAGGGATCGATTACATTATACATTGAATTTAATCAAAATTGTGGGTTTCCTCAACTGAACGTGCACCAAAGTAGGCTAAGGTCGGGCTGTCTGTGGACAACGAGGTCATGGCCATAGTTTTATGGGGTGTATACGGTGCCATTCACATCGAATTGGAACGTAACTATGGCAAAATGCTACCAGATCCAGCAAAGTCTCTATATTTAGTGCCTATTTTAAGCACTTTAAAAATTTTTATTGTTTGGTTGGAATAGAAAATTAAAAAATCACCGGACTAAATATATCGAGCCTAAGGGATATTGTATAAAGAAATAAAACGCCTTTTTGGCGAAAAAATCGCTTCCAAACAGTCACAGAATTATAAAACTGCCCTCGTATTAATAGGCGTTCGATTCAATCATTCCCACAGAATTCTGCGTTTATTATGAAATATTTGGTTAAAGAACGAATTTTCTTTGCTATGTGAAGTGGAATGAATTGTTATATTGACCACAAATAAATACGAATACAAAAAAGCTTTTTCAAAATAAATAAAGCTTTCAAATAACTTTGTTTTTAAAAAGCGTTAATTTTTTTCTACGAAATTTAATGAAATTCATTGCCAAGTCTCGAACATGCATTGACCTTTTCCTTTTGAAAAACAAAGATAAAGAACAAACGAAAAGCAAAAACTCCAATAAAAACTGAAAATAAGACCTTCATTTGGTATTATTTTTTTTTTATTAAATAGTTTGTTAACGTTACATTTCGCCATTTTTTTCTGTTATTACTCTTAAACAAAAGAAAGAGAGACTTTTATAAAGAACCCAAAATAAAAAAAAAACTCCAGAAATTGTCCTTTAGAAAAAACATGTGAGCTTTGCAGGGTTTTGCCGTAGAAAGGATCTTAAACAAAACGTTTCCGTTTTTTGTTTCATTTTCCATTTTTTATGTGGATGATTTCCCTTAGACTCCCTACATTTTCCTGTTCAGAAAAGGATTTCCACTTATTATTGTTGCACTAAGTAGTGGATTCTACCAGTTTTTTCTATTACACATGCCAGCCCGGAGAAGTGGAGGCCTTTCCCTTTGTTTTGCTGAATATAAAAAAGGACACGTGTGTGTGTATGTGTGTAATTGTATGAGTTTAAGTTGTTTTTCCGTTTACAAACATTTAAGTGGTTATCCTGCAGATTTCTTAGTATGCGTAAGTGCATGTATCATTTACATATGTCTATGTGTGCGTTGGCTAAAAATAATCTCTCTGTATTGTTGATGATTGTTATTAAGCTTGATTTCAGTATTGTTTTTGTCATGTCATCTATGGCAATAAACAAATCGACCAGGGAAAGGAGAATACTTTGACTAAAAGGGTTTGATGACATGAAAACGGGCGAATACTGACTGGGATGGTGTCATCTAAAGTTCATTAAAATCACAATGGAAGGACTTAATTGTAGAAAAATCCTCTTAATATAAAAAATAAATCATTGTCACTTGACTAAAATTTATAAAAAGAAGGAAGTTGGAGAGTTGGTGATGGCTCAAGCAAGAGATCGTAATGTGTTACATTATCTCTGATCTTCTTATTATTTATATCATCTCTATTCGAAAAAAAAAATGGAATACAACTCTCATGTATAGGCCGGTGTTTCAAAGAAAAGGCCCCTTGTGACTCCTTGAAGCATCTACGTAGTGCTTAGTGGGGTGTGTTTTACAGTTATATAGTTATTGCAGTACAATGTGCTCTAATTAAAGAACGGAATTTTTCCTTGCAACCTGGAACTTTTTTGCAAACAAGCTGTGATTCACTAAAAGCGCATTCGATATTTCGCTCCTTAGACGAACAATTCATTTCTATAATAAATTCTCCTTAAAAACATTTCACTTTAAAAGCGTGAAAAATTAAATCAAATGTTCTTTCCGGTACTAAATTTTAAAAGTGCCAAAAACCTTTTTAAGATGGGTTGCCGTAAAAAAATCTTTATTACTATAGGAGAGAATGGACGAGAATCTGCTTTGATTGTGTTGAAATGATGAAATTTTTCTCGCAGCAAGTCCTATGAGGTTTTCATTTCTAAAACAAACGACTTCTACTATCAAAAGGGGAAAATGTTTTGCATCTAACCGACACCCTCGTAGGGTGATGTCTTCCTCAAACTCACAGCACAACAAATATAGTTGCTTGAAATATTTAGTGTTTTTATATAAAGAGAGGACGCAGAAGCTAATCGGTGGCTTAATGTATCATTACTGCAGCTACGTGTGGCTCTAATGAATTCAGAGAACTTATTTTGATCTTTACGAACAACTTATTAATTAAGGGCGCATCAATATATGGGCCATGTGCCCGCAAATTATACTACACTAGCATTTACTATTTAGGCAAATAGTTCGTATGTGGAATAAACTCTCTACAGAAGTATTTCCAGTCGTTTATACCGTAGAATAGTTTAAATCGAATATCCACAGACACTGCTCCCTCAAACTCTTTTCTTACCATAGTTCCAGGACACTGAACACAATTAAGGTTCAAGTGTATTTTTCGCTCTTTGAAAAATATTTCCTGACTAAAAATGATTTTGACAGTAAAAAAGGCATTTTCATATCTTTCATAGGAAAGAAAAACAAAACCACTTTAAAGAACATAATTTTTTCTTACAGAAATTAAAATGGATATTTTCTTGAAGTAGAAAGTAATAAAGAGAAGTCGGGGAATCAAAAACTAAAACAGGAAGGATTAGATATTATTATGCATGGTAGACCACTTTCGGATGGGACATTTATTACAAATATATTCCTATCTACCCTTGCCATGTTGTTGTTGTTGCCCGGCGTGGTGCTCGGTTAGAAAACAGTATGTATTAATAAAATAGTCTTTAAAAAGGTTTCCTTTTTCTTCCATGCCAAATTTTTTTACAACACTATAATATGAGTTCTCACATGAACAATTTAAATAAATCGTTTATTTAGAACATATTTCATAGTGTTAACAAGTAAAAACATTTCTTTAAATTATGCGAATTTTCTCTTAATGCAACTTTATTTTACCCAACAATATGCAATGCATTTTTATTTTTGCGCATCACTGATTTAAATCTTGTCACTGTCATATTCACATGAATAATTCTGAACAGCTGTTGAAATAAAATAAACAAAAGAGAAAATTAAATGTATGCATATAAAATCCTTTAGTGATGACGATTTTGAGGATTCCTCCATATTGCTAAGCATTTCTATTTTAATTTCTAAACAATATGAAATTTAAGATTTTCCTTCCTCAACTCAAATAAAAAAACCCAACTTGCCTCGATAACACATTAACCATTTGCCAGATAGTGGCCATTTATGGCAGGTTTCAACTACCATCAAAAAAAATTAAACTGATTTAAATTAATTTTCAGATTAGATAACTAAACAGTGAAATTGAGTTTAATATCAAACTCAAAACGTGGCCCTACTTCCGTCCGCTCTAACGACCAATTTACTGCCTCATGATTTTCAAAACATAATCTACTTTTTGCGATTCTGACTCAGTAAGAAAAGTAACATCCAAGGCGGCGCATATAGCCGAAACCAGTATGTTTACAAACCAAATTTGACATAGGATGACAGCGAATCATTCCAAATCAAGAAAGCCTCATCGGAAGAAAAACGAAATTCCCAACTTTTAAGGTCTTTGTTGAAGAGCCGAGCTCAGGCTTATCTCATATAGAGGCAAGTTTTGGTTTTTTTTCAGAAACGTGTATCTAGTCATTTTAATTAAAGTTAAAGTTTAGATTGAATTCCCTTAACGTATCTTAAATAACCTCTCAGTTTATGCTTTCCTGTTCACTTCTCATCTCACCATATGTCCTTTCATATACTACATATTACTGGCAACTAGATTCTCATTCATTAGGAAAGTTACCACCACATCAAGTGCATTGTTTCCTTTGTTACTATTTTTCTTTTGCTTTTCTAATGCGCCTTATGATTGTTATAAAGTGTCATTGACTTTAAAGATATGAATTTATGCGTTTTTTTTTCTTTGCGAATGTTATTTAAAAAAGGTTTTTAGGGCCACATTTTGTAAATTCGAACGAAAATTCGTTCCGTTGTTTGTATGGGAAACAACAATAAGAAACTCGAATTTTGTTGTTGTTTTCAATGTCGTTTTTACGAGTGCAAAATGTGGCCCACAGTTGGAAAAAGTATGGGAGTAATAGGGAAATGGAGTAAGAAGGGGAAATTTGATGAAGATTTCTTTTCTCTTAAGGACGTCAATGTGAAATAATTTTTTTTTTCATCAAACTTCAGTACCTTTTTGATTCGTAGGAATCGAACCAAAGACATCGTAATACTTTTCACTTATTTTATTCAATTTCATTTTTAAATTAATTACAAATAACAATATTTTTAGCGAATTACATTTAATAAGAACGATTGTCCTTGCAATTTAAATAATAATTTTATGAAATAATCGCATTTGCAGTACTTTCGCAATTTTAATTATTCAAACACATTATTCAAGTTCATTAACAATGGAAATTTTAACGAAGAAAACAATTACAACGAAATGGAAATTATATGAAATTATTATTTAAATAATATACATATTTATTGAAATATTATGAAATTATAGAAAAAAATAATTTACCTGTGAACAAATTGTATGTAATTTTTTTAACTAAGAAATTTAAAGTGACTTGAAAAATATGAAAAGTGGGAAAAACTTCAAAAAATTTCTAAATTCTCCAAATCTATAAAAGTGATTTAAAGCTCCAAAAAATCGGTTTAAATACAACAAGAAAAGACAACTTCAAAAAGAGAATATTAGTGTCAGAGACTCGAAATGATGAATATGGGAAAAATCATGTCAAAGACCGAAAAAACTGATGAAATTAAAAATCAGTAAAACGAAGAAACGGGTCTCACGGTACTTGTATATTGAATTTATTTTCTAAAAAAATGTGCCAAAGTGCAAACAATAGCAGATTATGTTCTAAATGTATCTAACCAACAACATGTGGTGGATCCATATCTCGTCCCTGATTGCGTAACGGCGCAAGAACTTATCCATATTGCGTTTAAACAATGCCAAACACTACTGCGAAGTTGTAACACAATTTACTTCGTTGTCGATTGTGAGCAAACGCGGCACCCATCCTTCGAAAAACTTTCTCACACACAAGTGATCACTAAAAATTGCAACCATTGAACCATGTGATATGGCTTCTATAATCTCTCGCTTTTTTAATCTCTGATCGGCCAACGCAAAATCGTGATTTTTTTAATTGTTTTGCTTGTAGAGACCTGCGCGTCCAGAACTTTCGGCATCTTCTGTACTTTTACGCCCGCAATGAAATTCAGTAAACCATTTGTTTACCATTCAAAATGATGGTGCAGAATTCCCACAGTATTTATCAAGCTTAGCCTTGATTTGAATGACGGTTTTTTCCCACAATAAATAATGCTTAATGATACATTTTCTCCTTAAATCACCCAGCAGTCTGCTATCAACTCTATTCTCTACTCTATTACTATTTACTACTACTCTATTTACTGGTACCGAAAATTCTAGTAGATTTTAATTGAAATCTTTATCAAAATCTATACGATTGTTTTCAAATATGTTAATAAGATTTTATTTTCAAAATAAAACAGCTTATTGGCAATTTGATTTTGAAAATGTCAAACTGCATATATAAATTCTATACATATATCAAATTTTAAACAGCTGACACGCACACCTTCAGAAATAAGATTTTTACACATGGTTGAATTTTTTAGTATACTTTGAAAAAATCCATAGCTGCATTACTAAGTATCACCCGATTTTAAGTACATTTTACTCAAAATTAAGAGGCGAAGAAGATTTCGTTTTGTATGGAAATGGATTTTTCTCAAGATCCCTTAAGTATTAATTTTCGATCTGTTGTTAACGCACTATAAGAGTTAAATACTACTCTTTTTTTCAACTGTGTTAACTACTTTCTTTATACAAGATGATGAAAAAATAATGGCATAATTTGTACTGACGGGTATAAATATTTTCATAAAAAGTTTATTTTATTTGAAGAAGTTGATGACATCAATTGAAAAAAAATATATATCGGCCACGGTTGTGGACCAGTTTGTACCAGTCAAATGTAGGTGGTACACGACAATGAAGAAAACGACGAAGAAATTCGCGCTGCTTTAATACAACAGACTGAATATTTGTCAAACAAGCAGTAACAACAACTCAATATTCTCGACGTGTTTCGCTCCATGGGTTATTGAAAGTTTATTCACTACATATCTATATCATAAATGTCAAAGTACAGTGACATTTGGTGTTGTTGGTCATAATTATAAGTCCCTTTTAACTATTTACTGAATACTGATCCGACTGATAAAACCAACCTTCCACCAGCTGAAATATTTGCAATTAATTCGCGTTTATCGGAAAGCAATAAACCACTGCTGGAGCTTCAAAAATTATCTGTAATTATGCTAAAAATATTCTTTCGAGCGTTTCCAAATGAAAACCTTTTAGAGAATCCCACCAAAAGTAAGTCTCCTGTACCGGATGGAGTTCCAGCACTGTTTACGAGACAATTCTCCTTGATGATAACTCGTGCATTAGCCAACTTTTTCTCTACATGGTACCACGCTTTTGAATTTCCATTGTACTATAGGGTTGCAAGTGATCGTCAAAAAGGGTGAACTAAGAACCCAATTGTAATTTGTTCTTCACTTTCCAAAGTGATAGAAAGAATGATAAACTAACAGGTTACTTAGCGGCCGCCAGTAAAGTTTCTGCAGAGGGCGCTCTACTGGTGGGTTACAAGTGTTCCCCTCAGAGAAATTGTGTCATTTCATTCACCATTTCGGCAAAAGTAAGGTACTGCTTTTAGGTATTTCCAAAGCATTGGAGAGAGTATGATATGTTGAAATTCTGTCAAAACTTACTGATTTTGGTGTCAATGATGACTTCTGTGGCTTAATATAGAGCTTCTTCAGGAATCGCAACATACGAGTTATTGCAGATGAGATCTTATTTTACCACCTTCTACCCTATTTCTTAATCTTCTGAAATTCCGTTCTCTTCCAAACTTCTATCTTTATCTACTCCTTCGAAGAATTGGACTATATTTGCCATTCAGCTTTATTCAGTGATTGAGGCCATGAAGCAAAACTCGAAGGAAGATTTTGTAGGTATCTTTATATGCGGTCATGCAAATAATAGAGTCGATTTCAATGCTCATATGACCCGGTAGTGTATGCCTACGTGCAAATGTATGACCAATCATTATTATACAACTGTGCGTGATAAGAATTAAAAGCGCTTGATATCCCATAGAGAATCATTCCAGTGCCTGGATTTTTTAAGACGGTGTACGAAATACTTCATACCACCAATATCCGTCCGAAGAAGGAGTACAATTCTCATGTATGGATCGGTGCTTCAAAGTTTATTTTGAAGCTGCACTTGAAATGTTGAGAGTGGCATATGGTGATTGTACTCAGAGTCAGAAAAATGTTCACAAGTGGTAAAAGCTTTTCAAAGAAGGTCAAGGAGATGTGAATAACGACGTTCGTCCTGAAAGCTCCATCACATCAAAAACTGATGAAAATTTTGAGAAAGTGAGGAAAATTGCTATGGAGAATCGTTGAATCATACCATAGCAGTGTTGCCACTTTCTGGATAATTATCCAAAAATGGGACAATTTAAAATTTTTTGGATAATTTTTGGATAATGAAATTTTTGTGTAATTTTTGTGTAATTTCAATATAAATTTTTATATATTATAAAATTTTCAATTAGATAATGAATGGCGTGAACATGCTTTGTTGGACCATTATAAACTGGACTTTATGATAGTTTGGATGTCGAAACTTATTGGTCAAAAGTCTTGAAAATTCAAAATTGTGTTGGCAAATACATTTTTCCAAATTTAAGTATTGTTATCAAATTTCTTTTAATATTGCCATTCTCTAATTCCTCTATAGAAAGAGTATTTAGTAAATTAAAAATAACTAAAACAGACCTTAGAAATAAATTATCTTCAGATACAATTGCAGCAATAATTTTTACCAAAGAAGGAATTGATAAAAATGGAGGTGCTAATTTTGAACCTTCTATTGAAATGTTGCAAAAAAACTGGAAAATAAACAGCAATACAAGTTCTTTATAAAAGGCAATTTGTAAAAATTAGAAATACGATCTCCTTTGCTTTTACATAATATATATATATATATATATATATATATATATATATATATATATATATATATATATATAATATTGAATTGAATATATGTAATATTGAATTTTGTTATTTTTCTAAATGTATAAAAATACGTTCTTTTGTTTATTAATATAAAAAATATATATGTAAATATGAATTAAATAGAAAAACATTTTTTAGTTAAAAATAAAATTTTGTGTAATTTCAAACGTTTTTGAATATTTTTTGATAAGTTGCTGAACATTTCCCAACTCCTCCGGTGGCAACACTATGGTAACCATAGGGAAATGTTGAATGACGTTAACGATGATCCAGATTTTCTTAAAAGGGTAATAACTGCTGACATGAGTCCCAATGGAATAGTCAAGGAGAGCCAAGACCAAAAAAAGCACGCAAAGTTCGATCAAATGTCAAGGTTTTGTTCACTGTTTTTTTTCGACTACCGTGGCATAGTGCATCATGAGTTCTTGCCATATGGTCAAGCGGTTAGTAAGGAGTATTATCATGAAGTTATGCTCCGCTTGCGAGAAGCAATACGAAAAAAAACGTCTGGAATTGTGGAAAAACAGTTCATGGCTCGTGGCCTCAGCCACCGTATTTACCAGATTTGACACCCTGCGACTTTTTCCTGTTCCCAAAATTAAAGAAACCCACGAAGAGACAGCATTTTCCGTTGATTGAGGAAATAAGAACCGAATCGCTGAGAGAGCTCAATGCCATTTTAAAAAGTGAATATCAGAACTGCTTCGAGGATTGGAAAAAACGCTGCTACAAATGTATTATATCTAAAGGGGAATATTTTGAAAGGGACAAATTAAAAATTGATGAATAAAAAAATATTTTTTGAGAAAAATGAAAATATACCTTTTCTATTGCAGGCCTAGTATCTCTGTTCTATTGTGATCTGAAAAAAGCATCACTTTGCAAGGACGTCGGAGTCATATAAAGAATATTCTCAATTTACAACTGTTTTTTATTAAAAGTAGGAGAAATCACATTTCGAACAAAAACATGGATATTTTGGACCAAGCAAATTTTCTTTTTCAGAATATCATAAGGTGTTCATTTTTATATCATAGTGGAATGGATAGACTACACGGCCATTTTTTTAGTTTAAATTAAAAAAAATAGCTTTTGCTGAATATAATTGAAAATTTGTTACTTTTAATAGACTGGTTACTATATTTTTTAATTATAAAATAATTTTAATTAAATAACAGTTTCCTGTTGTGCACAGCACAACCAGCAAAATAAATAAAATATCGTTGTTATTGTAAATCAAATCAAAGAAAGCCTGCGGTTGTCAAGTTTAGAGAAAAAAATATATACAGAAATTATAAAAATATTTTAGATTTATCAATTTGATTTAATAACGGAAAAAATAATGAAAATCAGTTTTTACGAGTACAATCCTGACAATCAACTCGCCTGGAAAATTTATACAAAAAGCTGTTTTTTACGAGACTTCTATAAAAATTCTAGAATAGTTGACTAAAAGGATTGCCAAAACCGCGTATAAGAAATATTGTAAATTTTTTATAAACTTTGATTTGCCGTTAATTTACAAAGAAAACCATTGCATACTTTTAGGTTCATTCACATATTAAAATAATATTTTATGAAATCCATGGCATTAAATTTTTTTTATCATTACCATATTTGTATTGAATAGAATTTTAACAAAATATTTGATGCTGAATAATTAAAAAAAAAGCAAATGGGATTTGAAAATTTAATGTAATAAATTAAGTTTAGGATTCATACATGCAAGTGGATGGATAAAAAAATTTTAAATTTTATTCATTTAAATAAAATGTGTTGCAAGAGGAAGACAGGACAACCAAATTTTAATTTTATTTACTACAAAAATATCATGATTTCTTTAAGAAATATGAAAGAATTTGGGTTTCAGCCATTTTTCGAAGAAAGAAAATTTATAATTCTGCCTAAATTTGATAATAACAATTAAACGCAATATTCGATTTAAATTTTTTGCTACTGATGCTTCTACAAATCTGTAACTATTTTGCATTAAAGCACATGTTGCTTAAGGCCCTTTTATCTGATTTAAGAAATTAGGAGAAACATTATATGATATTTTATTTTATAGCCAAATATATACTTTTATAAATTTTTGATATGTTAAATTTTTCGATATATAAAAATAAATGCATATTTCACATACCTTCAAGGCTATTGATATTTCTCACAAAATGTTGCATAATTTTGGGTGACTGTAAAAGAAACAAAAAATTTTGTAAGCAAAAAATTTTTATGATTTTTTTTTAAGTTTCAATGAATTAATGAACGGGTAGACAGCAGTATTGCATGAAATCAAGTTAGATCAATGAGGTTGACATATGCAAGCAGTTTACGAGGTCTGTTCAATAAAAAAGGTAAATTTTGAAGTTGCTCGGTCTACGTGCATTCGATTTTTTTTATGTTGGCACACTTGTCTCGAACCTGTGCATAAAAATTAGACGAGATCTGCTTGTTTGGCGATTTAAAAATAATGGATCAAAGGATTTTCGTAAAATTTTGTGTAAAAATGGAATTAAGTGCTCAAAAGCACCTGAAATGGTGAGAGGGCATATGGCGATTGTAGTCTGAGTCAAAAAAAAGTTTCCTGTTCCCAAAATTGAAGTGACCAATGAAGGGACAGCGCTGAGGAAGCTCAAGGCCATACCAAAAAGTAAATACCCGAACTGCTTCGAGAATTTAAAAAAGTGCTGGTACAAGTACATCATATCTTAGGGGGAATACCTTGAAGGAAACAAAACAGAAATTTAATAAATAAATAGTTTTGAAAAAAAAATCATCGTTTCTACTGAACAGACCTATTTTTCAATCTACCTATTTGGATCATCAGACCCATTTGCAATCTATTTTTCAAAAAAATCTCACATGTTATGGGTTACGCCAGTCTAAGTATTATGATAACTTGCAGTGTATAAATTCAAAATTAAGAGTCATTAGCAGTAGAAAAGCTAAAACGCCTAAAACTATTCTAAAAAAAGTTTGTGCATTACCTGAAATTATAGAGAAACTAAGTATAATTCCTTAACTTTTTTGTTGAGTTTTACGTGATGACGTTTCTTAGAGAGATAATCTATTACGATTTTTTGCAGGGCTAATTAAAGTAAATATTGTTCCACAAAAATCAAATTAGAATGCAAATGATATGAAATTTCTTGCAAACATCGTTTGTAACTCAGTCGTCCTCCAACAGATTTTCAAACATATTTTTGTTAAGGGTTTTTGTTTAAGTAGTAATTTGTTACTAAAGAAAATTAATAGAACAAGAGTTTAGTTGCCAATCGCATGAAATCATATAAAACTTTCGAAGAAGTATTGGCATATAAAATCATAACTGAGAATATATAATAATAATATAATTGTACTTCCCTTTCAAACTAATACTTCTTAGCTACTTCATCAAATACTCTAATTGATCTTGATATCCTGATGCAAAGTCTTTACCTCTATAAGTAACACAATCTTTACATCTTTAAAAAGTTCACATCTCCATCTTTTCATGGATCAAGATCAAGGAATCCAAAAAGAAATTTCAACAAGCCCATTTCGTCCACAATGGTGGCAGAAGAATGATGTTAGTGTTACTCCTTTTTCATAAAATGTAAGGCACGGAATAAAAGGTCCGAAAAATCAAAAATCTTTTCGAAAGGAACATGTGGATTTATTTCGAAAGTTATCGACAGAAATATCACTTGAACGAATAAACTAATCCCTTTTAAGTTTGTGATATTCGAAAAATCTTTATATTTTTTGAAGATGGCTTAACAATATAAGAAGAAACTGAAAACAATAATCTTTATTTAATTTTTCGACAAGTATTTATTTTAAATTAATGGACTTTAAGGAAAATTTATACAATTCATGTTTTTTTATGGGCTAAAAACTAATGTGACTCTAAGGATATCCTTAGAACAGCATATCTTGCCGGGACCTAAAAATGATCAGAAGAGACGAAAACTCAATTTTCGTAATCTACCTGTGATACCTGTGATTTCCCGTCCTTTTTATGGATCATACGTTTGCGAATATTATAGTACGAAAATAATTAAGACTTTCGTAGACTAGTAGGTAGTGTACTAGACTCGTAGTGCGAAGGTCCCAGGTTCGAATACTGCCGCAGAACTCTGGCAGTTTGTGTTTGATAAATAAAGGGAGCGCACAACAAGCCTTCACTGGTTTAAGTGTATGTCGTATGACATGAGCTATCACACCCCTCCAATCAACCTAACCTAACCTAACCTAACCTAACCTTCTAAAATTTTAACAAAATTAATAGTTCGAAATTTCACTAGGACAAATTTATGGAAATGTTCAGTGATAATAAATATTTCTGACTTCCATAACTTCTATCCATATATAAATTTTTTTCCTTTATTTTAATTAAATTTCTTTAACAACTTTACTTGGCAAAGCGCACATAAATATGCTTATTAAATAGGCAAGATTTTTGTTAATTGAATGCATATTAATATTCATAAATTAAATTTCTTATTAATCCTAGTAAAAAAATGCAAAAGGAGACCATAATATGAACAACTTGTTATTTGAAAGCAGTGAAAACTCGGATCTTTTGCATTGCTTTTTACATATAAGATGTTCTTTCGTGAATTCGGTTCAATGAATATGAAGTCATGTCCAGGATTTTTTAGCACTTGTTCACTCAATAATTTTTTTTTATATTTATTTCGACTGAATTTGAACATGAAATTGGAATAACGGCGATAATTTAATACGCTGTAAGGACTTTTCAATAAAGTCTTAAATATGTAGAGATTTTGGTGTAGAGAAAACACAAATTTCTTTATTTCACGGCCTTCAACTGAAGTACAGACCACTCGTTTTTGCTACTCATTAAAAAGATCACATCCTTGTAATTTTTTAAAATAAGTTCGTATAATATAATAATTTTTTATATTGCAATAAGATATAGAGGTCTTGAAAAAATAAAATTTTTCCAATATCCAACATTTTTTTCATTCTTATGTGACATTATTAGTTTCAGTTCAAATAAAAAATTTTTCTATTTATAAAAACTGCCTTTCCCTAAGAACAACTTCCATTTTTCTACAGGGAATTATCCTACATATACGCATATACACGAGCATTCATATGTCCTTCCCCAATCAGTTATTTCGTTTTAAGCTTTTATTCAATTATTTGTTTAATATAAATAAATAAATTATTCAATAAATAGTTTGCAAAGGTAAATTGCAAAATAAAATTCTATTTGCGGTTTTTTCATTAGTGCTCTTGTAATTATTGGATTCGTTGAAATTGTAATAATTCGGCTAATTTGTGGTTAATTCAAGTGACATTGCAGGCGTTAAAAGATAACCCTCTTATTGTGGTTTTGAGGGAATTGAATGTCACAGGAAAATTTATGTTTTACAGAATTTATATGATAAAGGATAGTAATTTTAAACGAACCTAAACAAACTAAATTTGGAAACTTGCACACGTTTTTTCTTGAAATTGGTTATAATTACATGGTAGTTGGAATAGAAAGACATGAGATTAATAAATCAGCTACATAACGAGTGGTTCAAATATAAGTATTTCTTTTTAAAAATTAAATGGGAGGGTGTGCCATCCTACTTAAACCACAGATTATGCAAGGTCATGTCTTCTATTTCAACTCATGAAAAGTCCTTAATCATGATTCTGTAGCGACTGTCGCTCACCAAAATGGCGTTCCCAACATTGTCGAAAAAAATTGGGCATCGATACCACCACCCAAAAATACACACATGAAACCGTCCAAAACGCACACCAATCTGTCACTATCTGTGGATGTATTAACTTTTCGACAATGACTAATGGATTTTCCGATCCGTGCGACGATTCCGTTTGTTGACAGCTGCTGAGATGAAAGTGCGCCTCTTCGCAAGAAGTAATTTTTGGCCATATTCAATGTTCAATTATTGTGCAATATTTTTAAATATTGTACTAGCGTAAAGCGACCCATTTTGGTCCGCGGAGGATACTGACTATCAGACTGTTAGTAGACATCAGTACGGACAGAAAAACCCTCTAT
The DNA here is from genome assembly GCA_963681545.1 of Germaria angustata. NCBI lineage: Eukaryota > Metazoa > Arthropoda > Insecta > Diptera > Tachinidae > Germaria > Germaria angustata. Next base: position 83,532,097 of record OY813001.1, on the reverse strand, counting down.
GAGTGCCAAAATAATATGATTTAAGAACATACTTGTATTGTTTTTAATCCTAGAATGTCGAAAATTCCCTTAACATATCATCAAGATATTGAAATGCAAGTCTCGTAATGATGCATGGGCAGGAGGTCATCCCAAGCGACAGGATTCAGGTGGTATAACAAAGAAAGAGACTAGATTCTAGATGCTGGGTTAAAATTCGGCGAACGTCTAATTAGTGTAACAATAAAACAACAATGACGGGAATCACATCACCATAAACTAGCGGTGGTAATTGCGGCGCTTGGAAGATTAAACGCCTCGATGGACCCTACCTATAGTAGCAATCATAAAAGTTGATAAGATGAAGATATGCCGGAACTGGTATTCCACCTTCTTATGTCTCTGTCTTGCATTGGTATATAAGCACCTACAATTCGAGGGTAAAAAAATGGCCCAGTTATATCTTACAAATTAATTGCAAGCCATTGGAATATTAAAATTTGATAAGCAAGGATCTATGTAGCATAATAATACAACTTCTAATGTTGCAGTGATTACAATTTCAAAGTCTTGATTCCATAGTTTCGAGACGCTCCACATTTAATACTTAGAATACTCAGGTTTGATGTTCCCTATAATGGTTACTATAGGTACCATCAAAATTGATCACCTGTATTGGACAAAAGCTTGCAAAGAAGAGAGTTGTCAGGATTGATAATATAAAGCTTCTTTGGCGCGCTGAATGATCAACATGATCAGCTCAAGAATTAAAGAGGCGCTTAATTAAGCCTTTTGACGTTATCAGTTATGGAACCTTGCGACTAAAACTCTGACAAGGTGTGCAATTAACACTTAATTTATTCCGATAAATCTAGTATGAAGGATTCTTTAGCATTGATTTTCTTTATATATGTAAGCCAATAATATACAATTGATCGAACTATCCTCAACAACACAAAGACGCAGAAATTGATAGAGACTTGAACGAGCACCACTAACACTTGGGCCTATATGAAAGAGATGAAAACAATAAATACCATTACGGAGAGAGAACAGCGGCGATAGAAAAGACCGGCAAGGAACGCAACAAGAATATAATGTGGGAGTTTGAACTACTTAGTATATAGACAAAACAACATATAAACTAGTAAAATATAGATCAAACAAAACATTAATAATATATAATTTTATGTACTTTAATATGGTACAATTTTTAATTATTTTCCGAATTTTTTTTTTTTTTTTTTTGATGATTTCTATTTTGGGAATCAAATACCCCTCTGGGCGATAGTAAGATATTGGCAACTGGTAAAGTATGTTATTCAAAATTTTTACAGTATTTTAAAATCCTTTAGGAGTGCACATTCAAGTCGTATCAGAGAAATGGAACGAACTGAGCTCCTTTAGGCTGTTCTGTAGCCAGTTCAAAAGGGTTTTCCCCTGAAGTCAATAGTAGCCAGCACTAGTATTATGTAAACTGTACTGGGTAAGTTTCGTTAGACCAGCTTAGTGGCCTATCACAAATTGTTCTAAGATATCAATATCTTTCTTCTAAGACAAAGCCATGTCAAAGGAACAGGTACCTCTAATGGAAAATTTTACAGCTCGAACCGGTCCCGATTCCCAAAGGACTAATCATGTGACATGTTCTGTGTCACTTCTCTTCACAGTAGGGTATTTAATTGAACTTTTCTCTGCCCTCTATATATTGATATCAAGCCACTATCATCAAAATTTACACGAAAAGGACGCAAAGACTAACAACTAGACTAACAATAGGCCACAAAATGTAAAGTTTAACGGCCGTATGCAAAAAAGTATTTTACTTTAGTTTTGAAGTTCACAAACAATTTCAGGCGTTTGTTAGAAAATCGAATGCAAAACTCTTCTTTATAATTTAAGGAATTATATAGTCAACGCAATTGTTTTTATAGCTTATGATCGGAAAAAAACGATTATTGAAATATGTAAGAAAAATTTTATTATTTTGAAGCAAAATAAATTATTTTCAAAAATTGTGACTTTCTGTCATGAAATGATATAAAATCAACAAAAATAGAATGAATAAAGAACATATCACAAGACTCTTTTTATTCGAATTCAGAAAGAGTATTCGAACATCGAGCCTTTTGTATTCGTTTCCGTTGTACATACGTACATCACTAACATTTCTTCTACTGCTTCTTAACTCTAATTCTAATTCCTTATGAATTATATAGTGTATTTTATATAAATTGGATAATCGAGAGATGTTTCCGTCAATTTAAAGAAATAATAAACTTCCACTAGGAACCACGACTTCAAAGTTCAATTTAAGGTGCAATATTAAACCCCCATGCAATATTAATGCTGCATTTATATAGATATTTTAGACGTAAATTATATTATAAAAATATAGACTCCGTTTAACTTACTATTTTTTCTTACATTAAAGTTTTCATAAAAAAATTTTTAATGCAGTATTACTTGACGGTGGCTAATAAAGTTGATTTGAGTTTTGTTTTTCATACGACCGTAAAAATTCATATTCATATTATTTTCCAATAACCCAGTGTCCTTGAGAAATCCCCCCGGGGGGCACGGATTATGCATCTTGTCTAGGTGGCTTGGCGTTGTGCTTCCTGGGCGTGGATTAAAGTAAATTAAAGGTAAAAATGTGTTCGCTCGCTCGTCCGGATGAGTAACATGGTCTTTCCAGACATTGACCTTTGGCCAGTTACCCATAGAACTTAGTATGTTACTACCCAATCCCTGAAATAACAGGGTAACGGGCGTGCATATAAGTATTTAAGGTAGTAGCTGTGCCTATGCTTGTCTGGGTAGAGGTGCTACCGATACCTCCGGTTTGCACGGAACCTAAAATCTGAGGTGTTTTTAACACAAGGCCGATCAGAGTCCCATCTGGTGCCACGGGAACCAGTAGCCCCTAGGACTTGTCCTAGACTCGTTATTGGTGAGGCCCCTTCGAGGATCACGTGATGGCTGTGGTTAAAACACAAAGATACGCGGGAAGAGTTATGGGTCGGATGAGTGTGTCTGCAACATGTGCTAGTGACAGGTTGTAGGCTCTCTTCAGGCCATATCCTTTTTTAATTTATTTACATAATAAACAATTCAGTACAATTAGTGTTGCCTCAGCGCCTTAGAGGCATTATTGAGGCGAGTTGGTAATACATTAAAGCTTAGGTATTAGTTATGATTCTGAGTTCATTAAAAAAATAAAAATTATTTAGAACATATTTGAAAGTATACAAGTATATATTATACAAGAAAAATAGTGCAAGCAAAGTTATATAAGAAGATTTTCTACATTTTGATATAAGAACTCTATTAATAAAGATTTAAAAACCGAAATTCTGTTAAAGTTTTTTAAACGTCGTGGTAAGTTATTAAACTCTTGACTACCCAAAAATTCAATTCTTTGTTTTGTTATTTCTAACCTACACCTTGCTACCGATAGATTGCTATTGTTTCTGGTATTGTGTAAAGTTTGGTTCGTGCAGAAACGAATAGTGTGGTACCCAATATTATAAATACATTTGAAGACATATATTAAAAGTTGCTTTTTATAGATCCCGTAGATTGGCAAAATCATTGGAAATACGTTTTTATAAAGTGATGATGTTGGATACCTGAGAGGAAGATTGCAAACTACTTTTAACGCTTTGTTCTGACATCTTTGGGGAGATTTACGTTCACGTCTTTTTCCATCCGTACAAAATAGCTAAGTAGTTAAAGTGGCTATGAATTAAAGCAATATATATTAAAAATTTTGTATTTTGATCAAATTTGTTTTTGAACTTGTATAGTAGACCAAGTCCTTGAGACACTTTTGTTTTCACATGCTGAATATGCATATTCCACGATAAGTTATACTGTAAGTGACCGCCCAGGTATTTCACCGAATGAACGTCAACAATTTCTTTACCGTCAACAAAAACACTAAAGTTGATGTTATTGTGGCTAAATGGTTTAAATCTTATTATTTTTGTTTTGACAACAATTTCGTGTTTATAGGGGTAAAAAAGGCATATGTCATCAGCATAAATGAAAAGTTTACCGTATAACATGGGCGTAGCTAGGTATGGGCCTAGAGGGCCGTGGCACCCACCTAACTCTATAATAATTTTTTTTACATGCGTACAATATAAAATTATTAAAAAATGCACAGGGTATTGTGGACGGATTGCTTTTTTCTATTCAAGAAAACACAGCCAATTTAGGAATAGAGATGTCTGTTCCAAGGATAATCTCTCGTCAAACGCGCCGTTCAAATCCCCTATTTCCATCACCTGCTGAATACTGGAAGAGATCTATATACATTCCTTATATAGATTCTTTAACTTCACCACTGGACAGAAGATTTAATGAAGGGAATAGACCAGCGTTTGCAATTCATTGTTTGCACTGGAAGAGCTTAAAGATGCCACAAAAACGTTTGAGCATTTTTATAAGTTGGATGATTCGGAAAGAGAAATTGAGCTTTGGTATAATTCTTGACAATAAAAAAAAAATGGGTAAACACGAATTAGCCGACTTAGAGCTGGCGGGTATTTTGAAAGGCTGGATTATTTTATCCAAATATAAGGAAGGCGTTATTAATTTTATTGTCACAGCCGTGCACTACTGCAACTGTTGAGCGGTCATTTAGCACTTTAAGGCGAGTAAAAACATGGTTGCGCTCCACAATGACTGAAGCTCGTTTAAACGGTAAAATAATACGCAATTTTACTTATTATCAAAAAATAAGTATATTGTATATTGCAGGACTATGTATGTTAAGCGTCCACCGAAGATTGGTAACCGAGAAGAAGGGCGAATTTGTGGAAAAAATTCTAGCAAAATTTTCAGAAGATCCACGCTTACTCCTCAAATAGATCGAAATTGTAATAATCATAAAAAATCATAATCATAAAAAATCATAATTTACGTGGCACCACCCTATTTCATATCCTGGCTACGCCCATGCCGTATAATTTAAGGTTTTTAATATCATTAATATAAATCGTGAAAAATAAAGGACCAAGTACACTTCCCTGAGGCACTCCATGTTCAACGGGCTTTAGAGAGCTCTTACTAATTTGAACATATTGCTGGCGGTTTACCAGATAACTTTTCAACAGGGCTAATTCAGTACCAAATATCCCGTAATACCTCAGCTTCTTTATTAAAATATCGTGATCCACCAGGTCAAATGCTTTTGACAGATCGTAAAATATACCGGCTACGCCACTATTACCCTGGTCTAGTCCCTTACAAATGAAATTAACTACGTTTAAAACAGCTTCTTCGGTACCACATCCTTTTCGAAACCCAAATTGATAATCGTTCAACAGATTATTGTTTTGCATATATTCATAGATTTGATCGTGTAGGATTGTCGACTATAGATAAAACAGAAATAGGTGTAAACATTGCTGGAGAAGAAGCATTATTTACTTTGGGTATCGGAACGACTCTATGTATTTTTAATATATCCGGATATACTCCTTGGCTTATCATATTATTGAATACGTTTGCTAAAAATGGAGCAATAACGTTGTTGCACTTCAGCAGAGCCTTTGGTGATATATTATCATGGCCTCTACTTTTGTTTCTTTCTAGATTTGCTATAACATTCCATATTTCCACATCTGTAGTATGTTGTAAATTAAATCTATTATCGTATAAAATTAGTGTTCTCAAAGAATTACAATGGTCTGCAGGAGTATGCGCAATTTGTGATTTTAATCCTTTTATTGACTTTAAAAAGAAGTAATTGAATGTTTCAGCTTTATAACAATCATCGTTAATGATGTCACCATTGGAATTTTTCATTAAAATAGTTTTTTTCGTTCTCTTCCAAGGGATTAATTTAGAAAGTTCTAATATTTCTTTGAATCATGTTGAATTCCCTGTAAATTATTTTTGTAATAATTATTGATAGATTCCGTACATGCTTTTTTTTATAACATTGCTAATTCGTTTTAATCTCATATTAACCTCAACATTATCTCTAGGTGCTGTTGCTATTCGATAGAGCTGCCCTGATGGTTGCGGTTGGTGAAGCCCCAGGTAAGATATGCGGTAATATTTTACTGCTGGGCCATTGGGGTGGTAGGATAGCTCCAGCACTCTAGCAAGGTGTCTGTACATGGTTCTGCAGCCTGTACAGAATTTGCTATTTCGTCCCTATTAGGGGCACATTTCTTTTGCCCACACTTGTGCCTCTGGAAGGGGCGACAGGGACGGTGGTGAACGGCTTTATTCACCCAGTGCGAAGAGACCGTCAGGTTAAGTTTATGACAGGTACTGACGTAAAATTTTTGACATATTGTGTGGCTGCTAATGTCAACTCGCCATTACACGTAGGCCTTCTGGCATCTCATTTGTAAACTGTTCAATTAATTATTATAAATTTAGGCCAACTGCCATTCGAGAATTGGAACATACCTGCCATACCTGCAAAGTGGTGCCTACCTTGGCATACACCCTGATCGACTTATCACGTGGAAATTCCATATACAAAAGGCGAAACTCATACAAAGGATATTAAAAACATTGAAATATTGCCTAATTGGAATAAACGTATCAGTGAGCTTGGAATGCATTCCATTTCTAACTCATTCTTAGAACTAAGCGTACAACTGGCGCAGATGGAACTACGGGATGGAACCACGGGAACCAGTAGCCCCTAGAACTTGTCCTAGACCGGTTATTGGCTGTGGTTCAATCCCAAAGATACGCGGGAAGAGTTATGGGTCGTATGAGTGTGTCTGCAATATGGTGCTAGTGATCCTGTTGTAGATGCTCTCTTCAGGCCATATATCTCTATGTGCTGTTGCTATTCGCGAGAGCTGCCCTGACGGTTGCGGTTGGTGAGTGTCCATTAAGATAGGGGACTTCTTACTGCTGGGCCATTGGTGTGGTAGGAGGTTAGATAGCTCCAGCACTTTAGCAAGGTGTCTGTACATGGTCCTGCAGCCTGTACAGAATTTGCTACCATGTCGTCCCTATTAGAACCTCACCCTGTATGTGCCTTGTAAGGGACGACGGGGACGGTGGTGAACGGCTTTATTCACCCAGTGCGAAGAGCACCGTCAGGTTAGGTCTTATGATAGGTACTGACGTAAAAAAAATATTTGACAAATATGTCCTTGAGAAATGTAATTTTCACAGCTCCCAACGTATCCGCAAGTGCTTCTTTTCGACTTCTTTGATAGTTAAGTTGAAAAAATACTGTCAAAATTAAATTTTCAAACTAAATTCAAAGTTACATTAAATTTCCTGCCAAACGAGAAAATACAGACTGTTACTGCAACCCTTAAATAATTTTCAGTAACTTATCGTTATCTAATATGACATTATTTATTTTCTTTGCAAAAAAGGAAGGAACCAAATAGTTCAGTTAGAGGATTAAAAGATAAACCTTTTCAATGAAACCCGTTGATAAAACCATTTAGAATGTGGTGAAGGCTCTTTTTTCAGCCTCAAAATGCCTGCATTTTAATGACTTCTTTAGGAGCCCTCGTTGCTAAGTCTCTACCAAATTCATTTACTCTCACAGGTGCTCTCTATATACTTAAGTGCGATTAATATTTTATATGATTTAATATTTCACATTTCGGGTCCGAATCCAGTCGACAAAAATAATCAATAAAAAAATTTAATTGTGCGAATAAATTTTGTTTAATAGTTTGGTTTTCATACACATTACATGTAAATATAATATACTGTGGAATGAATAACATTTGAAGTACTTCCAAAAATAAAATATTTCATAACATCTTGAACATGACTCTAAGTCCAGTAAATTGGATCCAAAAAAAGAGAACAACTTGCAATGAAAAGCCTGTGTTGAAAACAGTGTAAAACATTGGAATGTTCATTCCTTGTGGATTTTATTGACATCTTTGAAATGGTTTTGTCGAAAAATTTATTTACTTTTAAATGTAAGAAAAAGTTTATTAAAGTGCCATTTAAATTTGCACAAGGCCCTTTTTGGGAAGCAAGTAATCTCGCTTGAAAAAAATTCATATTGGCATTTTAAATATCTAAAATTAAAATAGTCACATATTTTTTCAATACTCTTTTAATATCCCAACCGATTAAAAACGTCCATACGCGTATGTAATAATAGCACGAAGCGAATAGCTTTAAATGTTTTTATCCAACGTGACAGAGAAACCGGCAAGGCATAGTGAAATATATTCGTAAACATTCTTTCCAGAGTCTCTTTCCTCCGCAAACTTTAGAAGCGGCAAAATTTATTGGTGGAATATTCCACGCGCTTTTAAGTATGTTTTAGTTAATAAGTTCTTCCAAAGAAAACTATTCTTCCAATACAAGCAACATGTTGTTTTGCAAAATAAATACAAGCGAGTTCTCTCTTCTAAAAGCAGAAAAATTTCCCTTTCTCTTGAAAAGGCGCAAGTGCTAATTTTCATATATTCCTTGCAACATTTTTCGCTTTACACTAGCAACATGTTTACGCTTTGACCAGTAAAAGTTTTTTAACTTTAATATGTTGGCATAATTTTAGGATGACATCATTGTTTTCAATATTGTTTTATTTTCCGCTTTGGTTGATTCAGCCAGCCTGGGGCATATGAAGGCCTTGTGAAATATTTCAGTTTTTTTGTGTGCCAAAGTTGCTCTATTGTTTTGGGGTTAGAAGAGGTTAAAAGTAATTGTTTATACATTTTTGCAGTTTAAATACTTTATTTATATATAAATGCTAAGTCCCCCAACAGTATTTAATTTGAAACAAACAAAAAAATTTTTTTTCCAAAGTCCTTGGGTATGAAACAAGGTTGAGTTTAAAAAAGGAATTTAAATATTTATGTGATTGTTAAATATTTAAAGAATTAACTATAAAAAGCAAAAACTATAAAATAATTTTCATTTGAAGTTAAAAATACGAACTGTCAAACATTTTCACACAGTCCACCAGAGTCTGTTGCCTGAATGTGGACTCTACATCTACGATGTCTAGGTTTTCGATTCTAGTACGGCCCCAACAGAATATCGGAATATTGGTCCTGAAATCATTACTAATAGAACTGATATCTCTAGTATAATGACTTTTGAACCAAGTCCCCAGAAGATTTATTTTAACTATTTTCTCGATTATCAAAAAATGTTCTTACGCAAAATTTTAGATTCTATACAACAAAAAACCTATTACAGTGTTTTTTTGTAATATATTTCTATTAAAATCTGCAAGTGTAATAAAAATAACTCTCATGTAAAAAAATAGCTCTGTACCGATTTTGTAGGACTAGGGGACTTATCCCCAAAATGAGAGCTTTTTCTCAAATTGGGATAAAGTACTGCATTTAGGGATTGCGGTGTTACTTGGGATACCCGAAAGATTTTTAAGGATTTTTGGCAATTTTCTGATTTCTGCTGCATGTGTAGCCACTTTTATCAACTGTTTTACTTCGCCGACAATTTTGCTAACATTACACTACAACAGTAACTGACACAATGCCACACAAATGTACATCAGAAATATTTATGATGTTGACAGACTTGTCTTGAACAGGGATCGATCCCACGTTCATATTCATAAAAATAGTTTTGCAGTCCACGCGATAACTACTTCAGCCAAAAGCTTTAAATTTAGAAGCGTCTTACTTAAGCTTAACTGAAATATATATCGCCATGATTTCGGTGAATTATGAAGCCTAAAAAGCAAATGCTGAAACGTTTTCTAATATTTTTTCAATGCACAAACACATTTTTCCAAATGTCTCTTATAATCCATTAGAGCAAACAAACTCAGTCATGAAAATATTACAACCAATTGTAAGTAACAAGATTTCAAAATACGTTCATAATGGACAAAAATTTTGATGGTAAATTGGAGAGATTTATTTGAAAATGGGACAATTTTGGATTAAAACCGTTTCGAAATTTGGCTCAGCTGGAATTTTTTTAAAGTTCAGTTTTCTTATTTATGTATATATTATTGACACCATAATTATAATTATATGACAATATTAAATGAGAAATGACGTCATAGGTCCACAGCTCGGTAGGATGTATATTATTCGATTATAGTACAAAAATGAATACCATTATTATATTTTATCATTACAAATGGGCAGTTTTCAAGAATTGGAAGATGAAAAGGATATTTAACCGAGATGAAGTAGATATGGACATTTTTGGATGGGAATTAAGAGAAATTCGTGCTCCTGTTATATTGCACTTCGAACATTCAAGGAGAAAACAAAGTAGTTTCGGATGCTGCACGATTATGTTACAGTTACAGGGAGTCGTTCTATAGTATATTGCCACACGATCACTGTTAAATATATTATATTATGATCATATCCCATAAAACTTAATAACTCTGTTTTGTGGTATGCAAATCAGAGTTTTGTTATCATTTTCCAACAATGAATACTAAAAAATCAAACTACGGAAAAAAATACCATATGAATTGCTTAAATTGTTGTTCGAAATAAATTATGTTCTTCGAAATAGATTATGCTCCGATGCATTTAATCTATCATATATAATACCAAACATCTTAAAAAATTTACCCAAAAAATAACTTTAAGTAATTACAAATAATATACAGTTTGTCAAGAAATTGTTTTGACAGTGTGCAAATAGTTTTTATTTTGACTTTCATCATTAAAAAACAAAACGTGTTTTAACTCTTTTACCATTTTTTTTATAATCTAATTTTAGCTATATGTTAACTAACAAATAACGGCAAGGAGAACAAAATAAAAACTTAAGATTAAGAAATAAGATAAAAAATTAAAAGAAACTCAAGAATGTTGTTGTCAAGAAAATGTTTTTACATACTAATATAATATGAAAAAATGGATTGGATCTTTAAATTTAGGATTATCAATATTTTGTGTGGCCACCATTGGCATCAATCAGGGCTTGCAGGCGCCGTTTCTTTGAAAAAAAAATAAATTTTTGTACATATTCTGTTGGTTTTTTATTCCATTCTTCAAAAATTACAGCTTTTATCTCACTTTGGTTTCTGGGACGCCTTTTGGCAGTATTTTTCTTTAGACAAGACCATAAATTTTCAATTGGGTTTAAATCTGGACTCTGAGCAGGTGTATCGAGTACCTTACCGCAGTTGTAGAGAAGCCACGTCCTTACCAAAAGAGCCTTATGTTTAGGGTCATTATCCTGATAAAATTTGAAATTCGGCTTTCTATCAGAATAAAACCCAAATTTAGTCGCGGTGTTAACTAGATGACGCTTTAATATACCCAGGTTTTGATTAGCATCCATAGTGTTCTCAATAAAACAAAGATCTCCAACTCCCTTACTAGAAATGCACCCCCAAACCATTACTGAAAGTTTTCCAAATTTTACAGTTGGAATTATGTTTCGACTTTCCAATGCTTTCAAAGGTTTTCTCCATACTCTATTAGGACCATCATTGTAGAAAAGCATTATTTTGGTCTCATCACAAAATATAACGTCATCCCAGTAGTCGTCAGGCTTGGAAATATGTGTTACAGCAAAAGACAATCGTCTTTCTTTATGTTGCATTGTAAGCAGTGTTTTTTTTCGTGCCAGTCTGGATGAATAGTCGTTCTTTTTCAAAACTTGTCATACCGTTTCGTGAGAGACTGTCACGCCACACTCTTCTTTAAGTTCACATGCAAGCGTTCGTATGGATACCAAAAGGTTTTCGTCTACCTTTCTTCTTAAAAGACGTTCTGTTCTCTCCGAAATTTTACGTGGACGCCCAGTTGGAAGCTTTAACGTTAGACTATTTTCTTTTTCAGCGCGATTTAAAATATTGTACACTTTGCCTAGTGCCGGGTATTGATGGAATTAGTAACAAGATGCTGATGAATTTGCCTCGTATTGCTATTAGAATCCTGTTATTTATTTTTAATGGCATTTTACGATTGCAGTATTATCCACACAGCTGGAAACTTGCCATGGTCAAAATGATTCCAAAGGCGGGCAAACATCTTACTAAGGCTGAGTCATATAGGCCAATAAGTTTGCTGTCAACAATTTCAAAGCTCTTCGAAAAACTGCTCATGACAAAATTGTCCCCAATTCTAACTGATAATGGGTGCATACCGGACCATCAATTTGGGTTTAGAAGTCAGCATAGCACCATTGAACAAACTCATAGATTGGTTCATTTCATAAGAAGAACATTTGAGGAAAAGAAGTATTGTTCTTCCCTCTTTATTGATGTTTCTCTAGCATTTGATAAAGTGTGGCATGAGGGCCTGATTTTGAAATTGAGGAGATATCTACCAATTAACATTGTGAATCTATTGGAAAGTTACATTCTTGCCCGGAAGTTCACTGTCGTGGAAGGAGACTTCACGAGTGTGCCCGAAACTATCTCATCTGGGGTGCCACAGGGGAGTATACTGGGGCCAGTTTTGTACTTAATTTTTACCTGTGATATGCCTCTGAGCAGTAATATCTTCACTTCTACATTTGCCGATGATACAGCCTGCCTTAGTATGCATGAAAACCCTCACGAGGCATCCCGATATCTTCAGGAACATATTAACTTGTTGGAGCTGTGGTTGAACTTATGGAGAATAAAAGTAAATGAACAAAAGTGTGTTCATGTCACATTTACCCTACGAAGAGATACTTGTTGTAAACTAACTGAATTACACCGGTCGACGTTCTTTTGCCAGGCATTTTAAATCCTCGTAAAATTATCGTCTTCAGTTATAAAAAAAACAAAACTATAATTAAATCATTACCAATGATCACTTGACTAACGAAAAAAATTGTAGTTTGAACAGTAAAAACTAACGGTATAAAAAAACACACACACAAAAAGAAATTGTAAAAACATTTTCTTGACAACAAAATTTTTGTATTTATTTTGTTTTTCTTCTATTTTTTTGTTATTATTCTCTATTTTCTCTTTCTTTTGCTCCTGTTTGTTAACTAATATATAGATAAAACAGAATTGAAAAGAAAAAATTGTTAAACTACAAAGGAAAACTATTTTTTCCATTATTAAAGTCAAAACAATAATTTTTTTCACTATGTCAAAACAATTTCTTGACAAACTGTATATGTACACGCATGCGCAACTGCATATCACTCCTTCACTACAACAAAGATGTGCATAAAATATAAAATTTTTTCGTAAGCAACTGTACTAGAATAATTCCAGGTCATTTGTCCTATCAGTTTTATGTACGAAATGCATTGTAAACAATAAATAAAATACGTCGAAATCAAAGGTCGAAAATTTAATATTTATTTATAACAGTCAAGCTCGAGAATCGCTGCCTCGAACACAAATCCCAAATGTTTGCTTGGGGCATTAACTCAATCGGTTTTGATGAAACGTGCATTCTGCTCTTAAGCTCGTCAACAGCTACCAAAAACAGAACGAAAATGAAAATTGATGGAGGAACTAATGAGTAAATGGTTTTGAACCGTACGTGTATAGATCGATATAATGCAGAGCGTATATGTCACATGCAAATAATCGAAATGATTTTTATACTTAATCAATCAAAAGTATCATTGTGAAAAAGAAATTTAATGTCCACTTCATATGTACTATGTACATATACAAAAAAATCTGAATTAATTCAGAAGCTAAACCGAAGTTCTGCCAAAATCTTTCGATATCTGTAATCCGTATGGGCTCATCGGTTCGTTGATTTGTGTCACACAAATGTCTGGGGGCCAGCATTATTATGATAGATATTAATTGGTCTTGGGCTGTTTGAAGTTTATTGCAAGCAACTGATTGTAGACCGTTTAAAGTTAGACCATCGCCAATGATCTAATAGTTCGCTCAATGCTTTAGACACCGTTTTTCCAACAGCAACAGAAATAAGGCGGCTGCAAGTTTTTGCAATTGGCTAATCTTAGTCTCTTGTGATTCGTGTTTAATGCTTAGATCAGCCTTTTGTTATCATATGGCCCCTTTGTGCCGATTACCTAATTATGCAGGATTCGAGAGGAGAAAAACTTCATACACTTAACGATTTAAAGACTAAAGAGAATACGATTGGTAACATGCACTGGAGGGTAACTCAGCAATAATCTTCTTCATCGGATTCCTGGCATCTTTTCATTGTTAAGTTAAACTAAAGGAGATAAATTTTCTATTGAGGGTACAACTTTCCATTCTGTATAAACGATTCCAGAAATATTATATAAAGAAACAAGATTTTGGAATAAACTCCACTACACTTTTATTTTTCGAATTTTCTGAGGGCTCATATCTATACCGAAAGTAAACAATAGTGACGATTAATATGAGGTCAGTCACTTCTTGCGACATCTGTCAAACTCTTATTTGTTCGAGCATAAGGAGAACGACGAGGACTGAAAATTTATCAAATAAGGAGTAACACGTTTTCGAGATATGCGTCGTTCCATTACTTGTCGACAACTAATTCTGTATATGTATGTATGTATGTATATCTACTTCATTAACGTCAGAGCACAGTGGCATCCGGCGCCTCTTGCAAAAATGACAGCCAATTCAAATTATGAAATCAATTTGTATAAAATAAGTCAAATCATAAATGTACAAAGCGTAATTAAAAGTATTATTAATTGTTATTTTATTATAAGAAGCTTTTTTGAATTGACATTTATAATATGTATAAATATGTATTAGCAAACATAAATAACATATTTACACTCAATAAAAATAAAAATCTTTTAAGATTTTTTTACTCCAAAAATAAGATCTTTTTTCGACGAATGAAGATTTTTACAACAATTTTTGACACTACTGATATTAGCAATAAAAATAGATCTTGGTCTTTTATTGATGCAGTAAAGGCTTATTATTACTCTCATATACATAAGAATACGCAACATAATGTTGCATGACACATCGAGTACGCATGATGATCTTCCCATCCCTTCACATTCTCCGTGTCATTATACTCTTCAGTGGTTCTTTGCTCAAAATACTTGCGCTTGCAAATACCAACAGATTGGTTACCCATTTATTTACAAACGCATGCAGAAACTTGTTTAAGCAAGTGGGATTTTGATTGTTGTTTCTAGGATGTAAATAGTCAAGTCGCTACAATTTGTTTTGTGTCAGTTCATGCAAATCTTTGCATAAGTAAAATTAAAGTTAAAATTAGAATATAAATAAATATGCTAAACAACTTTAATTATCAATCATTTATGAATCAATTATTTATGTATCATAGCAAATTCTGCAAATTTTAATATTTTTTTGGATATACATACATATACAGCTTGAGAGGAAAGTCCTTGCAATATTTGAAAAAATTCTAAAAAAAACTGATTTTAAATTAATCTTGAAACTATTTTTAGTTGTTACAAATGCAATTAAAATAATATTGTATTGAGGATATTTCCAACCACTTCAAAATTAAGCTAATTTCATCATTTGAAACATTGACCGTCGATGTCCTCTGAGGTTTACAACTTTCTTAGGGCTTCATTACTAATACATACATACTTAAATTTTGCGCCTACATAAACGCTGATATTCGCTTTAATTTTCATTAAATACAACACTATCAAATTAGAGAGAAATCGAATTAAAAGGCCTGATAAATACGTCGACTATTTCCCGATATTTTATTTTGAACCACTACAGTATTAATCAAAATATGTCCCGCATGGCTGACTTTAAAGATAATTTTTATTATCAAGTCTTTTATAGAGTGAAAATTAATAAAACAATTCGGTGCTCTTCCTTAGCCTCAGAATAGTGTTGTTAACAATTCTAATTACAAAACTCCACATTTTTTCCACAGCAATTGCGAGGTGTTTTGATAGTCTTGTACGGTAATTGTGTTTCTATTAATTATGATACTGCCACTCACTTAAGCGATTTTTCTTAAAATGATATAAAATTGTTTGTATTTTATCAGGATTACACTTAATTTCTGAAATATTTCTAAGAACTTATTAGCATTGTGTTGACAATAAAAAAATTTGACTATATATAAAAAAGAATTAAAACTATGTGGACGATAGCATTTGAAGTACTTCCAAAATTTGTTTTTCATAATATCCTTTTTTTCATAATTTAAATTCATTTAATGAATTGGATCAAAAAAATTTAATATCTTGAACTTTTATATCTTGGAAAATATTAGAGTTTTCATTACTTGCGGATCAAATATTGTGGATCTAATTGACTTCTTTGGAAGTAAAACTTTACCGGGACGTTTTAAGGCCAAAGTATTCGCTGCCTCAGAGGTCATGAAATTAACTTTGCACTGTAAAAGTAAAAGTTCCTGGCTAATACCCGGTATAAAAAAAGAGTATCTGGTCATGGAAAAGCAGAGACTGTGATTCGGAAGCGGATCAAATTTGACAATTTTCAATGTTCTTAACATTGGCTCGTCTGGTACTTGAACCTTATTTCTGCATCGGAAGCTGTCTTCAATGATTAGTCTGTTTGTTTCGAAAGAAAATATTATAAATTGGTTTTTTTTTTCTAATTAAAATTTATATTATTACTAAAACAAAGCTTAAGCAACATAATTTTTCATCACAATAGTCAATTTCCGATCACCAAAACAAATCTTAAAAACTTATTATCGCTGGATGGGCCATCATAAATTTTGAGAAAAATAAATTTTACAGAGCCCATACAACTAAATGTAAACGTGGTTTATAACAACACTCCTACTGTAAAATTTTGTTTTTTTTTGCAATTGAGGCAAGATTGAAACTTTTTAATTTTGCATATTTTTTCTCGACAAACTGTATCTCAAATATCTTAAAACTTTATATTAATGAAAAGTCGTTTTTTATGTTTGGATAACAAATTAAATTCTTTTTCGTTTTTTCTTTAATAAATCTAATCTCTAATCTTCTACTACATGACCTATTTAAGATTTCAAATCCAATACTCATAGTCTCGCTGTTAAAATTCATGGTGAAAATATTCAAAAGTTCGAACAATATATGAAACTTTAACATTATTAAAAAAACACTTGACTTGTTTGTCAACACAAGTCATTTAAGTCATTTATAATCATTTGGGCGTTAAAATTTACAAAAAAGGGGAAAGACAGGCAGACGCAGAATGGAAAATAAACCCTGTTTTTTCCAAAAACTCACACATTTTCATGCCCACTTCTACTAACAAACATAAAATTGTGTTGCAATTTTCAATGCTTCTGGCTCACTTGGCTTTAGCAATCGTCATAAATCTTAATTTAGGTTTTAAGCAACTCTTGTGTACATTTGTAAAAACATAACAGAGAGAAAAAAGTCCTGCCAGCGTCCGTCGTACTCATAGTAGTTGTAAGTATTTTGTAGTATTTAATGATAAAAATCTTTTTGTTTCTTTCCCAATTTTTTTTTTTTTTTCAACTACTAAAGGGAGGACTGTGGCAAAGGAAAGATTATTTTTTCCCAATATTTTAAACAGGCAAAAAACATAAAATGATTTACATTTGCTACCCTCAAAAAAGCATTAATTTGTACGTAAAAAGAATTTTCTTTGAGAAAGAAAAAAATTTATATATTTTATTTAAAGAGCTTCTGGCGCTATTTTCATTTAAATGTTTGTCTACTATTTTATTTTTGCCGCAGTATTTAGCAGGAAAATCAGAGAAAATCTGTAAAAAGGAGAGTGTTTTGCATAATATTTTCCAAAACCATAATATTATTGTCAACAGCCTCAGAAAAGAAAACATTTTAAATGCTCATGTCTAGTTTAAATTCAGAATGTAATATAAGTGAGATTTACGATCGCAAGCTACTTTATGCGTATAGTCCTTCGACGCAGCATCGCACACTCCTTTGACGTCGAAAAAAATTGGAGAAAAATGGAGAGAGAAGCCTTGGATTCATAAAAATTCGTATGGTACTTTATTTCAATATGTGTACCTCATGCATATCATGTGTACGCCAAGCAAAAATATAAAATCGCAAACTATGGAATATATTCTACTTTAAAAAAAATATAGTGTAATGGTTATTTTTTTACTGGTACGTCAGCAAACGTAATTGTCAAATTTGGTACGATACCAAACCACATGTGATGCTGGAGCATGCATCGGATTCCGAAAAAGTCAATGTTTTGTGTTGATTTTGGGCTGTGGCCGTCTACGACATTGGCCAGGCCATGACCGTCAACAGAGAGAGCGCTTTGGATCTAAATTGCATGACATGGACATCAACGGCATGTAGTTTCAATACAACGAAGCTGCGTGCGACACAGCTCTTGCCACATTGGACACTCCACACAAGCGATTGAATGTATGATCGTCTAACGTGGAAGTGATGTGAGCTCACCACCGAAATCGTGCGATTTGACCCTGTTAGACTTTTTCATTTGGGATTTTCTTAAGTCACAGATCTGTGCAAATAAGCCACAGCGGCCATTGGTCAAGTTCAGCCTGATTTATAGAATAACAGATTATACAATTTACAGCAAACTGCTTCAAATACATGCCCCAACTAACACAACAAAGTATCAAGTCAAACACTGAAGTGAAAACTTTGCTGGTACGTCAGTCATTTTAGAATGACATGAATTCTCCCCAAAAGAAAAATTATTTCAAATGTATGACAGCCGTCAACCACCCACACTCTCTCTGTGACTGACATACACACTCGCACTTAAGTACACACACATTCAAACTTGCAAAGAAATTTTAGAGTGTTTGCATTTTATAAAGTCCATAAGCCAAAGTACTGTATAGCATGAGGGATAAAGACTTAGACTGATTATTTTCTTATATGTTAAAATTTAATTTTGTTCTATGATTATGTGTCAAATAATTTCATTTACGAAAAACATTTGCTCATATTTTCCATTCTTGGATGGCTTAAGAGTTTTTCTTTAATCAAATAATCTAGAGTTAAAAGTACAAATAGTGAGGCCTTCTATAAGGCCTCATTTAAAAGTTTCATGGGTCTCTCTTCATTCTCAGGTATGTCTTATTATCACATTACCAACTAAGACCTTGTAGCGATAATCATTAAAGGCAAAAAATTTCCATGATAACAATTGTTGTATTTGGTGAGAATTATTAACTAATATCCAGTCAAAAAATTTTCCCTAAGAAGTCAATAAGATCCACAACGTGTGATTCGAAACTAGAGAAAATTTTGATATTTTCCCATGACTTTTTAAAATAAGTTAGTTATTGTAACATATTTTTCTTTTTAGATCATATTCATTAAATCTGAAGCTATGCTCAACATGTTGTGAAAAAACTACTCGATTAAAGTGCTTTAAATGCTATACATCTCAGCGTACATTGTGCTGAATATGCAAATAATTGGTATTTTCGTCAACTGAGTTTAAACTTGAACTTGGGAATATTATTTTATCATGCCATGCTTGACAGTTAAAACGCACCACATCAGCCACATGAGTATGTAAAACAGTAGTGGCACTTGGTTGATGTGTACAGATAGAAGTTGTGAGGAGAGCAATTGTTTTCAGACAGACACAGATAAAAAGAACTTCCGAAGAAGTCATGGAAATACAGACATTCTTCTGTATACAAAGATGGATGTGATTTTAACCAGAGTACGAAAAATAACAAAACAAAACAGTTGCTTTCGGTTTTGTTCTATTCTTTCCTGTTGAGTAAATATAAACAAAATAACAACAATTTGAACGGTTGTGCCTCTTGGTTTTGTGTTGTTTTTGCGCATGAGCACAAACTATACGTTAATTTAAACGCTGGCAGTAAAAAGAGAAAACAACGAAAACAAAAAGAAAACGTTAAAAAAATACTGATCGAATTCCTTTTTAGAAAAAGGAATGTGTTGTACTATACGACTGTTTTTTTTTTTTTTTTTTTTTTTTTTTTGAGAAATTGTTGTGGATCTCACCTTTGTTTGTACAAACAATCGGGAAGTAAATCAAACACTCACCTAATTTCGGTTCAAAATATGTTTTGCAATGGTATTTCAAAGAAAGCAGATGAGTGAAAAGCCAAATTTTTGGTTTGAAAGGCTGGTCTTTGCGGAAAACGTTTGCAAGCAGTTCTGTTTTCTTTCATGAACTGATCTTAATATTGACTTGTTATTGCATAATTCTCTTTTTTAGTATCACAAACTGAACAAACTGAAAGGATAAAAGCTTAACAATCATCAGTTTCAGTTGAAAATTTCAGAAAAACACTGTTTTCATGTAAACTTAAAGAACAAAGTACTGCTTTCATTTTAATCAAGATTTTGTCAACTTGCACAAACGAATGCTTTGGAAGCAATGAAAATTTCATTCCATAAGAACAACTTCCGTTTCTTTCAAAGGGCACGTTTTCGAAAATCTTGGCTCCCCGAGATACTAAGCAAAACAACAACAACTAGCAATGCATAATGCAGGGCATGTATGCCTCAATAAGAAAATCACACATAAACTTTGTTTGATCTCCGCATTTGCCATAATGAATAATAACCCTTAATTTCAAAGTGTAGATCACGCAGTAAATATTCCATTATGGATAAAGTTTCCCAATAGCAAATTAGTTGTGACTCATCCCATAAATTAATCCTCTCCCTTGCATATCTCCCAGAAATAAACAATGAGGGTTTAGCACTCAGCTGGTCCGCAATCGCCCTCAAAAACTCTGCTCTCTTGATTGTCATCATCACGGGAACTCTGTTCATGGACACTTATTGGAGTGTCCAATGCCTCGTGCCTGTAACTGATGTAAGAACTTTTCGAATTGAAAAAATTATCAGCCTGCAATAAACTGCCTTAAAAAGAAAATACATAACTTTTTTATACTTTTCATTGAACTGATTTAATTATTTATTGAGAAATTTTCCAAAAAAAAAAAAAAAAAAAATTGGGATATGAATGAAATTGTTAAAAGCTTTTTTAATGCGAAAACTTTTATCATTTTACAGAAACCAACCACAGGTAATCCCCATCGAGAAGAGTATAGGGCTTGCTGGAAAAGTAAGAGGAGTCCATGCTGCACTTTCTATACGATTATCTAGCCCTGAAAGAACACAACTTACGACATCTAAAAAGTTGCCTCATCCAAAACCTCTCCATTGCTAATCTTTAGAACTTTTTGCTTTTTGAAAAGTTCATACTGGTTTTCAAGCTACATTTTCTTTATTTTATCCTCCTTGGTGCCCTGAAATAAAGTAACATGTAATCAGCAAAGAAGTGGCATGTCACTTTGCTAGTTTGAATGGAAAATGTTTCATTGACAGCAAAAAAATCCGCTTCCCACTGAGTGAACTATCAAGAACAAATATCGGATAAGAATTTAAGTTTGAATACTCTCCGTCTCCATTTTCCGTAAATGTGACCATGCCCCAACATAACAAGAGACATGACAAGATTGGTGGAAAAGTTTTTTGGTTGAATAGTTCTTTTGTATGTAATTTGCAAATGGGAGACGTTAGTATGACATCCATAGTTTCCCCTGAGATTATTCATTTATCATCCAGTTAAAGCTAACAAAATGGATGTCATAATTTTCAACGGACACTTCTTGATCTTTGCTGACAAAAACTATCAATTCTAAAGTATACACGTATTCCCGCTATGGAAAAAGTTTTCTACTGAGGTCTTTGTAAACTTACATGCCAATCTAGTACTCGGACAGCAGTTCTTTTACATGATTATACTCACTATATAAAATTTCCTTGCTAAGGAAGTGAACTAATACGAGTATATCCTCGGGCCTCTCAAGGTAACATAATGGGAAGAAGTTCCTTATTCTTCGTGGTCACTTTAATCAATCGTTTTGACTTGGCATAGTCATATGGATGTCCCATGCCAGGTGATTGAATTTCTCTTTTAATGATGGAATGAATCGATGATCGATGGAATCGACTTTTGAGCAACTATTCGGCTATATCAGAGATGAGGGCGATGAGAGCAGTTGCTGTGGGCTGTACTTTTGTCCTACTTTTGACGCTTAGTGGTGATTATAAACTTATTTTATTCAACACACCGATTTAAACAATTCTTTGTTATACAACAGATTTAAATTTTTTCGTTGCATAAATTATATATTTTAGGACTTTTGGAAATTATTAAAAAAAAGCCATTAAAATATTAAAAGTACCAAAGTCCTTTAGCATCTAACGACTATTTGTATTTTCAAAAGTAAATATTTACTTTTTCTTCTTTCGGCTTATAATCTTATTTACCACAAAAAATGTGCACATTTAATGTGAAACTGATGAATATTGTGCTGGTTACAATCACCATTGGTGAATAGTGTGGCTTATGCACAAGCATGTGTAAATGCTTATAAGGATCACATTCTGCAAGGATGTGTTAACTAAAAAAAGAAACTAGTCTTACTGGCAATGAGTTCAAAGTTTTCAATTTACTCACAACTAATGGAAAAATAAAATAATAATATTATGCTCCCACAATATTCCACAATATGAAAACTAGGTATTTCAATTGTGAAACAAGCAATGAAAGGAGTCATAAATCTTGTTACACTAGGGACATTTTATTTAGCAAAATAAAATATAGAATAGAAAGATTTGATATATAAAATATGGTATATAAAGTATTTCTACCTTCCAACGGAAAGGACACAGAAGACGAAGAAAAAACTTAAAACAAAACTAGCAGGAAGTAGGTGTGAATAAAGTTATAGAAACATATCTACACAGAGGACAGCATTATCTTCCCATTGTGCAAGATATAATCACTATCCAAAATTTGGAGACACATTACTTTTAGATTAGGAAAGTACTTATAGACCCACATATATATTAGAGATGTTAGAAATATTTAACGTACCTACAAATAGAAGACTAAAGTTTAAAACAAATACTGACAGCGTTACAGGTACCTCCTTAATAGGAGCTATTATTATATTATATTATTATTGTTAATGTAATTTTTTCATGTTGAGTTTTTAAAATTTGAAAACTAATTTTATAAATTTTCATATATGCGACAGAGAAAAATATATTTTTTATATTTATTTTTTCATTTGTTAAATAATATATAATTTTTCCTGGCAATGCCAGTCGAAAAACTGGCGAAATACGAAGAAAATAAAATTAAAAATATTTCTTTGGACTAAAGAGACCAGCTGCTGGAATAAAAATACTCTCATATATTACCCATGTACAAAAAAAAAACTAGAACTGTATTTTAAGTTAATCCGAAGCTATACCAAAAAGTTTCGATGTGGGGGCCAGAACTTTAAAAACGCTAATTGCATTTTGCCAAGTTCGGACCGTAACTCTCTTAGATCGTCGTTTATCAGGCCATCACCGACAATGGCGAGCACAATAGGAAGATGAAGATGATGATTACCCACTACTTTTAGCCAGAATTGCATGACATGGACACCAACAAAATGTGGTTTCGCAGGACCGATTTGAAGGCATGGTAATCTCAAGTGAAAGATGTAATGTAATGTAATGGGGTTTTGGCCCAGGATGGCCCTTTGCACTGAGACCATTGTTGATCTATTGTGCTTCTCCTGTCTCCAGCAGTCTAATACGTTCGCAAATAGGATCAGCTCCTTCAGTGGGAGCATTGGCAGATCCTCTTCACTCAGCGTATATGCTTGTAGAGTCCTGTGTCTTCTGTGGCACAATGCCCCACAAAATGCTATCAAGTGTTCCATCGCCTCCTCATCTTCACCGCAATATCTGCAGATGTCCGTGTCAGATCAAGGTGACTCAACATCGAATCGAACGAGATATGAGGCGAGATTAGATGGATTTGCGCTCTGTTTCCTCTTCTTACCTGAGGCAACACAAAGAAAACAACCAACTAAAAGCCAAATAAACCAACCAGCTTAAGCTGAATTACTGGCTGAAGTTAGGAGTCACCATGTGAACCATCAAGAGACCACGTTGATCATTAATCTCTAAGGGCCAAAAACGTGAGCAGGTGAGAGTAATATTACCTGTTTACCCCAGGATATTTGGAACATAAGCATCTGATGTCTTCAAATATATCAGTAGACCTTCCAGTGAATGTAACGTAAGTTTCAATCTGTATAATATAGTAGTATATGAAAAGCCCACTCATATAATCCTTTAAAATTCAGGTAAAATTGTTATTTTGTCGCTTTTTTTTCTTCTTTTAATAAGACGCTTCCCTCCACTATCTTTTGAAGTTATTTTTACTTTTATCCAAACAGGTTTCAAGGAGTATGTTATACTGCAGTTTGTGCTCATCATGATTTCACAAAAAAAAAATAATCAGAATAGGGGATGGTTACCCAATAAAGTCAAGTGAAGTTATTACTCTCAAACCAACTCCTGTTTGCTAATCTTGGGGAAAAATTCTACTGTGTAGGAAGTGTTCCTCTTTGAAAGTTGTTTTAATGCAAATTATTATGCATTGTGGCTGTTTAACAAGGCACACGCTTATTCTATGAATTGAAAGGAAAATTAAGCATGTATTGCAAATGTAATTGTAAAGAAAGTCAAATACATTAGCAACCAAACAAACAAACATACAATCATAAATTTATAAGATGATGATGTACTACACAAAGGAAATGTTTATGTTAATTTCTTTCTGTTTTGCCTGTCTTATTCTTTAAACAAATTTATATTAATGATGACGATAATAATGGTATTGTCATACTTCAATTATTACTAACAAGTAGAAAAATTTAGCTGATGATGATGTCGATAAAAAAGGACGCTCACATTTTCTAAAATATATTGAAAATAAGATCTTAAATCTTTTACGTCACATTAAAGGCACAATAAACTCAATCATCCGTTTGCTTTTTCTTATCTCATACAAATACAATTTTAAAGGAAACAAATAGATAAATTCAATAATCTGCAAAATTAATTTTCATTTACTTTATCCTAGATGTCCTTAGGGAATTGCCATGTATTCAATATATATAAGGCCGTAATGTAAATAGTTTAATAAATTGAAATTTTTATTTTTATATGAGAGAAGAAATACTGATTTGTGGCTTTAAATTTCAAATTAAATGATAAGAGAACAAATGAGTAGCGACACAAGAAGAGAATTAAGGGATAAATAGCGATCAGGAAAATGGGCGAAGTAATGAAATGGAAATAATGAAATAAGGCAATAGAATTCGGCTGAAGCTCAATATATAATGATTGTTATTCAGACAACTATTTTTTGTGCAAAGATCGGCCGCCATCAAGGTCCTTAATGCGAGGGCAGTAAACTGAAAGGGTGTTTTCGTTTCTGAACTTTCAAATGGATAAAGGGAATTAGAATACTTTAATAAGAGAAAAGTTTTTATGAAACAATACTGAATCCTATGAGATCGTAAGACTTTCTTTCATTAAAGCAATAAATAGATTTTTCGTATAAATTTATTAAGAAAATGTTGCACTTGGTATGTGTATAGTCTTTGGCTCTACTCAAACGAAATCATGGCAGGGTAGTGTGAGTTCCAGGATACGAAGACATCAAGGGCAACGAAATGGGAGATCAAGTCAAGCCAAGAACTTATAAAAGTATTCTTTCGGGTATGCTGTGAAATAGATTTAGGAAAAGGATGCACTCAGATGATCCATAACTCCACTTGTGTAATAATCGACACTCTTTGGCTCCCAGTAAAAATCAGCAGCTCTGAATTATTGGCAGATGGTCATTAGCTCCCTTCATTTCGAGATTATGAGCGTTCGGTTATATGTACGAACAGATTTCTTTAGGGTGACCGATGCAGGAGCTACTTCGGCTCTGCAAGAGTCCACTTTTATACATATAGTTAATCGAATTCTTCAGGACTTAGACTACCACGTAGAGAAGAAACTGACTGATTGTTTTATTGGTTGGTAAGCATTCGCCACTCATGTCTACGACCTACTTTTATGGTGGTATCAACTGGAAATATCCACCGGATGCCGTTGGCAACTGTCAGGTGGCGAAAAGACATATTGAGATATTGTGTTATCCGGATTTGCGGAGCTTTTTCTTTTACTGATAGTCCAAAAAATCTTTTATGGCACAACCCAATCTCTGAAATAACAGGGCAATGGGTTTGACTAAGAACTCTTAGTGTAAATTAAGTAAATGCCTTGTCCTCTAGGAATGAGGTGTTAACACTGACATAAGAACTCTTAGTGTAAAATAAGTGAATGCCTTGTCCTCTAGGAATGAGGTGTTAACACTACTTCAGACTATATTAAGCCCAAAAAATTTTCCCCAATTAATACCGGGGCTTATAACATTAAAGTAGCGCCTGCGATTGAAATCCAAATCGAAGGAAGAAATTTGTTGGTTAAAGGTGGGGCTTAGGTGAGTGACTGATTTTTGCTAAGATCTGTTGTGAAGGATATAGGGCTCCAGATCATCAGTAAGAAGCTTGCATATGTCTCGCGACAGTCATAAAATATTTCTTTCGATACCCTGGAGCGTCGTAGACAAGCGGGAGCAGTGGTGTTGATTTTAATGCCACCAAAACTCTGGCTGATTGTCATGAGCTGAAATTCTGGTATGTTTGAGGTATAGTTAGTTCTCTAGCCAACACAATTGATTAATTTTTTACTCAATTTCATTTAGATGATTAATTCAGTCACTAATATGCAGCATATGTCGCAAAGGCTGCGGAATAAAATTTATCGAACTAAAAGGGCGAGGAGGATAAAAGCTCTGATATGATTTTTTTTTTTTTTTTTTTTTTTTGGTTTAGCTAGTTAAAGCGTAGCCCGACTATCGAACGGAAGGATGTTAGATCCATGCCAACCGAATCAATTGCTGCTTCAAATTATGCTTTTGCACGGGAACTAAGTTTTGTACTAAATAAAATAAAGCAATAATTCCAGCAGTTAAATATATATTTTTTATTTTTAATCCGCATACTAAGTGAAACGAATCAATATTTTTAAGCGTATGCTGCTGGAAACAAAGTACACACTATATAAGAAGAAGACTTATTACCTGCAGTTTCTGAAAGGGTTAAGCAATAATGACTGACATTAAAGTCTTTTGATAGTAAGAGGCATTAAGAGCAGTTTAATATTGTAAATTCGCTTTTACTCCTTCGAGCCATAAATCCTCACTTTTTGCGATCCTCGGTCGAATTTTTTGTATTGATTTGGAATACTTTTGACAGTGAAAAGACATTTTTGAACGCAGGAAAATGGAGCAGCAAATTTTGCTACTGCCTAAAAAAATGACATTAAATATGAGTGATTTTTTGCGCTTCCGCTACTGTTGTCAACAAATCACAATAACAATTTCAGCTTTTATAGCGCTGCACGTTGGGGCAAAAGGTATCAATAGCAAGGATTAATTGAAAATTTTGAAACTTTTCCAAATAAATTTTGATACCAAAAATAAAAATAATAACAATAATAACCATTTCATAATATTCAACGGTTTCATGACATTTCATTGTCATAGTTTAACTTTTTTCACGTTAAAAATATATCAAAAAATTTTAATTATTAATATAAATAATTTTATATTACTTTAAATAAAACATTTCAAATGGAACAATCAACTTCAAGTAATCGATTATTAAGAAAAATGTTACAATACTGCAAAAATTTTATTTTCCTGAAACAACTCCATTTAAAATAAAAAAATATCAACTCTAATGGCACTCAAATCCTTGCATTCACCCACTTCCAAAGTTTCACTGTGGCTGCATTTACTTTTAAAAATAAAACCAGGAATTCATGCATAATTTATATTGAATATCTTTACAGTAGTTTTCAAAATTATGGGATGCTTCAGTTAACTTTTTCGCTTAGCGTACGTTTTGTTTAATAGAACGAAAACTATATATATATATATATATATATATATATATATATATATATATATATATATATATATATATATATATATATATATATATATATATATATATATATATATATATATATATATATATATATATATATATATATATATATATATATATATATATATATATATATATATATTTTTTTTTTTTTTTTTGAGTTAAACTGAAGCCCTTTCATTATCATTGTAAAATATGAAGGAAACTATTCTTCTATAGTTTGTACTAAATTTACTTGTTTAAAGGAACTGTCATAGGGAAGATTATTGAAGAAAATACTAACATTGCAACGACAATTATAGTCAAAATAGTAAAACGATCAACTACGGAAAAAGAAATTGCAATTAAAAAAGAATTATTTCTATAAACAATTTCAGTTCTTTTGATTTGTTAGTTTCTATACCTTTTATTTTTCTTGGGTGCTATATACGCAAACCCTATTCTTTTAAAGCGTAAATGTATTACCTCACCTTGCAACAACGAAAAACGTGCATGATTCGTCATATTGGAAAGGGAATATACGAGAACTTGACACATCTACGAATGTCATAATAAAAATAAACATAGTCCCAATAAAAAAGTTTATCTCTCTGTTTTCTAATTTCACCGCCTGTCCTCTCTATCCAATCCCTTTCACAAAGAAGTAACACTTTAAGTAGGTTAGGTTGATTGGAGGGGTGTGATAGCCCATGTCATACGACATACACTTAAGCCAGTGAAGGCTTGTTGTGCGCTCCCTTTAATTATCAAACACAAACTGCCAGAGTTCTGCTGCAGGATTCGAACCTGGGACCTTCGCACTACGTGTCTAGTACACTACCTACTAGTGTACGAAGGCCAGTAAGTAGTAAGTAGTAAGTATTAATTTCCTAAAAAAAGTGTTCCAAGGAAGTTGTGGATATCAAGGCATTATGATGCAGAAGTAGAGAGATAAAGAGAGTAATTTTAACACTTGCTTGTTAATATAGGATGTTCTCTTTTTCGCTTCCTATTCACTGATTTGGAAATGATCGTCATTGTGTAGAGAAGGATACCTTTTTATTTATTTGCACAAAGGCTAGTTTCATATTAAATTAAGAGTTTTTATTTGTCACTGAAAATAAGCTCCACATCTGCAAGGCGTACAAATTCGCCAGTAGTCGCCATTTCGTATTTCTTATGTGAAAGTAATTTCATCATTGTCGACTTTTTTTATTTAGATTTAAATAAATATATTTTTCATAGGAAGGAATTATTTTCAAATCGATTTTCACAATTCTATAGAACTAGTTCCTAATTGACTGGATCCTATGAAGTCAAAAAAAAAAAAAAACAGTAAAAATGTCATTCCTTAAAACAACTTCTTTCTTTTCAATATTGTTTTAACTAGGAATTTTTTTTAACATACTCTCTAGAGGTTACGGCCCTTTAGGAACCAATCTGTGTGTATGACTGCATGTCTAACAACGGTTACTAACATTGAGTGGAGTTGGTAAGCAGACGAGCTCCAAGTAAGATTTTAGCTTAAACCAGGACTACGAAATCAAAAAAATAATCTTATTTACAGTTTTGTGAGAGTAAACCCACATAACAGACCAGTTACTACAAAAGTAAGTCCTGGTTCTTATAGAATCTCCTGATTTATTTAATAACAGTATGATTTATACTGTTTTATTATGTGTACTTTAATTAAAGACCTCAAACCGATACATGGACTCTTCTAAATTATGCCAGCCAACAGCAGAAGCGTGTGGTTACAATAGGACCCCTTGAAGTTCACTTATGTATGTAATGCAATTTTTTCGTATTACATGTCTTAACAACCACAGTTGAGCAGCATTTAAATTAATTTTATATTTGCCAAACTTAGAACAACTTGTTTTAATAGTTTTGATCCTTTATTACTTATATTTAAATTTTTCACAAATAAATATAATTTAATTTCGATTTGTATTTTCGAACATATAAATCTCAACCACACTGGCAATTTTTAACATATAAAATATAAAAGACAACAAACCAAATTGTTTAAAATATAAATCACTTTCCGTAAAAAATTTTTAAAGAAAATAGGAAAAAAAATCCAGGACCGAAAGTAAAGGTTTGCAAATAGAAACTTTAAGCCCACGAGCAATCTTATGTTTTTGCTTATAGAATAAAAACTATAAAATTCTCTACCTGCTAGAAAGCAAAAAAAAAAATACTATAAATCCTTTAAAACTACATACTTTTCATTCGAATACACCGAAGACATCCTTTAGACATGTGGTAGTCAAACAGGCTCTTACACTATATTTTATTTAAGAGAAACTTGTTGAAAGGTTGCATTTGTGTTTTGTGCTTCTAAGCACACACATCCCCACACACACACACACATGCTAATAAAGTTTCAAATGTTTGTGGCTTGGAACAAACTAAAAAAATGCAACGAGAGGAAAGAAACCATAGAACTTTTGGCAAACATTTTCATTATAAAGGATTTTTAAAAGGAAAATACATACTTTTAGGATAACAAATTATAGACTTTTTATTATCTACGAAAGTTATTTTTATTTCCAAATAAGAACAAATTTGGGAATGGAAACATTGAAAGATGAAAGTGCATTAGTTGAAATAACACCCTTCATCGTACGAAAATTACATTTGACTTTTGGCTTGTTATTTAATTTTCCACTCACTGCGTTACATGCACTGGGCTCCTTCTTACCATTAACGATATCCGACTGACTCTTGATGTAGTGATTGAAATACAATTAAATTTATCGTTCAAATTAAATCTCTCGAAAGAGGAAGAAAATGCCATGCAAAGTTTTATTAAAAAAACTCAACATTTTGTTTAAAAAATCTTATCACTCAGCGAAACTTTAAATTTTTCAACAAATTCGCAATTTCAAAATCTATTACAAACAAATGCAAAAAATAAATTTCGAAATTTAAAAAAAAAAATAGGAAACGGCCAAAACATATAAACTTGATAGTGAAGTCAACACTTATTGTAAATTATAATTATTACCAAAAAAAAATATAAAAAATTTCACATATTTGAAATGGCTTTAAAAATTTCTCCAAAAATAGGTAATAAAAGAAATACAAAAATTTCTGGAACAAAATTTTGGACACCGAAATTTCAGCAAAAATAGATCTAAAGTTGTATTAAAATAAATCAAAAACACATACAAGAAAAGCAAAAAATTAAACAGAAATAGAAATTTCTCAAAATATTAGAAATATCTCCAGATAAAATCTCAAGTTAAAAAAGCTATTAGAAAAACATTTGAATTTTAAATAAAAACTTTAATTTTGCATAAAAAAAATTTTTTTAACTAAACTCATATAAAAATTTCAGAGAATATTCCCGGTCAAAAAAGAAGTAATTTCACAGGTAAGCAAAAATATAAAAGTTTCAACAAAAAATTAAAAATTCGAAAAAACTAAGAAAAATATACGATTCAATAATTAATTTAAATATATATTAAAATATATAAAATTCCTGTAAAGAAATATATATTTGTCGGCAAACTCCTCACTAATATGAGACTGAAACTCAAAAATCAAAAATCCTCCAAAATACTATTCTCACGGAAACATTTTAAGAAAAATTATTAATTTAAACAAAAAATACAAAAATAACAAATTCAGAGCTTCACAATAAAATCGAAAATATACAAAAAACATTACTCGTGTTTAATGAATTTAAAAAAAAAATTAAATGGATTCAATCAAATTTATACTTCATATTAAAAATTAAAAAAATACACTGGATTCAAAATTTAGGAAAAAAATAGCAATTTCACTGCTTAGTCAATGATGTCCCACAAAATTGAAAATTAGTATTCAATAAATTTTGTAAAGAAAATTCGAAGATCTCATTTCAAAAATTTTCCAAAATCTTGTAGAGCACTCCTGGTTTATTCAAAAAATGTGGCAATCCAGTGGTTTCTTCAGGGTTATGATTTTTACCAAAACTGATCATGCTACCAAAAAAAATTTATTTCCTAAATAAAATAAAAATTACTCAAAAAATATCTAATACTAAAATTAAGAATTGGTAATTAAAAAACTCCAATAATTCATAAAAAATGTAATGTAAAAAAAATTAAATCGTCATTAAAGGGAAATTCCGTACAAAAAATCGGCGACTTATAGTGGAATTGACAATATTATCCAAAATAAATACACTAAAAAATTCCAATTTTCAAAAATTTTCAACTTCAAAAAATATTACAATTCATTGAAATAAATTTTTAAAGAAATTTCTCCACAAAAGGTTGAAAACTTTTATAAGAACAAATAATTTCATCAAGAAATTAAATATATTTGAATATACTGCAATTTAACTAAAATTTTTTTTCTAAATTCTAAAAATTATGAGCAAATTGAAGTGTGCAAGATTTCAAAGTTTTATGAGAAATCGAAATTTTAAATTAATTCATACCCGAGTAAATACTCAAAGAAAATCTTGGGATCAGAATGTTGTGCAAACTTGGTTAATTGCAAATGGTTATAACATAGACGTGTCCTTGCAGGATGTTCTCTTTTTCTATTCCTATTTTGTGGAGAAGAGTAAATTTATTTCTGATTTATTTCTTGCATAGAAACTAATTTTATATTATACTAGCTGACCCGGGCAAACCTTGTTTTGCCTTCAAATTTGCACTAAATCGACATAGCAATTATTGTTCAAATAAAGGTATCGGGCTAATTAACCCCGCTACACGCTGGTTAAGGACCCAATGCCTTCAGCAAAACGCAGCATAGGCTTATCGCGCTAATCTCTATTGGGCAAAACAAAAAAAAAAACAAAATATTGGGCCATCTGTCGGACGAACTTCAAACTACACAGAAACACTCCTCACGTCCCATAGAACATGTATATAAAGTTTGGTCAAAATCGGTGCAGTAGTTATTGAGTTACGGTGCAAAAACACACACAAAACTAAGTATTGCGCCATCTGTCGGACGAACTTCAAACTACACAGAAACACTCCTCACGTCCCATAGAACATGTATATAAAGTTTGGTCAAAATCGGTGCAGTAGTTCTTGAGTTACGGTGCAAAAACACACAGAAAACTAAGTATTGCGCCATCTGTTGGATGAACTTCAAACTACACAGAAACACTCCTCACGGCCCATAGAGCATGCATATCAAATTTGGTTAAAATCGGTCCAGTAGTTTTTGAGTTTAGCGATCACGAACATACACATAATTTTTATGTACATATAGCTGACACCGTCAGCTCAAAATATCTTCGGAACTACATAACCTATTTAAGAGTTTGATATCTCGTTTAGAAGAACATAACAACGGCTTTCCAAAAAAAGTAAAATAAAATTAAAAAAGCACAAAAAATAAATATATGTATATGTCATTGGTGGTGCAATATGAAAATTGCATTTTGCCACGCCCCTCCGCCCACAGACCGAAAATAAAAAATCGGACTTCACAGTGTCACCCTCCCGAGTATTCTGAAGGTTCCCTGAAAATTTCGTCAAAATCGGCCCAACCGTTTTGGAGCCATTACGTTACATACATACATACATACATACATACATACATACATACATACATACACACATCCAATTTTATATATATAGATTGGGATCCTTTATTTGCCACTGACAACCAGCTCCACATCCGTCAGGCGTACAAATTCGGAAGAAGTATTTCATATAAAAGAAGATTGTTCAAATCGATTTTCACAAATTTATAGAAATAGTTGTCATTTTAAATTAAAATTTTAACAATTGGATCCAAGGAAGTGGAAAAAATGCACTAACGGCAATGAAATGTCATCCCTTAAGATCAAGTTAAATTTGTTTCACTGATTAGTGAACAAAACCGCTGAGTGATCGAGGTGATTCAGAGGCATAGACCTCAAATTTTTCACCCCTCAGTCTGCTACAAGCGTTCAAAAATACCACTTGCTTATAAATTTCCAATGGTGTAGGGTGTTTTCGCTCTGAAAAAGAAATCTGTTTATTATAAAGAAAATTGAGTCTTCAGAAAGTCAATGAGTTTCTTCACACAAATTTAAATTTCGTTTTCTATTTTCTTTCAGGTGATTGCCTTTTCTTAGTTTTATTTTTTACCAAAAATTCTAAAGCATACGTTAAGGAATAGTAATAAATTCATGTGTGTAAGGAAGAGGATACTCACAGACTAAGAAAATTAGTCTTATTTCAAAATCAATATAAAAATATCGAATATGGCTGAAATGAGAGGCTCAAAAATTTTAGTAAAATGTTGGTGTATACATACATAGAAATTTATCTAACAAATAAAAGCAAAGATTGTTGAATCTTAATACACACTTTTGCAAATAGTAAAATCAAATCTAGCTTCCATACGCCTAAAAATATGCAAATATTTGGTATATTATAACAGGCTGGCACTAACGTCATTTAAAAATCCTGCTTGGGAAAGGCCAAGACATCTCCAGAACAAATGTAGAGTTTCTAATAGGCGAAATTGTTTTTCCTTCGAAAAAGGGCTAGAGCCCCTCCCCCTCTCAAAGAAAATTTTTTAGTGACACTAATGTAAAAATTTTAAATTTTATAGCAAAACTCAATGTCAACATTACGTTTATTGCCTTAGAGCCCTTCTATTTCTTTTGCACTTATTTTTGTAAAGGGTATAGTCAACCACATCCTTTCAAAATTTAAGCTCTCACGTCATTAGATAGAAACCACTAATAGAAAAACTGTTAGTATCGTAAATATTTTACTGTCAGTTGTTAAGAAAGCTAAGCCCAACCTCATTACTAAAGTGCATCTCGGCATTTTTTTGAACAAACAAAAACTCGTTTGTTCACTTCTAACACCTTGTCTTAGTTTTATACACGCATTCAACATGATTTTTCAATTTCCAAATTTCTCCGCAGTTTGTTTTTGTTTTAGTAGGGAATTCTTTTTAGCTGAAGCTGCTTTCAACGCTATACCACTGTTGACCTTAATTTTGAAATTCGTTGCCATTCGTGGCAGTTTTTTTTTTCTTCACATATATTTACCAGCTTTTTATTTTGGGACTTACATTTCCAATTTTTTCAGGTTCATGTAAAATAGTTCTTGTTATTCTTTAGCTCTGTGTGCCACAAAAATTGTAATAATTTTCAAAGGTTTTAGTTTTAAGTCAGAATAGGACTATGATGCGCATACGATGCTAAACACTTACACATACGAATATACATAAACAGATGGAGAATAGTTAAATAAAAAAATAACAAACGACTTTCAATTTGATCCCTGCTCCAGCATAGAAAATCCCTTAAAAGGTGGCGATGTAGTGGAAAATGTGAATGTAAAGGGCATTCAAATAAGAGAAAAACGTTATTTTCAAATCTAAGGCGATCGTGTTGCTTTAACAGCGTATAATAAATTTTTTTTCTATCGTACAGTAACAGAATCTCCATGGAGAGTTGCACGATCGAAAATGAGGTTCAAAATATTTAGACCATATTGTGATATTGTTGTTCAACATTTGAAAAATCATGATTAAGGCTAAAAAAAAACTAAGCAGTCAGGAACATAAATAATTTACTAAATATCGCAAGATACAGCTTAAATTTGTAAACAAGATAATTTTTAAAATCTCAACAAGGATATAAGTACCAACCATTTATCCTATTTATTAAATATGAGATAAAATTAGATTCTGAGAACATCGAAAACTCACCGAAAAGCCATAGAATACTCATAAAGCAATGATATGGGTACCGCCCATAAATCCTTTCCCGAAAAATTTACTTTTTTTCTTAATATAGCAAAAGGTGCTATAACAATACTTATAATTAGAAATTTTATAGCAATTCATATGAACTATTAAATTTTTAATTGAAAAATTATCATTTTACCTGTTAGAAAACGTCTATGAAAATGCATGTTATTGACGAAATGTGATAAATTTGTTTCTTTGATTCTCAATAATAGTGTCCTCTACGATACATATAAAATTAAAAATCATCCCTTGCACTCCATCAAACTCTTAGAAATATTGATCATGCATAAAGTCCTTTAGGTTAGGTTAGGTTAGGTTAGGTTGATTGGAGGGGTGTGATAGCCCATGTCATACGACATACACTTAAGCCAGTGAAGGCTTGTTGTGCGCTCCCTTTCAAACTGCCAGAGTTCTGCGGCAGGATTCGAACCTGGGACCTTCGCACTACGAGTCTAGTACACTACCTACTAATAAAGTCCTTTAAGTAATTTTTAATAATATAAAAAAATATATCCTTATTAAAGTTAATCGCAAGTAATTATTAAAAAAATTATTACTTGTTGTGGGTTCTGGTGTCAGTTAGACAGCTTTGACTTTAGCGACGACCTTTTTGACGGCAGAAGTAGTATATTATAAAAATGGTTTGTATTTTGATGAGTCCAAATGACTCGGATGCAATTTTCCATTGGGTTTTGGTTACAAAAATTAAAAGCGATCCTCAATAGTTTAGAGGAAGATTTTAACGCAAGCACTCTGTTTAAGTATTCAGTAAGCACCCATTTGTTCGGGAATATCGCAGCGATCTGTACGATATACAGAAGAAGCCGCTTAGTGGCCGCCTGTAAGAATTCAGGCCCAAATAGGACCTGTAATTGCGTTTCAGCAGAATGGTGTTCCATTGCATACCGCAAATATTGCCATTAACATTTTACATGAACGATATTATATCAAGATGCACAGTGGGGAAATTTAAAGTATTTTGGTCGGATTCGAATATGAGAAAATGGAAAAATTCTGCTGTTTTTTTCCGCTTAAACAAGATTATTGTTTACGCTGATTTCTGATAAAAGAAAATCGTTTCATTTAGGCGCTTTAAAATTTGTTCTCTACGTCGAAAATGTAAAATACGATGCACACTGAAAATAAAATACTCGTATAGCTAATCCAAATAGGAATTAGGAATTATTTTCGAAATTGTGATTATATCAGTTGTGTGTAATACAATTAAAATGAGCCAAAGCTGTGTGGTGTTTGGTCCTTCGTAAATAAATAGGAGTCAATTTTTTTTCCTTTAAACGATCTTCGATTGTCCGAATTCGAAAGTATGTCACTTCTAAACGGTAAGAAAGTTCGAAACAAATTTTAATTTGGACAACAGACAAGTATTTAAACTGAAACCTTGAGAGCATTCCAGATCGGTTTCAGTAGGAAACATTGCAAGATCGGACAAACGATCGTGCAATTGCAGTTAAAACTGCAGTTGAGTAAAAAAAGTACTGCTCAGCCCTCTTCATTGACATTACCCAGTCTTTTGATAGAGTATGGCACGAAGGATTAATTAATTAAATAAAGTGGAATCTACCTGCAAGCACATACAGTTACTTCACTGGTCCCAACTTTGCTATCAGAGAAGGTAACTTTTAAAACACACCACAGCCAATAGAAGCAGAGTTCCCGAAAACAGTATATTCGCACTTGGTATATACCTCTGACGTTTGTTGATGATACAGTTTTTCTAAGCGTCCATGAAAAGCAGCGAGCGATTCACCAATTGCAGGAATAAATTTCAATATTGGGAAAACAACCAAAAACATAAATATTAAGAGTGAACGTGCATAAATGTGTTCATATAAATTTTACATTGCAAAGGAAAACGTATCCCGCATTGAAGTTAATGGGCAATCTTTACCGCAACAATACCTTTTCATTCACCTTGATTGCCGCTTAACATGGAAATCGCACATAGACGCTTGATTGAATTAAAAATGAAAATAAAGGCTGCACAAACTAATTGGCTTATGGGTAGGAATTTAACATGAAGCTTAAATTGCGTATTCATAAAGACCTGCACGTTACCTTGGCTAATAAAAGTGGTTTCAAAACAGTTGTCAACATACACAAAGAAGCTAGATTATTTGAATTTGGAATGATTTTCCGTCATCCCACGTCAAATTTGGTTTATGGACAGACCGGTTTCGGCTTTGTGCCATCTTCAGTGTTCTCGAATACTAGTATTTGACGTGGGATGATGGAAAATCGTTCCAAATTCAAACAAACCCCGTCGGAAGAATATAACAAAAAGCTAGATTATCATCTAAATCCACCTCCCCGCTAAAATCCAAATTAAAGAAGCTCTTAGAGAACACAGCAAAATCGACAGAAACTAGTGTTTCTTTCATGTCTGGCATTAGTTGTACTCAAATATTTGAATACTTGTTGTCAGTTCAATTTAAATTGAAGATTCAATAAAAAAAATAATAAAAAAAAATTGCAAAAAAATTCTTTTAAAATATTTGTGATTTTTCCTTACAACCCTCATTAAAAGCTAGAGAAAAAAAATACGTTTTCGCTCAGTTTGGAACTCATTTTCTTAATTTTTCACAAACCATTAGTCCAGTATTTCCAAGGTATCCGAACCATTGATTTTCGTAATTGTTTCCTTTCTTGCAAGTTAAACAACAAAATCTAAAGGTGTTGAATACAAGACCCTACTTTCCCGCGCATACAATTTATCGAAACAGTTTTTAATTTGTTTCAGCATCGGCCAGTGCTTATTGAAAACCCCTTTATGTCAAAAACTGCATTTAGACATGTGTTTGTTCTCATACATACTAATGCAAATGCATATGTGTGAATAGAATTATTTTCTGTGTAGTGTGTTCAAATAATGAATACGAGCAGTCATTGCACTATGGCCCAAAATTGTTCAGGTATTTTAAATGGGATGTTTATGAGCACAGCCAATGGTTTAAGGAATTAATGATGTTCCGAAAAAAAATTCATTCCTACAAAAACAGTGCACCATTTATTACAATTCTTGTTACTTTACCCACAGTGTTCTGTGGGTTAAAGGAATGTCAGTAAATATAATAGTCTAATTTTTTTCTAATTTTAAACTTAATTTACCATTGTTTATTTATGACTGTGGTCGCCGTATTCTCATATGTTTATGGAGGATTATATATATTTGCAAGCTTAACATTAACACATTTATCCAACCATAAAAAACAACGTGTTCCTTATGATTGTGACTTTGTATTTAAGTTATTTATGTTGGATTTGGATTTGGTTAAAAAATAATTTAAATATGTAAATAAAATTTGAATAGGACTATTTGTTTTATGCTTGTAATACCATGTAAGAGTATTTGCGGGCTATCAGCTTAGACGTGGCATTAACATAAAGTCGGCAGAGCAATGATATTAATATGTTCATGTTCTTGTATGTGGCGAATACGTGTTGATATTCATGTTACAATAAATCACGTATAAATTTTTCGTATGGCAAACTTCATGGTGAACATTGTTGTTCGAACATATGTTCGGGCAACGAATGGGGCAAATGAAGGAAACATTAACATGAGTAATCGCTCACGTCATATGTTGCAACTATGCTTCATTGTGTAGTTGCATCTGTGAGCAACCACTCTGTGAGTGTAACAGCTCAATCTTTAAGATATTGAAAACGTATGTATATGAGAATGAACGCAAGGTGATATACATGAAATATAAAACTACCCGGTGAGGAAAACCAGAAACTGTTCTAGAGGAATGAAATTTTCATTGCTTCCACAGTATCCGCTAGTGCATTTTTTGGACTTCTTAGGAAGCGAACTTGATAAGATCTTAAAAACGATACTTATCTCAAGTTTTTAATTCAAATTTATTACTTTCAAACAATAAAAAAATAATACGTATATTAGAATTGGCATAGAGTAAACCAATTATTACAAGGCCAGTTAACTTTATGCAAAAAGTTCACTTTATACAGACTCAAAATAAATAAAAGTACAAAACATGAACATCTTATTGCTTCTCTTCCTCAAGAAGTGATGGTTTATGTTATTGATGTGATTCAGAATCCTTCACCTGAAAATCGTTATATTTCCCAATCAAAAGAAGTTATATATACTTTTGTCAGATTCTGCTATATGCGACCAATTTACTGGACGTAATATTAATTCAGATTTTGCCAAGAACTCTTAATATTCCGTTAGTACGTACAGATATTGTCAATACTGATGACATACTGAAATTAGCAGACAACATTAGCGTTAGGCTGCATTGTGTGCTAATGTCGCTAAAGGGTAATGTAATGGCGGTTTCTTACACAAATTTGTGTTAGTATAATGATAAATACTTGTCTATTTTCCTCTATATTAAGTTGCTGTATAAAAAGAATGTGTTAGAATTATGGAAACCTTTGTTTATAATATAAAACACATTCGAGGTTACACTATATTCTTGTTGATCTCTTGTAAAATATAGTTTAAAGGCTTAAAATGTCATGTTTAACAGTGTCATTAAATTTATTTATTCTGTCTATAATTTCATGCTCTTGCCAAGTTTGTGGTGCCTCCATATACGAGTACATGCACAACTTCAAAATTTTTGTTATTATGGTAAACATATCGTGATCTTAGTACGAACAAGTAAAATTTATAAATTATAGGGCCTAATAGAAGGCCTTTGCAAGAAGTCATAGGGACTCCTGGTCTCAGGAAATGTATATTTTTACAACGACTTTCCTATTCAATACACTGATCACGAACTCTAGGATGGTTTTGAAAAATTTATACTTTTTCCAAATAGTCAGTGGGAAGGGTTTGAAACAAGTGTCCTTTAGGAAAATTTTTGTTTTCACGAAGTTTCCTTGTAGTATTTCGGAATGATTAAAAATAACAGAAGGTAAGGCATTAAAATTATTCGATACACAACTAAATAAATTTCTATTGATGCATTTCACTTTTTTAATATTTTTGTTTGTTTTTTGTAAAGCGTCCTAAATAAAGGAAAATATAGTCTCTACTAAAATCCAAGTAATTCACAAAAAGACTTTAGTCGAGGGTATGGAATTATTAGTTACAAATCAAAACAGAGTTTTAGTAGAATTTCGATCTGATTACAGTTTTATTAAAGCGACACTTCCGAAAGTCTACTGGTAAAGCGAACCCTAAAAGTTGAAAGTTTCAGTCCGTTTAAAATTCCTAAAATCTTTAACTATTTTGAATTTTAAAAAAGGAGGTCCTCGTAGTGTTGTTAGAATGACTGAATTTTAAAGGTGTCTAAAATTTTTACAATTAACCTTGCAAAAGGCCTAGAAACCCATTTAAATGCTATCAGTGATAAAATACAAATTATTCTTTCTGAAATCTTTAAAATTTTTGCAAAAGATGATTTCTAAAGGCCATGAAATAAGGGGGTCTCAATAAATTTCCTAGAGAACTGAAATTTTAAGTACTTTTAAATTTTATGAAGGGAGGATTCACATCTACTTAAGAGCTTTTTGAAAGCAAAAGCAGTCGTTTTCGAAGTCCTGCAATTCAAAAACCATTTCATTTACGCAGTCTAAAAGTCTTGTTGAACCTTCGTAGTGAACAGACGTGTTAGCGGAGTTTTTTTACATAGTAAACAAAAAAAATACAAACAAAAAAAATATTCGTAATAAGTACTGATTCGTAATAAGTACGGGTTTTTGTTAAAATTTGCTTTATTTGCACTAATAACATTTTTCATATAATCTGAAACAACAAAAACAAAAAAAAAAAACAACCGTAAACAAAGTGACTGAGGAATACTCTGCATGAGTACCTCAAAAACAAACAATTGTGAAGTGAGTTCTAACGGCAGAAATGCCTATTTTACTGTGAGTTCAGAAGCTCTTAATGCAAACAATAAAAATAAAAAAATTGATGATAGTCTTTTTCTAACGGCAAAGCCAATTTTACGTGAGCGATCAAATTCGCTTACTCCGATGCCAAGTAGTGATTCTCTATCATTACCGCTGCCTAGTACTTCTTTATTTAAATCGGCGCCATTATCCGCTCCGGGCTCGTGTTCTTCACTTAACCAAGTTATCACAATAGACAAGAGTATTCAGAAACCTAAGGTGCCTGTCGGAATGGACAGATATATTACAGTAGTAAAGCGCGGGCGTAGCCCAAATTCGTCTAAAATCTCATCGGTTCCCAAGATATCCAGGGATAACGACGCCGCCCCAGTTAACCGTCAAAATCGTTTTAAAATATTGCAGAATGACAACGAAAAACCCGAAGCATCCTCGAAAAAAACCTCCAAACCACCACCCATCTATTTGAGGCAAAAAAATTCTAACACACTTATCAAAAAACTAATCTCGGTCATTGGTGAAAAGGCATTTCACATTGTTCCAATAAAACGTGGTAACATTGACGAAACAAAAGTTCAAATATATAATGAAAAAGATTTCCGGAAAATGGTTAATGAATTAGAAAAAAATAAAACAAGTTTTTACACATTCCAGCTTAAGAGCGCCAAGGGCCTACAGGTCGTATTGAAGGGCATAGATTCTTACGTTGTCCCTGCTGAAATAAAAGATGCTCTCACCCTCCAGGGATTTAAGGTAAAGAATGTCTCTAACATAATAAACAGGGAGAAGATCCCCCAACCCCTATTTCGCGTTGAACTGGAGCCAAATGATGTAATACTGAAGAAAAATGAGACCCATCCCATTTACAATTTAAAATATCTATTATACCGGAAAATCACAGTTGAAGAACCACACAAGCGTTCTGGTCCCGTACAGTGCCATAATTGCCAAGAATATGGCCATACGAAAACTTACTGTAAATTACCTAGTGTTTGTGTTGTGTGCGGTGAATTACACAATACTGCTATTTGCAATAAGTCGAAGGACCAGAAGGAAAAAAAGTGCAGTAATTGTGGAGGTAATCACACTGCTAACTACAGGGGATGTCCTGTATACTCTTTCGTTAAACAGGCTATGAGTCAAAAGATTAAAGTAGTCCCAGCGCAAGCAGGAAATACGTACTCCGCCAATTATCCTGTAATGGCCCAACCAATCTCTACACAAGTATCGTATGCTGACGCTGTGAAGATCAACTCCGTAACCATGCAAAAAGTGTCACCACCAACTAATACAACAAATGCAAATGCAAGCTTTAATTTCAATCGCCTTGAAGCTACTATTGACAATTTGGTGCAAACAATAAACAACTTTACAACAAATATGACTAGCATGATGCAAGAAATGCTGCGAATGCAGAACACACTGCTTCTAGCATTAGTTAACAAGCCATGAACACGTTAAAGTTATGTTTCTGGAACGCAAACGGCATTCGCCAACATAGAAACGAACTAGAGCACTTCCTCACGGTGAAGAATATTGATGTAATGTTGGTATCTGAGACTCATTTGACTTCGAGAAGCCTTTTTAAAATGAGTGGCTACACCTTATATGATACAAAGGACCCGAGAGGAAGAGCATGCGGAGGATCGGCAATTCTAATAAAGTCAAGACTCAAACACTACATTCTTGAGAACATTTGTGAGGACCATCTGCAGGCAACAAATATTTGCATTGAAAATTTTTGTACAAATTTCGTGATATCATCCATTTACTCCCCTCCCAGATTTTCAATCACTGAGGATCAATACGAGGATTTTTATAAAACTCTTGGCCCTTGTTTCATAGCAGCTGGCGACTACAATGCAAAGCATACGTTCTGGGGGTAGCATTGTTCAACACAATTTCAAAAATGGGTTTGGATGTCATTTCGAGCGGGGAGCCCACTTATTGGCCAACTGACATACAAAAAATTCCGGATGTTATAGATTTTGGGGTCATGAAAAATATCCCTAGGGATTTAATTCATGTTGAAGCTTCACATGATCTCTCCTCCGATCACTCTCCCACGATCGTTACAATTTGCAGCCCACTAAGAACTGACTTACCTCACCCATATGTGAAGATGATAAATCGTGTTAACTGGCTGGGGTTCAAAAAATATCTCAGTAGTCATTGTACGGAAAACATCAGGCTTAGAACTTCCGATGATATTGAATTCAACATTGCCAATCTTACTGAAAATATTAAACAGGCTGCTAAACATGCCACTTCCTCCTCTCCGCAGACTGGGTTTAATAGAATTTATTCTGCGGACATTGAACGTCTCGTATGTGAAAAAAGAAGAGCTAGAAGGGAATGGCAACAGCACAGATCACCCCAACATAAAATCAGACTTAGAGAATGCACTAAACGACTCCATGAGTTGCTTGCATCTGAAAAATCTGCATCTCTTAAGAACTATCTGGAAGGTCTCGATGTCACAGCAGCATCTAATTACTCCTTGTGGCGCGCAGCTAGAAAACTTAAAACACCCGTTGAGTTTAAACCACCCCTGCGCACTTCGACCGGAGGTTGGGCAAGAACCAATACTGAAAAAGATAACATATTTGCTGAGCATTTAAAACACGTATTTACCCCAAATTCATGTACTGGTGCTGTTGATTTGCCGAGTGTAGTTGCTCTACCCCCTCGACCCATGAAGTTTAAGATGCGTGATGTACAAAAACTAATTGCTGAAACCAACCAGAAGAAAGCTCCGGGTATTGATGGAATTAGTAACAAGATGCTGATGCAGTTGCCTCGTGTTGCTATTAAAATCCTGTTATTTATTTTTAATGGCATTTTACGACTGGAATATTATCCACACAGCTGGAAACTTGCTATGATCAAAATGATTCCAAAGGCGGGCAAAGATCTTACGAAGGCTGAGTGATATAGGCCAATAAGTTTATTGCCAACAATTTCAAAGCTCTTCGAAAAGCTGCTAATGACTAAATTGTCCCCAATTCTAACTAATAATGGGTGTATACCGGATCATCAATTTGGTTTTAGAAGTCAGCATAGCACCATTGAACAAACTCATAGATTGGTTCATTTCATAAGAAGAACATTTGAAGAAAAGAAGTATTGTTC
Source organism: Germaria angustata (assembly GCA_963681545.1). NCBI lineage: Eukaryota > Metazoa > Arthropoda > Insecta > Diptera > Tachinidae > Germaria > Germaria angustata. The sequence continues at coordinate 83,487,788 of OY813001.1, read as the reverse complement.
TTCCCTCTTTATTGATGTCTCTCAGGCATTTGATAAAGTGTGGCATGAAGGCCTAATTTTAAAACTGAAGACACATTTACCAATAAACATTGTAAATCTTTTGGAAAGTTACATTCTTGCCCGGAAGTTCACTGTTGTGGAAGAAGACTTCATGAGTGTGCCTGAAACTATCTCATCCGGTGTGCCACAGGGTAGTATACTGGGGCCAGTTTTGTATTTGATTTATACCTGTGATATGCCTCTGAGCAGTAATATCCTAACTTCTACATTTGCTGATGATACAGCCTGCCTTAGCATGCATGAAAACCCTCACGAGGCATCCCGATATCTTCAGGAACATATTAACCTGTTGGAGCTGTGGTTGAACTTATGGAGAATAAAAGTAAATGAACAAAAGTGTGTTCATGTCACATTTACTCTACGAAGAGACACTTGTTCCCCCATTCGAATCAACAATCAAGTTGTTCCGCAACATTCACAGGTGAAATACCTTGGTATACACCTTGACCGACGGCTTACATGCAAACACCACATTGATTCTAAGCTGACACAAATGAAGCTTAAATTAACCCAGATACATTGGTTGATTGGTAGAAATTCTACCCTCAGTCTAGATTGTAAACTTTTAATATACAAGTCGCTTTTGAAACCCATATGGTGTTACGGAATTCAGCTATGGGGCACTGCTTCAGCTTCCAATGTAGAGAGAATCCAACGAATGCAAAACAAAATTTTAAGGTTAATAACATCGGCTCCTTGGTACATGAAAAATTCAATTTTACATCGTGATTTAAATATGCCACTTGTGACTGCAGAAATTGCAAAATATGCAGGCAAATATTTAACAAAACTCGAGTCCCATCCTAATCCCCTTGCTCGTAACATCTTGAACTTTCCTGGACACATCCGCTTAAAAAAGAGGGATACTACGGCCTTAACACGCAACGCAGATGAAACTTTTTGAAAATAATTTTGTGCTTAACACGACATTTATGTATTTTTAATTATTATCACTAAGTTTATGTCCGACACTGGTTGGGCCTAATTATTCTATCTATATTTAAGATTTGAACACTTTTTGTTAGTTCAGTTCTGAAGATACAAAAAATAAAAATTAGTGGGAAAAAAAAAATTTAGGCAGTAGCATTGTAGGTGTTATAAAGAATAGTCTCATGACACTCGGTCTTTTTATTGGTGTTATTCGATGTAATTTCAATATTTACCGAAAATTTAATTTGAGATTTCAATCGGCCTCGAATTAAATAATTTTGCCTCTGGTGTTATTAGACCCTCCTCCAAGTTTAAGGCCTTTTTGGTACCACTGTACCACTGAATATAATCTCTTATCATCCAGTAAGATTTTTAAATTTTTTTCAAGAAACTTTCTTTTAAAATTTTACCAATGATCTTCTAGAAGGCCTGAAAAATCAGGGCTTTGTGAAGTTAACGTGTGCAAGGAATTTAAGTTTCTCACAAAGTGTTTTTCAGTATCCCAAAGTTCTTTTATTTTTTGTTATGTTCTACAAGGTAATTAGTTCATTATGTGTGATATATGTGAAGGGTTAAGCTGCAAGTGAGTTATTTTTGTATTGTGTGTTTTCTAATGTTGCTTAACCCTTGTAAATTTCAGTTAATTAAGGGCTCAGGTGTGAAGTATTTTAAGATAAATTTTTAAGGTAAATTTCAGTGTATTTAAGAGAAAGCTTTTGGGCAGAGGTCTAAATTCTGCTTAAAAGCAAATTTGAATATGTCTAAGAAAATAAAGCGGAAAATGCAAGACTTGTTTTACAGAAAATCATAATTGTTTTCACTTTGCTATTTTACTTTTTTTGCATATTTTTTTCAAATATCCTAATAAAGTTTATAAACTATTACACAAAAAACCCTCTCATTCGCTTATCATCCACCTGTGCAAATGCACAAATTATTAAGTTGTTCCTTTATTGAACTGACAGCTTGAAAACATATTTTTAACAGCAACAAAAGTGTCAACAAAATGTTTATGTTAAATGCAAAATGTTTCCTGATTTCCTTTTGCCACTCTATATTTGTACTTTGTTCACAATGTTTTAATAAAAACTTTGCGTAAAATACGACCAATAAATAAGCTTCTTCAGGACACATTTTCATTCTTTTAATCCTCTCTCCGTTTCGAAGCATAGAAAATATAAAAAAATCAAACATAATAGCTGCTACAGAATTAAAACTTCTTTTAGTGAAACAGAAGTTTGTTTAAAAAAATCCTGCTGTTTATTGTAATAAAAGATTCAATATTTTCCTTTAAGACAAAAGAACACGAAAAAGTTTATTACTACGGAGCACGACCAAATATTTGCAAATAAATAATGAAATATTTTAAAGTTTTAAAGAAAAGAGTGGGAGTACCCTTTTAGCAAGTTGTATAATAAAAGGCAAGAGACAAGCATAATGAATTAACTTTTTCGTGATTCATTTAAAAATGCTGTGCAGCCATCTCTTATACATTTCAGGATTTTTTATGAATTTTGGTTTTGGCATATATTGGCATATTAAGCCTTAGGCGTAGATTGACATGGATAAAGATGTGCAACACTAAATAATATATGCAATAAAGAACAAAATATGCAAAAAAGAACCAAATCGGACGATGCCAAATTTCTCAACATAAAATAAAGAGTGATCCAGCCATAATGCACGCTGTTAATTGTCAATTTTTTCGCCGAAATTAATTTGACATTTCTTTGTTTCAGTGTTTGACAAATTTACTAATGGAATTCAACCATGTTGGGCACTACGACGAGTCGTCCATCTCACGAGCATCACTGATGCGAATTTTGAATAATGATTTGAATTTACACTCTTATAAGGTTCAATTGACACAAATTCTGAAGCCTAATGACCATTTCAAGCGTTGTCAATATGCCGAATGGTTGGTTAAACAGACAGAAGTGAATGGTGACTTTACAAAGAAAATCATCAGCGACGAGGCACACTTTCACCTCAGTGGATTCGTTAACAAGCAGAATTGTCGCATTTGGGCAAACGAGAATCCACGACTGATTGTTGAAAAATCGATGCGTCCACAAAGAGTGACTGTTTATTGCAGTTTATGGGCTGGCGCCGTCATCGGGCCATGGTTCTTCGAAAAAGAGGTCGGCCAAGCAGTTACCGTGAATGGTGTTCGCTATCGCGAGATAATGGAACTCATATGGCAAGAAATTGGGGATATGAACCTGGACGATATGTGGTTCCAACAGGATGGTGCCATTTGTCACACCGCCGACAAAACAATGGCCATTTTGTGCGAGAAATTCAATGGCCGTGTTATCTCACGTCGTGGCGATGTTAATTGGCCGTTAATTTGACACCGTTCGACTCCTTTCTTTGGGGATATTTAAAAAAGGAAGTGTACGTCAACAAGCCAAGAACAATTCAATAACTAAATTTTGAGATAATTCGGCACATTAAAGACATTGAACTTAAAAATATGGACCATCGGATAGAGGTATGCCACCCAAGCGAGCATTTCTCTGATATTTTATTTCACGCACAGGTGCTTCTATCACAATAAAAAACATATTAAATTAATTCTCTGAAAACTTTTTGTTTTATTTACAATTAACACCGCGGGTTTTGGTTCGACCATCCTTTAAATAAAATATATTTAAATATAAAAGCCTGTAACATTTTGATTCATATGTAATCTTAAACTTTTTAAAGAATTAGAACTTTATTTCAAATTTAATTTTATTTAAATACTTTTTTCCGGCTTTGTTATTTCAGCGAATTTTCCTTTTTTTCGCGTCCTTCCTGACCCGAAAGTTTAAATAATTTAAAGTGTATCTAATAAAATATTTACTTGGATTTCGCATTTATGCGTGTTATATACCTCATTCGAAGTCTTAAGAATTTTCAATAAATTGGTACAAAATATTTACATTTGATAAAAAATTTACTTTTTCAAATCTCGCCATTTTAACATTTACATCTTATTTCTAAACATTTTCTAATGAGCACATTTTTTAATTTTCAGAACCATATTGAACATAAACATACTTATTACTCGTTTCTTAGCTTCTTTCAATCTCTAGTCTTATCTGTTTCCCAATTCGTCTATCTGATAATATGTCACGTTTCTGATCTCGTTTCTAATTCTATTCAAAGAACTTTCTAAGGCCAGTCAAATTCTTTAATATGTCGTATTCCTAATGCTTATTATACCACAGGTTCAGAGGATATACTCGTATGAATGTCTGCCATTCCGATTGTGATTTCATCAACAATTCTTTGTGACTGATCCCTTAAAGAATAAACATATATTCTAATTCCTTATAGAAAGGAAAGAAGATTTAACAGTGAGACTGCATGTGTTTGCAGTATTCCTAGGAAGCCAGATAACTTACAGATCAAAATATCGAACACAATGTCATAATTTTCTTGGTCTACAATTAGACAAAAGAATCGAAATATATATTTAAAAAAACAAGTTTAGGGAAAGCCTATTACCGAGCTTGAAATCCAACCACTCCGCTTTATATTTATCAGCCAATACGGCTTGCTTAATTGATTTAAAATCAGAATATCAAAGTAATGCCCTATAATAATAATTAATTTTACCTTTTTTGAAAAATTTTGCACATGCATAAGTAAAGTATGTTTGCTTTAGTTGAGACACTAACCACGGTTCTTTGATCGGATACAAGCATGTATACTTCATTCATTGTCTCTTTATTTTCAGTTAATAACCACTAAAAATACGCACGTACGTTAATGTAGAAATATATACAATTTATGTATTTACTTTTATATTTTATTGATCATATTCACGGTACCCATTGTATTATGTACGACATAAAAAAACCATATATGCCGAATTTCATTATGCGACTTTTGTAGTAAATTTTATTTTAATCAGTTACTACATCTTAAAATTAAGATGCCGAATAGTTCCTGCATTTTTTAAGTTCTTATCATAATTTTCTTTGTAATCCATTTATATAACCCTGCCATAGTATTTAAAGACATTCCAAATTTTCGGCACTTTTAACTTTTTGTAAAACTTCAACTTTCTCTGTTCTCTTTGTATTTAAATATTAAATTTTTCATTGATTTCTTGAAGAAGGAAAATTTTAATTCCTTAAACATGCACAGTTGGTGTGCAAATTATGGCATGTTTCTTTATTTAAATAAATCATATTTAATCTATAATTTAAAAATAAATTTTAAAATTATTACTTCACATTATTTACACACGCTGAAGGAAGCAAAATCCACCAGGTGTAAAGGAAAATTAATAGCTAATGGACGTGTTTCATAAGCATTAAGGATATGAAAAAAGTTAAAAAGAATGTGGCTTTTTCAAATGTCTTCTAAGCTTTTACGCAAATAATGTGTATGTACCAAATATCGCTCAGGCTTTTAAAAGTCCCTGTTGTTTAAATTCAAATGTTGTTTCAATTTATTCTGTACTTGTAACCTTTAACAAATGCACAAATGTATGTAATTTGTATTTTTGCACAAATTACTCTTTACCACATGCCATTTTCAACCTTATTTTCAGAGTTTTAGTTTTGCACGATTCCATTAAATCAATTTTGCAAGTAGAAACAACGTTTGTATTATAAAATAAAATACAATATTATAATTTTTGTTAACAATAAAACGCCTGTAGTTATTTAAAATAATCAGAAATAATCGGATACGGCCAATTTGTGTGGCAGTTAATGTATGTGCATTGACGGTATTATAAAATAAATGGAAAATATGGAAAATGGACACACAGCAAATGTGGCAAAATACAAAATTTTGTTATAAAATCATATGATTGTCGATCTCACTAGATGTGAAAACATATGTTGGTTTAATTTTTTAACACATTCGTACCTTCAAATGAAAAGACAAGAATGTGCTGCAAGAGCTGATAGCCAAGGAAGAACTGCTGCAGGTTAGGTCCTTTAGATAAAGTTGAACTAATACATTCTTTCATAATCTTGATCAGATAAGCTTTGAGGTCCTATCTCTGTGGAAGGAAAACGAAAATAATAATAGTTGTATATCGTCCTGCTCATTAGGCAATTATTTTCGCAACTAAAAAAAAATTAACTAGTAGAGAAGGCTTTCTGAGAAGTTAATTCTGAAATAAGAACTTTATCAACAAGGTAAAAATTTTAACTCTAACTTCAATTTTTATAAGAAAACTTTTATAAATTGTTACGCCGCATATTTCAATAATATATTACTTTTATCGGATTGAAAAGACCTGATAGTTGTTGCTGCGACAGCGAAATTCTCCATAGTTGCTTAAAACTTATACAAGGTAGCGGAATAGTAATGTAATAATTTCAATTTACTGTCATCTTTTGCAAATCGTGACACATGTCACTGTGTTTTGACATTTATAATACAAATCTGCAGAATGTCAATAATCCATGGAGCGATACACTCCTCAATAAGATGAAACTATCACAGGCGCTCGTTCCATAGAATTTTAGTGAAGGATTTGGAAATATTCCTCTACAAAGGACAAACTAAAGGCTCTTCTTTCACTGAATCTATTTAAGTAAAGCCAAATTAACAATGGAAGAAAATTCACATGGAAACGAACATTATATTTGTTCTTTGCAAAGTTCTCTCCATAAATGAAATTTAAGAAATCATAGATCGTCTGAAAAAATGTATTCAGTTTGAAAACAAAAATCGAAATACAGGGCTGGAAATATTGTCTAATATATATAACAATATATAATTTAATAAAAATTAAACATGTTCATCCATATTAAATCCATTCAAATTTGCGCCAAGAATATATGTATATTGACATTCCACGTATTGTACTATTTTATATGAAAATAGAAAATCACTTATATTTGAATATATAGAAAAGCACAGTGCAATGGCAATTTAATAAAATAAAATTAAAATAAATAATATTTATATAGGAATGGAACCAACCTTTTCGAGGAGACACCTTAAAATTTCTCGAGGCTTTGGGTATTTAACAATATTGATATTTTAAGTAGATAAAATTTTTATTCTGAAGTCAAGGATATATAAGCAAGTCCTTGCGGCGAATGCTTAGCGCACGGCTTAACAGTGCTTATTTAGGTACAGTTGCAAGTTGTTGTCATATCCATCCAAAATTTACAAACTGCAGATCCCTGCGAGTTCCGAATATCCTTATACCGAATGAAACGAAGGTTATGATAGAGCTTTAAAGCATAAGTATTAGAGTATTAATACATTTTTGTCATATTCTGATTATAAATGTAGCAAGAATTGAATTTCTCTTATTCAGAATATGTGTGAGCTACGCATGTCCTTGCACTGAATGAAATGAAATTTACAAAAGAGCTTAAGAAATACAGCTCTGGAAAATTTCTGGTTTTTCCAAAATTTTAATTTTTTCTTAATTCAAATATCTTATACATATTAGAATATCAAACTTCACCTCTGTAGGATATACTCTTCAACTTTTTTCAACTCTTTATATTGAGATAGACCATTATGTGTCATGCACGTCTATTGATGACAGATGACGGAGGGATATAGAACCGTTCAACAAACATTCTTCATCACCACCATCGATGATATCTAACCCACTGTTACAACAAAACATGCTTTAAATGGCAGCTTGTATTAGAAAATTGTGAAAATTATATAAACCGTTGCATGATTAGGCACAACTTATTTTGAAACACTCAAAATACTTGCAACTAAATAAGTACATGTATTTCGGCAGGTGTATGTTAATTGGGTTGTTGTGGTCAAAAACCACTGTAAATTTAATTGCTGCAAACAAATGCAAATGGAAAATTCCTGAAAAGTGTTTTCACGCCGCAATAATATAAAATTATATAAACAAAATTTTTGTCGCACATGTTTATGCCAACCATGCTTTGAGCCAAAGAGTCAGAACGAATAAAACGCGGCGCTATTAGGCGGTTACAAATGAAAATAAACTGAAATCATTAGATAAGACTTAATAGACAAACAGGGAAAAAACTTATATATAGAAAAATAAAACTGTTTGGTTAAATGTCATCTACTAATATTATCAAAAACTTAAATGTATTAAAATTTAGCCTTAAAAATAACAAAATGGCACACAAGGATGTAGTGAAAATATCTTATACCTCATCACATGGGACTCCTAAGTAATTTGATATACTTGCCATTCAGGCTGTCAGCACCTATAGGACACATTAAACCAAAGATAATTGCAAACCCAGTGAAAAATGGAAGTTGTTCTTAACGAACGGCATTTTCATTGCTTCCAAAGAAGCCATTAATAGATTTTTTCGATTTCTTATGATCTAACTAACAAAATTTTAATTTGAAATAATAATTACTTCTAACAATTTGTGAAAATTGACATGAATACACTTCCGTTTTATAGAAAAATATATTTATTTGTTTATCTTTAAATCTTTACAAAAATATAAATTTTCTTCAAAAGTTAATGTTGAAATTACTTTCGCATAAGAAAAAAGAAATTGCGACTGATGTCGAATTTGTACATCTTTCAGATGATAAACCTATTGTCAGTCGCAAATCTTAATTTAATATAAAAGTAGTTTTTGTAAAAAAAATCATAAAAAGTTCACTTTTTTCATATGATGAAGAAGGCTTCCAAATCGATGAATAGGAACCAAAAAAGGAAAACATACTAGAGTGAAAAGCCTCTGTGGCAATTATCCAACATCTGAAATTATGGAGTTACCAAAAAAAAAACATGCGGGGCGGTCTTTGGGGACTGCCAATAGAAGTGAAAACTAAGTAACTTGTGAATTGTAGCGTCGAGCGATTAGATTATTATTTTTGAATTATTTTTGGTTTGTAAAGACCAATTTAAATTTTAATCATTGATCATAAACTCTTCTTTATAAACCAAAAATAATTCGAAAATAAATATCCAAAACCTCGACGCTACAATTCACAAGTTACTTAGTTTTCACTTCTATTTTTTATTGTAATACTCTGATTGAAAACCTACTTGTTTTTTTTTTTATTTTCGTACAATAAGCTCTAAATTATTAAAGTTTTACATTGAAATTTTGTTTAAGAAAAATTTTAACACGTCCACTTTTGTTAATAAACTCTTGACAAATTGTCAAAAAGGCCATTACATATTTTTTTTATAAATAAGGCGTTAATGTTTTTAGAAAAATTATTTAGCCTTATTATTCTTCATACATATTGTATATACATATATAGATAATAGGGCAATTTTACTTCCGATGCGAGTCGATATTGCTGCAAAATTGAACAAAAATTCTTACCCTGCAATTAGACGATGACTTTTCTGCAGCTTATTTGCACATAATTTGTGCGAAACTTCTTGTATGAGACTTCTTTATTTTTGTAGAATCTACATTGAAGATGCACACATACATATATGTATGTAAGTCCTGTTTCACACACGTCAATTTTTTATTCAGCTCGAAGAGAGAAATGAAGAAGAATACATACTCTCTCTATCGTTCTCCCAGCTGAATTGAAAGTTGAGCAAGAAAACTTGACGTGTGTGAAACAGGGGGTACTCCATAAGTCAAGTTTTCTTGCTCAAGTTTGAATTCAACTGAGAGAAAGATAAGGAGAGTATGTATTCCTTTCTTTATCTTTCTCCCAGCTGAATTGAAACTTGAGCAAGAAAACTGGTACAAACCTGACCGTACCATCAATGATTTGCCGAATTATGAGCATAAGAAGTTCTCTGAGAATAAACCCTCTTTGTAATTTTAAATTACAGAAAAGTACACATACATACATACACAGTAGCTCATACAAAGCGTTCGGTGACGATGGGGCGAGTTCCATGATTTTTGTGCTCAACGCGCCTTTAAAAAAGTTATTTTCAGCAATTATTTGATATGGGCTAAAAAATATACTTTCAATATGCAATTCTAGAAAAAAATTTGAATATACATACATATATCACAAGAACACTATTGTCATAAATCGGGTGTTGTTTTTTTTTTTTTTTGCTTATAAATCAAAACAACTAATCATTAGGGGAACCACTTTAAATCAACATGATTGTGTCTCAGCAGTCTCTGGTACATAAATACAACAACAAAGAGTTTGAAAATATTCTTTTGTCAACAATATTAGCATTTGTACTGAGGGGCCGTCACCACCCCTATAAAATTTGTACTAACCAGTAGCGTGCTAGAATGTCAGTCCAAAAATTTCGGTTTAAATTTTTATCTGATACTTTGAATGGTTTTCAGGTAAGAGAAAAAAACTATCAATTGCTGCAAATCGTTAAGATTATTTTCAGTGATGGGATCAAGATATAAATAACAATTAAAGCTTTTCATTCCAATTTGTCATACTTTTTTCTCTTTGTGAGCACTCTTGGGACCCCCTTTATAATTCTCTTACCAAAATTCAATTATCCACATACATTTGTTTTTTATTAAATTATTTGCTTGAGTTGCTCCTCTTGACTTGGAGATGATTATTCTGATATGCCATATTTGGGGGTATGTTCATTTTCTTATAGCACCATTATTGGGGGACAATTTTTGTTAGTTGGTACCGCACATCTACGAGTATAAAATAAAAGTATAGTAAAGCCAGCAAAGGTTAAAATAAAAGAACTTCTAATATTTGTTTTATGTTAAAAAAGGATTTCTGTTGCATTTAAAGGATATTTTATTAACCTTGTAGTTTATTTTGCCATCAATTTCTCCGATTGAAATGCAGGGGTACCATCAACAAAAACTTTTTATTATCCCCTTGTGGTTAAACATATTGTATGTTTGTGATCCATTTAAAGCCTTAAAACAAAAGGGGAGTGAGGTTTTCCATTGAATTAAGGATCCGAAAAAATTAAAGAAACAATTTACTTGGTAAAAAAAAAATACTAAAGAAAAAATTCAATTTTGCCACCCCAAAAAAGCATTATTTTGTTTGAACACAAAACATGGCCATCATTTGAAGGCACAAAAAGTGTTCGGAAAAAAACTCCTAAAAACATGTAGAAGACAAATATACTCATAAAAGAGGCTTGAAAACGAGCTCATTAGATTACAATTGTTGATCTAAAGGTTAATGAGACACTTACATTTGCGAGGCAAGTGGCACTGTGACATTTCCGGAAATACATATTTTTACTTTTTACAGAGATAGATTTTTTTTAAGAAAAAAAAAATAAGGAAAACAACAGAACATGACATAATGTTTCATTAAGTTGTAATAGAAACAAAATATTAAAGGTAAATTCAGATAATTTAGTGATTAAATTGTATTGTAATCTCACATATGATGGCATACTCCTCTTGTTGGCATATACAATTTAAATATTTTAAGGCAACATAGAGCCACGGATGATATCCTTTTCATATTTTATATAAATGAAATTTTATGGCATACTTATGTATAAAAGCACTTGTGTGTTTGTTAGTAACTCGTAGGATTTGAAACTGTAAAGGCTGTCGAGCTGAAATTTTTAGCTTTTGACCCGATGGTACTGGGTTGACCCGGTGGTACTGAGTTGGTTTTTTTTTTGCAAAACTTATCTTAAGCTAAAAAACTATTCAATTAATGAATTTTTATATTTAGTCTACATTGAGTCTTAAATAACAAATTGATAATTCTGTTTCCAATTTTCATTTGAAGGCATGAACTAATTGAGTAAAATTTTCGTTCAATTCAAAGTCTTTCAACAAAATGTTTCTTTTTTTATGATTTTTCTATAACGTATATAGAAGAAGAATAAACAAGAAAAAATATAATTTGGCGGCAAAACAATGTTTGCCGGGTACCTGTCCCACAAAATACGATGGAAAATTTCGATCAAACATTTGCCTTGTAAACAATAATAGAATTCGATTTTCTTCATTTCAGATTTTACATAAATTTAAACTTTTTATTTCAATATACAAATTTAAATACGTGCACAGTATTTTTTTAGTGCGAGAATTCCTTGAAGCTCAACATACATGCTTCGTCAAACGAAGCTACGCTGCCATGGGTTGAAATAATCACTCCATTGCTGAATCGCGATTAGCTATAATGTAGTGAAAACTATATTTCTTTCTTTACAAACACTGTGTGTAATTTTTTAAGTCGTGGCAAAATAACCATATACGGACACCACTACGTGATAAAAGACTAAAAAAAAAGACCCGTGTCTCCCAATTTTTCCCAAAGTAATGCACTTTTTTTTATGGGCCGCCAAAGATTTGGGGCCTCGGTATCATTTTCGCAAAAAAGTGATCATTTTCTCGGGCTCATATCTTGCAAACCGTTCCGAATTTCGATTTACTCTCTGAGGCAAACTTGTAGCTCTTGTCATAAAGAACAAAAATTGCGAACATATAAAATCAAAAAAACTTCACCTTCCAGATAAAAATCGCAAAAAACTTAAAAAAATTCGATTTTTTTACCTTTTTCTCTTGTTCAGGTCCATAGGTAGCAAACCGTTCAAAATTCAAGGAAACAATCAACTACAAAAATTTACCTAAGATCTCAATAAACAAATTTCTACAACATATAAACTTCCTGGGAATAATTCTGAACACCGTTTAGGTAGCGCTTAGGTAGCCGCAAAAGTGAAAAAAGTGACGCGGTGAAAGTTATAGAAAGTGCTACAACATAATTCGTACACAACAGTGTCAACTGACAGCTTCAGTATGCAGTGTGAAAAAATTGATTTATTTTGTTACGTTTGCGGTCATCAAACCAGAAAAAAACATCTACAAGATTTCAAAAGGAAAAGAATCTTGTAACTAGTGAATTCAAAAGAGCATATACATTGTTTTTCGACGAAGTGGACTTGACCGGTGAAAATTACACACCTAATACAGTGTGTCGCCAATGTTATAACAATCTCATGGCATGGTTGAGTGGAGGCAGAGGTACTATGAAGTATTGTAAGCCGGTAAACTGGATTAATCGCCCAGGTGATCATGATGCAACCAGTTGCTATGCATGCGTAAATTACACATGTCGTCTAATCGACATGCTGAGAAGAACAAAATTTATAAAGCAACTGCAACAGCCACACTACCAGTGCTTGTACATGAAAATTTTGTATCACCAAGGCCGCCAACTCCAGATCGTACTACAGAATTTGCAGCAATGAGTACAGCAAGTGGTGTTACTTATGAAGATCCATTTGATACCGATTATGAGCCCCAACAGGGAAGAGATGGACCACAACTAATAACACAAATGGAAATGGATTTCATTGTGGCCATATTGGGATTATCGCAGCGACTTGAAATATTTTTGACAGCTTTTTTAAAGCAAAGAAAACTCACACATGCTAATGTTAACTCTACGGCGTACCGCAAACGACAAGCTGAATTTCAGATGCTCTACACTCTAAATGATGAAAATTCGTTCGCTTACTGCAACGATATAAAAGCTTTGGTGGTAAAAATGGGAATGAACTACATCACTAGTGAGTGGAGATTATTTATTGATGGTTCTGTTTCAAGCTTGAAAGCAGTGTTGTTGCATGTGTCGAACCGAAAACCTTCCATTCCGTTAGCAATGGGTATCAGCATGAAAGAAAGCTATGAAACATTGAAAGATATAATGGAAAAAATCAAATATTACGAAAATAAATGGAAGATTTGCTGTGATTTGAAGGTCATCAACATTTTGCAAGGGATCATCGATAAGGGCGGCTTCCAAAAATTCTTTTGTTTTCTTTGTAATTGGGATTCACGCTCACCTCTGAATCAATTCCAATGTAATTCGTGGAGGCCAAAAGGAAGTGTGGATGAACAAATACAACAACATAGACTGAAGAATGCACCTTTAATTGACAATACTCAAGATATCTTGCTGCCACCGCTCCACATAAAATTGGGAATTGTTAAAAAATTCATCGAAGTGGCCGTTGTAAATTGTCCAAACGCATTCGACTATTTGAAAAGCGTTTTCCCAAAGCGTAGCGATGACAAAATTAAAAAAGGTATTGTAGTAAATTTAAAACGAATTTTTGTTCACCCAATTGTACTATTTACACTATGTTAATGTTTTCTTTTCTGTCTTTATTTTTTGTTTTCATTTAACAGGCGTACTTAATGGCCCTGACATTAGAAAGCTATTCAAGAGCAACTTCGATTCATCGCTTGATGAAAATCATTCAATGGCATGGATTTACCTTCAGCGTGTATGCACCAGAGTCTTGGAGGGGATCGAGACGCGGAACCGGAAGTAAGAGAATGGGTGAAAGAAATGCTGCATTATTTTGAGATAATCGGCGCATCGATGACATTAAAGCTGCATTTTCTTCATTTTCATTTTGACGATTTTATCAAACAACTTCCTACCGAATCCGATGAGCAAGGAGAACGGTTTCACCAAACCACAATGCCCAAGAAAAACGGTACAAAGGCAAAAACCTCGACGCATTGCTTGCAGAGGTATGTTGGTGGAGTCACAAGATCACCCTGTATGATGTTAATGAAGTATTTGAAGAAGAAAGAGCTGATGATGGAGGGCAGTCTGGAAGCAACGTGCCTGTGGACACCATAAGTTCTAAATCAGTCAGATTCGGACGATTCGGACGACGATTTGGATCCACAACTTAAGAGAGCGCGATTTGCAAGTCCAGGGCCATCAACATTATAAACATAATACGAATACATTTTTTTTATATTTTTGTAATTGATAGCATAGTATCTCAATGTTGAAGTAAATAAAAAACAAATGAAATTAAAAAACGGTGTTCAGAATTATTCCCAGGAAGTTTATATGTTGTAGAAATTTGTTTATTGAGATCTTAGGTACATTTTTGTAGTTGATTGTTTCCTTGAATTTTGAACGGTTTGCTACCTATGGACCTGAACAAGAGAAAAAGGTAAAAAAATCGAATTTTTTTTAAGTTTTTTGCGATTTTTATCTGGAAGGTGAAGTTTTTTGGATTTTATATCTTCGCAATTTTTGTTCTTTATGACAAGAGCTACAAGTTTGCCTCAGAGAGTAAATCGAAATTCGGAACGGTTTGCAAGATATGAGCCCGAGAAAATGATCACTTTTTTGCGAAAATGATACCGAGGCCCCAAATCTTTGGCGGCCCATAAAAAAAGTGCATGACTTTTTGAAAAATTGGGAGACACGGGTCTTTTTTTTAGTCTTTTATCACGTAGTGGTGTCTGTATATGGTTAGTTTTTCCGTGTTGCACTGTGAAATTAAACAACGAATATTCCCTTTTTTAAATTCTCATTTAGTTAAGGATATCACTATTATAATTTATTCACCTAAGAACTGAGGGGTTATTATATATTGCGATGCGTAAGCTAGTTCGATGCGTTTGGTATTTTGTTAGCGCAAGATATTTAGTTTTAACGAAGGATTTTAACATACGCTTTTGTATTACAGAGTAGACTGATGCCAGATTTGCGAAAGTGAAAAAATTGGATGCGAAAGGAAAATGCTTAAACGCAATAAAGGGTACCAATTATCCGATTAGGTACCATTTTTCTTACGCATCGCAATAGAGAGTAACCCCCCAGATTTCATGAATATACCAAAAGCACTGACTATCCAACGATAATTAAAAAATAATTAAAATTAATTAAACAATTATATCGCACGAGGTGCAGGTGAAAGCCTAAAAATATCGATTCCAGACCATACCCCAAGAGACAAGAACTACATGTACACAGATATTTTTAAATTGAAATAAATTTAAATAATTGTATTGAAAAAACCCTCAAAATTGAAATTTGCCATAAATGTAGATTGAAGCAATTATAACTTTATATGTATTTGCACGTGTAGCAAGAGTAACATAAGTGTTTGCAGTTGAATGAATGAATTAATGATAGAAGTTTGTACTAAATAGCAAACCTAATTGGCAAATTCACCAGCCAGTCAGACATTTAGCTTAAACATCAGGTTATTACAATAATAATCTCATATAATAAGGCTTTGTTTGGCATTGTAGTAGTTGTTTTAATTATGGCATCTCTTGAGAGTCATAACAGACATTAAATTAATGACTTTAAATAAGCACAGGATATGAAGCGCACACATGCACACAGTGTTATAAAATTTGCTGTGTGGGAGTTGGTATTAAAACATTTAAAAGGCCAAAGGTGGCGTATCTAGTTTAGTGAAATTTTTAGAACTTTATAGCAATAGAAAGCACATACACACCTTCCACATGCATCACGAGTACGCACACATATTTAATCTAAGCCCTTCATTTAGGTACATATGAATTTACAGTAGACTGGTCCTTAGCTGACACTGACTTCAATTTTGTTATAATTTTTAAGCAGGAATGCCTCAAAATCCTGAATTCCTTGTAGCAACAAAAAATATTCCGTAAAAATTTTAAATCGGTAACCTGTAAAGATTTTAGACTACAAAACACATTTTCTGCAAGACGTTCGTTGAAGCGGACGAGATTGGTTTAAATTACGAGTCTGGGTCAATAAGTACGTGACTTTTTAAATATAAGACAAGTTTTTGCATAAAAAATCATTTAATTTTTCCAACATATTCTGCTTTGAGCGCTATACACTTTGTGCTACGTTTCTCCAAGTTTTTCATCACTTGCAAAAAATAAGATTTGTCGAGGTCATCAAAATAGTTAGTTTTTTTTTAAATCCTCGTTAAATCAACCCAATAAATTGGCATCATATTCGCTATTGATTGATTTACCCTTTTAAAGGTAGTCAATGTGGGTTATACCGCGTGGATCCCAAACAACGAAATTCAGTAGATCACTTTTTTTTTTCTTTGAAATTTATGGTGCAGAATTCCCGTAGTATTTAGCAACTTGGCCTTGGTCTGAGTGATGGTTTTTTTTCGCAAATAATAATGCTTAATGAGCACATGAGATTCACTTTTTTCTATTTTCTAATCAAATCATGCGGCAGTCTGCTATCAATGGCTGTCTAACACACACTAAATGACGTTGATATACTGACAGGAGTCAAATGACAGATGCCTCTTGACAGGAGCGGTATTCCATTTCAGTTAAGAGGCGGGAAATTCAAAAAGTACTGACTACTTGACCTGCCCTCCTATATACATATAAACACGAAGTTCCATAGAATATTCGACATTAACTTTTTCACTTGATGATTCTTTTTTTAAGAACTATAAAATAAATAAATGATAAATATATACTGCCCTCTTAACAGCTCGTAAGAGTTCCAAAACTTCTTAGGATCGGGTAAAGAAATTTCTAATGCAATTTTACACTTCGGAGAAATGGAGTTTGCTGGAAAAACTTCAAGCTTTCGTATTTGATAAAAGATTTTCAATATTTAATTCAGTTTGTAAACTGCGTACTCCCATATCGCCACCACATTATATTCTTCAAATACAAAATTATATTTTTAAAGCGATCCCGAACTAGCGAATTTATTGCTGAAAACTGCAAGGAAACTTTCTTATTCTTATTCTTTAATCGCCATGGCCGTTCCATGTTCTTAGAAATCATAATAATGAGTTCTAACAACTCAAGCACTTTGTAACGACCAAAGTCGGAACCTCGTTTTGGTCCCCCTCATTATTTCATTCTATTTGCCACATAATGTAGTTTAAATTGAACATTAACGTTAAATTGAATTTACCGTAATCACCTGGTTTTGCTTTTTCTCATCTCTGAGAGCGGAACTGCTGACGTTGCTTTCTCCCATAATTGTAGCGTCACCGTGTTGACGCATTAGTAGTGAGGTATGGTGCGATTTGCTTAGTGTCATACTGATTTTTTTATATTTGAACTTGGAAGTATTTGTAGTTTCTTTGATCCTGAATGTACGGGAATAATAAATGGCTTGAGTTTTATAACGTAGATTTCGGTATTTTATATGGTGTTCATTAATCTCATTTACGGAACACTGGGATTTACTTTAGTTATCTAATTCTACTTTCTGTAAATGACCCCGCTGACCTACCCTAGATAAGAGGAGAAATTCCGTCGTTACAACTTGTTTACAAAAACGTGGCAGGGTAGACAGTCCTCTTTTCTCTTTCTAATCACAATGAACCTCTTTATCGGAGTTAATCAATAATAAATATATTGAAGACCTCGTAAAAGTATTTATTAAATTAATGGTTTTGTGATTAAAAACATTGTGGTTGAATAAACATTTCGAGCGACGTAGAAGATTGCAATAAAAACTCCGCTGCTGAGGCGGATAATATTTATTGAGTCCTTTAATAATACACAGGTAAAAACCTAAGTCTAGGTAGAGGAATATATCATGTAAATATTTTGCCCTGAACAAATTTACAGGTTCCTTCTTTAGCAATGTTGATTTTAGCAAATAAGGACCAACTTAATGCACATATTTGGAAAACACTGTGTAATTTTAATAGTGTTTTTTTTTTATTGAAAAAATACTATAGGAAATTTTTATATGAGATCGTTAACACAATATTTGATACATAGATTTTAGGGATAAAGGAACGGAAAAAATTATGCATAATTTTTTGTTTTACGATTCATTCATTTTATATTTTGATTTCTTCTTTTTTTCATATCGTTTACTACGCATCTGAAATAACCATTACCAGAGCATCCAAAGCCAACAATTTTTACTTCTCTAATTGAGATATTCTGTAGTGAATAGAAAGTAATAAAATTTGTATTTTATTTATTATTGACAGCTGACTAGGAGTATAATTATAAAAGACTAAACGTCCACATTTGTGGCCATTTGTGTGCAGAGTTTGGACCGATTTTTCACGTTTATTTTCAAAAATATTCTTTAAGGAATACAAAAACTTTGCTTTTTTATTTAAAAACTCTCTCGTCTTATTTTAAATTAAGGTAAAGCACAGAAAAATATTAATAATAATGCTCCGAATGCTGTATGCCCACCCTGTCAGCCAGATCTGATTAGATCTCAGGATCTTTTTGAATTGTACTCCTTCACCAAATTATTCTTTGAGAAAACTAATTTATGAATTGTTTAATTTCAGCGATTCACAAACGGCGCTTGGTGTGAGCTTATTCATAATAAAGTGATACCTGACCTGTCTTTTTTAAGCTAAACAACAAAACAATTACATTTATTCAATTTTCCAAAAAAAATAATATCCAAATGTTGCATCAGTTTAAGTGTTTTAAGCATTTGAAATTATTTAACTTCGTACGATCATACAAGGTGGTGCTAAGTAATGTCATAAATTGAACTGCTGCCATTTTGTTATAAAAGAAAAAAGAGCTCTGTTTTCATTAAAAAAAATTATTTGAAAGTGTAAAATTGATGACATCAATTGCAAAACACCGTTTTTTAATTTCATTTGTTTTTTATTTACTTCAACATTGAGATACTATATGCTACCTAAACGGTGTTCAGAATTATTTCCAGGAAGTTTATATGTTGTAGAAATTTGTTTATTGAGATCTTAGGTAAATTTTTGTAGTTGATTGTTTCCTTGAATTTTGAACGGTTTGCTACCTATGGACCTGAACAAGAGAAAAAGGTAAAAAAAAAATCGAATTTTTTTAAGTTTTTTGCGATTTTTATCTGGAAGGTGAAGTTTTTTGGATTTTATATCTTCGCAATTTTTGTTCTTTATGACAAGAGCTACAAGTTTGCCTCAGAGAGTAAATCGAAATTCGGAACGGTTTGCAAGATATGAGCCCGAGAAAATGATCACTTTTTTGCGAAAATGATACCGAGGCCCCAAATCTTTGGCGGCCCATAAAAAAAGTGCATGACTTTGAGAAAAATTGGGAGACACGGGTCTTTTTTTTAGTCTTTTATCACGTAGTGGTGTCCGTATATGGTTACTTTTTTTCGTGTTGCACAGTGATATACAAACGATATTCGTTATATTAAGAGATTATTATTATTATTTAATATTATTATTATTATTATTTTTTTTTTTTTTTTTTTTTTTTTTGGTAAATAATGATAACTTATGTATACTCCTACCACCACTAGATATTGAAGCGTGGAAAAATTATAAACTTGCTAATAGACACAGTCTATTTTCTATTCATGTGAAAGTAATTAACAGTTTCAATCAACATTTTAAGAAAATTTCTATTTTCATGTATAGGTGGTGGCGTGGTGTAGTGCTTGTATACAAAACCTAGTATCCCAGGTTCGTTCCCTGGGAGAGAACAAAAATTTTTCAACATGGTTTTCAACTCTTAAAATCAAGCGGCTTCAAGCCCCTACAATGTGGTGGCGTGGTGTATTGGATAATGTTCTTGCCTAAAAAACCGAGTACCCCAGGTTCGCTCCCTGGCAGAGGACAAAAATGTTTCACCATGGTTTTCTTTTCAAGTTTTAAAAATAAAGTGGCTTCAACCTCCTCCTAAAAATCCATCCACTGAGCTCCCTGACCACCCCCTGGAAAAGAGGGTAAGATAACATCATTACAAACAAAGGTCAGGCAGACCCACCACCTTCTGGGAAAAAAGATAGGAATCAAAGATTAGCGAGGTTCCTCACCACTACACCAAATACAACAGAGGGCGTTATTTCTAGGCAACGACAGATGGTAGCCCCATTATCCTAGACGGGGGTGGGTAATGTTGAAAAAAACTTTTTTTGTGTAAATTTTAAAGAAATGTGTATTTGTTTATTTTTCTGAAGCTGGTGATAAATTTATCATTTGTCAAATCTTTAAATGTTAAATTATATATTTTAAACAACAACAACAACCCATTTTACCCCGATTTTAATACCACTTTCTGAAAAATTAAATAACAACCAATCACTATTCATTTATTCTTTATCTGAACTTAATCAAAACTAATTCCAAAAAGCATTCAAGCTGTAATGTAATAAAAAACATACAATACATTCTTAATTTACCACTACACACACTCCTTCTTTAAACACAGACAAACCGAATGCCTCCTCCTGCTTATTCATGTGTGCCATATTAAATTTAAAAAAAAAAAACAAAAGAAATTAAATGTTTTAAGGTGGGCGTTTTATTCTCCCACAGTCAAAATTGCTTATCAGTGTTGTTAACTTGCTGCTTTTATCACTTTTTTTAAATTTTAGTCGCGGAAATTTTTCGTGTTAGTGCTTCCTTCTCTTATTTTAGTGATTATTATTATTATTATTATTTTACTATTATTTATTTTTGTTTACACCAAATCCTTATTTGAAATAATGTAAAGGAAGATATGAAATACAACGACGAATGCAAATCTATTCATAAAATCAGTTGAGATTGGTAAAAATACCAACGTTTTTAAATTTTTCACACTCTAATACTCAGTTAGCCAACTCCAGCGTTATTAGCACTTACCCTGCACATCTGACCGAATGTTTGGGGTCTATTTATTTAAATATTAAGTTAGTGGTAACTCCATTTTTGGAAGGAAAAGTTCAAATGGATTTTTATAGAAAAATATTTTATTTTAATTCTTATTAAATTCGCTTTTAAATTCAACTGCAACTTAACTACGATCTTAGCAAACGAATTTCGCTGCTAAATTTAGAAATTTTTAATTCTAGTTTAAATTGTTGTGAAATAATGCGGTAAAATTTATATTATTTTTATTTTGAGAGAAACGCAGAGCAGAATCAATAATTACTTTCCTGATAGGCTTTGCAGCAGAAAAATTATATATATGCAGACATATGTATTCATATACATATGTAAAAGTCGGCGCTGAAGTAATGACATAATTTAAACTGGCTGCCTTTTTATTATACTCGTAAATTTAAAAAAAAATCTCTGCTTTTACAGAAATTTAAGATTTATGGCATTAATTGAATGAGCTTTCATTTAAAAATTATTATATTTAAAATGCCTTCCGCTGTCGTTATGTACGGAATATAACCTCGTGCAAATGTTCAAATGCTCGGGTTCACTGGATGAAATGTCAAATTTTCTATGACTTTGGCGGATAAATCAGGCTGAATATGACCGATAACATAGGTTATGTTGGCTTAGAGGACCGCTGCACAGTGGCTGAAAATCGTTTTTCATTGGCCAAAAGTCAAATTTTTTTTTGTCACCGATTTTTAAAATTTTTACGCCATTTTGGAGCTAATATATCCATATAAAGGTAGCCAAAAAATTAGATTAAACTATTGATAATTGTGGGCGTGGCATGCTGTCAAACTCAACTGGTTTTTGTTATTTCAGAAAAAGGTGTTTTTTATCAGTTTTTTGTCAGAAATAAATGGTCACTACTCGCAAGCTATCATCGATAATGGCCTGCGGTCTTTTTTATAATGTTGGTAGGATTATAGTCTTTAGTTGTGGTAAGTGGTTACCGCTCTAGCGTTTAATATTAGAGGTGTTATGAAATATTTATGAAACTACTATATTTTTCTAAAATTTAAACTTTAGTGGAATAGAACTTCTAGGAAACAAAAGGGAACAAGAAACATATACCACCCGAAGAAAGGCGAAGGTGTCTACTTTAACCCTATATATACTTTTGCACCCGCCACGACCCGCCGGTAGAACACTTTTTTTAATTTTAATGAAATTACTCCAAAAAAATTCAAATTACTCTAATTTAAACTGCCCTATAATTACTCGTATACAATGGTGTATTAAATTTTCACTTGTTTGCCTAAAGGTTTATGTTTTTTACTTTAGACTACGTAAAACTAAAATAATTAAATATAATACCAGCGAAAGGGTTTTATAAAAATATCACAATAGGTTCTACAGTAAATATATGATCTCTTTCTAATATAACTGTTAGGGTCAGCCAGAGTCATAAACAATTTTATAATAACAATCGCTACATTAAACCACTAAAGATAAAAGGAACCCCATATTGGCGAAATACTAATTAGTTTTACCTGATATTAAGGCCTGGATAAAAAGTGCAGTTTTGTTCAATTTAAGTACCTCCTGCTATGAAATTGAAGATCAATGTGTGAATAACATGTATCTAAAAATGTATAAAACTACGGATTCGATAAGGGATTACTCAATAATAAGTTAATCCTTTACGTGTACGTACGTATATTTGCAAGTGATAAATCATAACAGACTCAAATAAAAATATTCAGAAAAATATGGAGAGCTTCGGTTATAAAGAACTGGCCGAAGAGTATTTTAGAAATAAAAACCAGGAAGATGTTCTTACTTACGTTAAAATAAAATTAAACTTAAATTCGTGTAGCACCGAAATACAAGAGCAATTATCTCATTTTGTAAAAGTACTAAAAAAACGCTACAAAGAAGTTAGCTACAGTAAACAAAAGTTTTATATAAAAAGTGAAAAGTGGTTAGAAGGGCAACTTACTGTCGCTGCAGAAACAGCAAAGCAAGATAAGGTTGGAAGACCACGCAAATCATTGGACAACTGCAGCGATAAATCTAAGAGGCGGAAACTTAAAGATGTTAACGATGCAATTGGTTGTACAAATATAAAAGAATCTTTCCTACATCAATTACGATCACAGAACCAATTAACAAAAGTGGATATCATTGAAAAAGTTATTAAAGCTAGTCCAGTGAGAACAAAACGAATTCTTAAAAGTATACCAACTCCGAGCGATGCAATACAGTACACAAATGAGGAGGCATTAGCCTTATTTCTAGATTTGAAATTAACAAAACAGCAATATATTAAGCTCAGATTGCGTGCGATTGAAAAGGGCTCAAATATCTATCCAGCATATCATCACATAACTGCTGCTAAAATGGACTGTTTGCCATCAAAGGACACTATTACAATCACACCCATTTCGGCAGAGGTACAACTACAATCTCTACTTGATCACACAGCCAAACGCTTGCTATGGAAACACAAAACTAATTCTTTTTTGCAAATGGGGATGTGATGGTTCTTCGGGGCGAAACCAATACAAACAAGTTGTATGTGAAAATATTTCGGACTCAGATATGTTCATGGTATCAATTGTACCATTGCGATTGAAAAAGATTTTGGAAGATTCAGAGCCTTCGACTAGTACAACGCAAACAATGGATATTTGGAAAAATGAGACACCATCTTATACGAAATACTGCAGGACAATCAAATTTGGATTCAAAAAAGAAACTAGTGATGCCATTAACAAAGAAATTAGTGATATCAAGGCCCAAATTGCAACACTACAGCAATTACAATTACAGTTAGATGGGCAGCAAATTGAAGTAAGCTACCAATTAGGCCTGATAGATGGAAAAGTAGGTCAGGCTTTGACTAACACGAAGGCTGCATCCAGCTGCATTATATGCCAAGCAGCATCAACCCAATTAAACCAAGTTCCGACAAAATCATTAGATAATACCGATGCATATGAATTTGGATTACCACCACTACATGCAAGAATACGACTTATGGAACATATACTAAAAATCAGTTATGATTTAAATTTCGGGTCTTCAGGATCCATAAGAAACAATGAAACCAACAAAGAGTTAAGAAGTTCAAAAAAGAAGCATGTTCAAGATGAATATCGCAAAATTGGATTGATTATAGATCCGCCAAAACAAGGGTCAGGCAATACAAATGATGGCAATACCGCACGAAGATTCTTTTCAGATCCATAAACAGCATCTGAAATAACAGGGGGCAAATTACGGCATTCGATATCGATCGAAATTTCAAACAAAATTTTCTTGAATTGTATTGAAATTTCGATCGATATCGAATGCCGTAATTTGCCCCCAGGAGTGGATTTAAACCTTATTTTCAAATTTAAAATAATCCTAGAAGTACTTGCGTGCAATGAAGAAATTGACTGTAAAAAACAATTTGGAGATTATGCTAAGGAAACTGCAAAATATATACAACCAACTACCCATGGAGAAATATGTCTGCAACAGTTCACAAAATCCTTTATCATGGAGAAGATATTATTAAATATCATTTGGTGCCACTTGGAGATCTATCAGAGGAGGTTCAGGAAAAAAAGGAACAAGGATTACAGATTTTATAGAGAGCATAATACTAGAAAAATTTCACGAAATTCCACAAATGAAGATCTATTTAATATATTATTGGCAACGTTAGATCCGTTCATCTCCAATAGTCGAAATAAATGGAAAGTGGAACATGGGGATTTAGATGAAGAAGAAAAAAAACTACTAAAGAACAGAAATAGCACAGAGCAAAATATAGAATATTTGCAATCAATATTTGTGTCAAATGAATAATAATTATAATTGCCTTTCATTGCTATTTAAGTACGAAAAACATAGTATGTATTAGTAAAAAATAATAATAAATAGAACCTACTTTGACAGCAAAAAATTAAAAATTTTTCTGTGGTAACAGCAAAATATCCAGTTAATTTTACTATTTTTTTTTTTTTGAGTGTAAACATTTTTTTTGAGTGTAAAAATTTTTTTGAGTGTAACATTAAAAAAATTCCATTATCCCAAAAAATAATTACAATTATTATTAAGTTCCAAATATAAAATTTTTTAATATGCAAATAAAAAAATAAACCCATATTTCACTCCAAAAGTTAAAAAAAAATCAAAAGTTCAACTTTGACCTAGAAGTCCTTAAGAAGTACTCAATCAATTTTAATGTAATTAAAAGTGAGTCAAGCTGAACTAAATATCTATTCATTAAAAAAAAATTACTTCAATATTTTGATCGTTTCAAAAGTTACAGAATTTTGGCCAATGAAAAACGATTTTCAGCCACTGTGCGCTGTGAGTTGTGGGTCATTTGCACAATCTAGGTGGGCAGTTCACATCACATTCACATGAGATGATCATACCCTCAAATATCTCACAGCATCAGCTGTGTGACTTGTAGGGCCGGCCTATTGAAGCGACATGTTATTGATGTCTATATCGTGCAATTCATGCCAAAAAAATGTTGTAATAGTTGACGGCGATGACGTGGCTAATGATGTTCACAAAGAAGGATGGAACCGTCGTCCTAAAATATACAACAAACACTGACTTTATCGAGATGCATTAGATGCTATTTGATCTCAAGTGGATTGGTGTCGTTTCAAATCCAACAATTTTACTTGTAAACGTATCTATTCAAGCAGAAAATGAAGACGGTTATTATGACGCACGTAAAATGAGCGAGGCGCATGGAACGTTCCCGAAACAGAACACCCATTTGGATAGTACAACTTTATCATTTGCACGTGCTATGTTGATATTGCGAAACATACTTTAATAAATTACTCCCATAGATACACCCTTCAACAATATGGCCTCTATCAACTGTCAAAGTTTAGAATCCCCTAATTAGAATTGTAAAATCCGCGGAATTTTTTTAACAGCAATTTTTGGTGCTTAGAGATTAATGATCGCATTAAAAAAATAACTTTACAAAGCATTATTGGATAAAATCGCATGCAAAAACAACCAGCCTGCGTCCTACTAAAAACTCTCAGCATGACAATTCGAACAAAAATTAAAGCAAACGATATCGTAGGCGTTTCTTTATAAATTTTGTGTCCCTGTCAGGTATGTGAATGCAAACCTCAAAATCAATAACATATGTATGTGTGACGTCAAACTAAATAATATTAGGTTTGTTCCACAAGATCTCGGACAAGTTCGGACTATTGAGAGCAAAATGAAAAATACTCTCTAAATTTGCCAAAGTTACCCAAAATAGCTGGAACGCAAAAAACCATTTTTGTAGTTCCTGAAATACTAATGCTGCTGACTTTTTAAACTAAAATCTATTTAAGTGCTTTTAGACGCTTAAAAGTCTTCAAATTATAAAAACAAAACATTTGCATCATTGTCAACAACTGTAAAATAATCGAAAAACAAAAAAATTCTTCACATATGTAGCTATAAAAACATTTTAAATCTATATATATAAAAATAAGTCCGTATATGTACGTCGCCGAACTAATCATAAACGCGTCGAGCGATTTCAACCAAACTTATACACTACGTAGGCAGTGGCCCATTTATGGTTTATATGAAGTTTGGTTAAAATCCGATAACGCATGTGTGTGCGGTGCGTATGTGAAGTGAGTGTGTTTTTGCCGCAGGCATTTTTTGTACCGCATACAGCATTCATTAGTATTGAATACATTTTGGTCATTTGTGTATTGGAGAGCATTGCACGGAGTGATGCAAATAGCAATTTGTTATCATTTCTCTTTTCTCTTTGGACGTCATTGGTGATTGATCTTATCATAATCGATTTTTGAAAATATTAATTTCTTCGCATTTTTTGATGAGTAAACCAACTTTATTAAAAACAAGTGTGTTTCTTTTCTTATTTTGTTTTGCCGTGCGAAGCAGGCAACGGGCCCGCTAGTATTAAATAAAAAAGAAAATGTTTATGCACTAACGTATTTACCACTTTAATTTTTTCATTGAAACTCTCCATTTTGCTTTTTAATATACATATTTATTTATAAAAACTAAACTTTTTCTTTTGCTTGCAAATTTTCTGATAATCTATCAGTTTCATATGTAAACAAAAAACAGCTGATTGTTAAATTCCTGTCCGAACTTACCCAAAGAAAAAGTTCGTGCAAATTTGTACAGGAAATGAAAAAATTACTCTCTCAATTTCTCTCTTTTTTGCACAAAAATCGTTATGTGGAACGGTTTTGGGTAACTTTGGGCTAGTTCGGACTGTTTCGTTATGCATGTGGAACAGAACTATTAACACAAAAATTTACAGAAACAGTGGAAAACAAATGGAAGTAAATAATATTTTATGTATATTAAATTTATTATTAAAAATATATACTTCTAGTGTAAAAAAATTAACGTTAAATCAATTGTAATTACTAGTGACTTATGACTTAAAGACACTGAATCGAGAAGTGGTCGTTTCCATTCAAATAAAATTGTTGCTTTTCGGTTTTATTCCTAAATAGACCTGAATTATTTCAAAGTTTTTTTTACAAATATTTTAGAAAAAATATGGTCTATACATGGACATTGCGCAAAGAAAAACGCCACAGGTTTATATTTCTTTTTCGATGCAATATAATCATTTTAGCGCTTTTCCTTTTTATATGATGATTTATTTGTGAAATCTACGCTGTGTCGAACGAGAGTGAAAGAATCATCTATTCATCTCATAAAATTCATAAACTGAAACTACACATCAAACCAAAATTTTGAATTTTGTGCTTTTTTCGAATTTTCGCTTTTAATTTAATGCGTTTTGAATTTTCAAACACGCTGTATTTTATTTAGGCATCACTTTTATAATTGCTTTCCTCTTTTTTGTTACTTCTCCAACAACAACAACAAATGTTTTCAAAAATTAAATGCATACATTAAGGCGTTACTTGGCCTTCATGCACACAAGTAATATAATGCATACTTTCGCGGATAGTTATTTGTGGAGAAATTCTTTTGAGGGTTAAAATAAATTAATTTAATTCCAAGACTTGTTAGTTCATGATTTAGTTGCAATAAATTGTAATTACAACTGGCAAGGGATCAGTTTTTATAGTGAAATCCACTAAATTTTTATTAAGATGTGTGAATTTTAATGTGAAAAAATTTTTTAGAAGAGAACGGAAGAAAAATTTCATTATGAAAATTTTAAAAGAAATCCTACTAACATCTAAAGTGGCTTACCACTTGTGGACTTGCTTTAACCACTTGTGGACTAATGGCGCAACTGTTGTATTCGGCATAAACCTTATAGCGGGTTATGGATTAACATGAAGGATGCCTTTGATGACGATTAAGGACTTTGCTTGATCATTCATGCACTATTTGCCATAATTCTTATATGGGAGTAAACATGTTTGCTGCTCAATCACGCATAAACGGCTGAACAGATTTGAATCCATTTTGATATGATTAATTAATTCGAAAGAATTTTATGAAATACTAGCGGAGCAGGCGAACTTCGCCTCGCCATTAAGGAATAATTTCAAACAAACTTTCATAGAAAAACTCGATTTTCGATTTTTCCAATTTTCCGACTTTTCCGGAGGGATTTTCTTCCATAAAAACCTTCTCCTCGAAAATACGAACAACTGACAAAAAGTTTTACAGAAATCGGCCCAGCCGTTCTCATTTTATGAATTATTGGATTTTGCCACGCCCCTCCGCCCACAGGCTGAAAATCAAAAATCAGACTTCACAGTGTCACCCGCCCGAGTATTCTGAAGGTTTTCTGAAAATTTCGTCAAAATCGGCTTAGCCGTTTTGGAGCCATTACGTTACATACATATATACACACATCCTATTTTATTTTATGAAATATTTTTTGGACCCCAATCATAAAAGTGTTTAAATCAAAACATTTTTGAGTGCATTTAAGGAGACGAGTGTTTGATTTCATAGATTTGAAAACATGAAAGTTGCTTCGAGTTTCAAGTTGCAGAGGGTCTACTAAAAATACGACATTTGGTCTATGAAATTCCTTTATTACCTAGTAAAGACTGAGATTGAGCACGTTGATGCCTCGAACACTAGTTATCATCAATAACTTGCCAGTTATTATTTTAATCATTTCCCTTGTTATTTTTTATAAGATTTATAAAATAATTTTCAACACAAAATCTATTTTAGCTTTTTGTCAAGTATTTTAGCTGTAGTTTTACTAAATAGTCTTTTAAAGCTGCATTCGTATCCCGGAATCGTCGTTTTTTGAAATCATTAAGTTGTCATGTGTGGACGGGAGGGATACAAAGCTGTGTATTTTAGTCTAATTTTAGGCCCTATTACCTTCCAGTTCTATTTCCGCGACTGCATGCATTTTATAGTGCAGTTTTTATTGTAATCTGTGCTCCAGCTCAACGGTAACTAGTACCGGCGTCATGGTACATGTACCGAAGATCATTTAGTGTGAAGTACATTGAGTGGTAGGTGAGACCAAAATTGAAGAAACCCCGCTAATGTCAGTGAAATAGTAAGAATAATTTAGTTCTAATCTGCAAAATATATGTAGTTTCGGTCTTTGCCTTTCTTATCGTGAAATTGAGCTGAAGACATGGCCAAAAGATAACAACAGTCTAGAAAGGGAAAATTAAAACGTCTTTTGATACAACTACCCTTTGAGTCTTTGAGAGAAATCAAATCACCAACCCTTCGGCAAATAATATACAAATGCACCTTTTGCCCAACAAACTATTAATATTTAGCGCTACTAAATATACAAGTAAAATAAATAATTCTTTTCCTGCGTGTTAAAATAAAAATACTGTTCAATTCCACATAATACCCGACGGCACTTAATCTCGATTTGTAAGTAACATCTTGCAACTACTGCCACTGAAGCTCGATTCAACTACTTCATCAGTAAAACAAGAAGAAAAATATTTAAGAATGAAAATTTCCAAAGTTTTCACGTCAAGCAAAGTACAATTTATAAAATAACAGCAACAGGAAAATAACGTTTAATGAAGCAAGAGAAAAGTTTACTTAACAAAATAGAAACGGAAATGTTCATGTTTTTTAAAGGCGAAGGGTGAAATAGTTAGAGTTTGCAAAATTTATCATCCGATTTGGTAGAGTAATTAATTATATTTCAACGCAGGTAAAATTAATAACACTACGATACAGAAAATATTTTTTCTCTTTGCTGATATTTACTTGTAGTTCACAAACTCCTGCTTTGCCACCCATAAATACAACTTTTTTATCACCCCTCTTGCCGGAACTTATGATACCTTCTCATTTTTAATCGAAGCGCTTAAAACTTATAGTCAACTAAATAATAAAATATTTATGGTCCCTCCACCAGGATTATTGTTGCCAATCTTTATGACAGACTTATTGGAGTAAATTAAGCTTAAAAGGCAAGTCAGTAGAATAATGCTCCAAATTGACTGCCAGACTTTAAGACACATTTAAAATTTTAATGGGAGATCATAAACGTTCCAACAAAAATTAAATAATCATGTTCCTGGTCCATCGAGCTCTATTAAAATTGGGGAGACTTTATGGAGCACTTCAATTTAAATTGAAGGAGTTAAAATTTTAAAGTCAACTTAGTAATACAACGTTCAAAATTAATCGATCTGTTTGTGGCTCCTCAAGCTGCATTCATTAATTTTTTATGAAACATTAATTTTATAGGCAAGTAAGTAAAGATCTCAACTTATGGCCCTTCGAAACAGAATATCCCTGCTAGACTTCATGTGTCTTGCCTGCGTATTAAAACCATCTAAATGAAATAAAATTCACATGTTGGAAACATGACAAAAAAGAGAGAATTCGTTCTTTAATCGATCAATTTGTATGTGGCATAAACTTCCTGCAGAGGTCTTGCATGTGTCTTTCAGCGTGCAAAGTTTTAAATCGAATGTCCACAGACAATAATTTCTCTATTGCCCTTTCCATAACTTATTTTACTCGTTCGAGCACAATGCATTGGTCCACTAAAAAATAGGCAGCAAAGCTTCAGAAGGTGAACAATCCAAAGAGCATAAAAGTGATCACTTTTAAAGAAATTCTGAAAGTGCTAATTGCTCTAGCAGTTGTAATGGAAAAAAATTCAAAGAACACTTCATTAACTTCTCATTCCACCCCCGTTTTTCAAAGTTAAACTTCTTCCACCATCAATTCTCAATGAACAAGAATGAAAAAAGTTTGCAAAACAAACTTTATTTATTTATTCTCGCAGCTGTGTATGTGTGATAATCTATATGAATGCATTCACAAACACATTTATCTGTCTGTCTGTCTGTCTGTCTGTGTATCCTTTATCCCCGCTATGATGTGTTTATTTGTTTGTTTGTGCAAGTACTTAAAGGGTAAAGTGATAAAAATAAAAAGTCTGTTTGGGGGAATGTTTATACGTGAGTGTTGATAGAAATTTATTGTTATTATAAGCAGACCTGCAAACTTATTCAGGGAGAAACTTGCATTAACTTAAACACAATTACACTTTTCTATAGTGATACATTTCGAAATTAAAAAAAAATAACTCACACAACCTGCAACACGTCAAAAGGATACTAACGTTTAAATGAAGCTCATAGAAGGAAAATTAAATAATTATGAACATGGAATCGAATAAAGGCTGGAAAAACGTTTTGATTCTTGGAGAGATCTGGTGTTAAACACAAGCTAAGCACAGAAGAAGTCATTTAAAATTTAATTTAGACTTTTAAGAATAAATTAAACTAGAATTAAAAATTATTTACTAAGAAAATATAGACTTGACCCGTTAAAAATTTTAAACAAAACTCAATTCCACTATTAACTCTTAAGGTAGGATTACGAGCATGTATGATATTGGATAGGCAGGATCTACAGAAAATAACTAGCCGAAGTCTGTATCTAAATTCTTAAAACCTTCTTTCATAGTCCGTTGCGGACAAAGTTTATTTTTCGCTCTCGCAAACACTTTTTGAATGACGATTGCAGTGCAAAGTCAAGGCATATCAATTACGGCTCAAAGGATTTATCACAAACACTACTGATAACTTTTAACATTATTTCGTGAAAGGCTCGACGGGATTGTGAACTGTGCCTTGCCACCTGCTACGGCGTGACGCTAGTTTTCACAATACACTTTTGTAAGAGGCTTTCACAATCATAAAATATAAATGTATTATTCCAAGAACCAAAAAAAAAATATTCCCTTTACTTGGTACTATTTTCCAAAGTAGGAAAAATGCAAAATCTCACAGGTACTTTTAATTGTGGATAAAACTAGGATTTGTCAATTGATTTTCATTATTTATGACTTATTTTATTTGTAGTGTATTTTAGCCTTTTTGGTGATAAATAATGCAAAATGTGTGAAGTTTTAATTTTTTGAGAATTTTCGAAAACGAAAAATATCAATTTTAAATGAAAAACGTACATATTTTTGCAGAATATCTCCAAACAGTTGAAAATGGTAAAAAAATTTAATTATCGTTTAGTATTTTTTCATCTAAATCGATTGAACCGTTCTCGAGTTATGATGAAATTTATTAGCTTGACAGCCTTCATATTAGCCACGCCCATTAAAAAAGATCTGTACGTCATGGGCAAAAACTGAAAACGGATTTGAATTAAGTTCGTTAAAGGACACAAAAATCTTTTAAGCAAGCGTAAATGGCCCTCTTCAAAGGGACTTCTTCCAGAGCATATTGAATCTTGATTTTATGAATCACGGTGTGTGTTCTGTATTGAAATTTGCATGTTCCATTAAAAGTAATCGCTTGTCTCTCGCTAACCATAATATGTTATAGTTAGTTTCAAAAATGTATTTTTTGTTGCGGCATTAGTTATTCACATACCGACATTTCATTGGACGCTAAGCTGGGTTGTTTGGTTTATGGACTTTCAAAATGTCTGAGACTTTTAATTTCGGATCGAACTTGAATTAGTTTATCTAGAAACTGTAAAAATGAGAATCATATACTACGTTTATACGCACGTCTTATTTGCAAATATAACTATTTGCAAATAACTAATTCACTGTTTATACGGGAAATTGAATACAGAACTTATGTTATTATTAGTGATGCCATGTGACGAAAATATGATTGTTTGGTAAGTAAAACACAGAAAACGTTCATGAAGTGGCAACGTCTTACTTTTTATTTGCAAATAGTGTCGTTATTCACGACTTGTTAAGTGAGTTAATAAGTTACAATAAAAAAGTTATACGGCAACATTCTTCTTTTTTATTTGCAAATAAGACGTGCGTATAAACGTAGTAATATTGTACTCAAATAGATGAGCTGTTTAATCTGAGGCTTTTTCTGGATCAGTCTTACTCCACGACACATCAATGTTTTTAATGGAGACATTTCTTTTTGATAGCGTTTTTTCCTTCCTAAACACTATTTTCGTCATTGTTATTACCAAAAGTTTGTAGATGTCGCATATCAAATGCTAAAGCAACAACAAACACATACATTTATGAAACTCTAATTGTTAAAACGATTGGTTGGGGAGAATATCACAAAATAATAAATTTCGAAATAAGTATATACATATATGTTTAGTATATATGTACTCATGTTTGCCCTTGTTACTATTTATTAAGAACAATTTAGCAAATTGCCAAGAAGACATAAAAAAGTAATATCGGGTCTTCCTATAGGGGACTTTTGGGCCTTAACAGCCATATTGTTGAAACTACATCTTACGAGTTGGTTGAATTTATTCAATCTGCTTTGCTCAATAATATGTGCAAATAAAAAAAAACTTTCATAAAAAATGGTGTTCCATTCGGGCAACGTTTCGCGCGTTTCGCTCATTTTACGGTCGCTATAATCATTCTTCGTCCTTGGTTAAATGGCTACGTCAACAACAAAATTTTTAAATTCGACCCAAGAGCGTCTAATGCATCCAAAAAAAGTCACTATTTTGCTATGGATTTCGGGACGGTGGTGTCATCGTTAAATATTTCTTTGAGAATTATTGATGATAATTAACTTCTTTTGATCTGAATTTGATGATGTGGACACCAACGAAATGTGATTTCAAGAGGACGGCGCAACGTACCACACATCTCAAGCC
The DNA here is from genome assembly GCA_963681545.1 of Germaria angustata. Classification (NCBI taxonomy): domain Eukaryota; kingdom Metazoa; phylum Arthropoda; class Insecta; order Diptera; family Tachinidae; genus Germaria; species Germaria angustata. The sequence goes on along the minus strand of OY813001.1, from coordinate 83,453,554 downwards.
ATCTGAACTGGCTAAGTAGATCATGTGTTTTGATCCTGTTAAACTTTTTCTTGTATGGTTTTCTTGAGTCGCAGCTACATCCGGATAAAGCCACAAATTACATCGGCCCTCAGAGCCAAGGTAACTAATGCAATCGGCGCAACTTGCCACACAGCTCATGCCATATTGGACATACTGCACGAGCGTTTAGATGATGTGAACTGGCTATGGAGATCGTGTGATTTGACCCTGTTAAACTTTTTCCTGTAGGGTTTTCTTGAGTCGCAGCTACATCCGGATAAAGCCATAAATTACATCGGCCCTCAAAGCCAAGGTAACTAATGCAATCGGCCAATTTTATCTTAGTTATGGGTCAGAGTCATTGAAAATTAGACATTTCGTATGTGTGTCCCCCAGCGAAGCCATGTACATAATAGCTTCGACAGATCTTGTTTTATTTAAATTTGAAGACGGAAAACTCTTAACGAAAGACCCGCTATATGTAATATTTATTCATTTAATTTATTTTTATAGCATTAAATTACTTATGGCGCCGTTGTACGTTTTCACAAACATCCTTCTCAATACACTCGTCCTGTATGTTCACTATTAAGGGAAATCTGTTGTCAGTTTCAGTTTATATTTTCCTGGAACAGTGACAACACATTTATTGAATTATAGCTTAAAGTGAGATGCTTCAATAACATCTGTGATACAAATGATAAATAAAGGCATTGATGAGCAGACGCACAATTTATGAGGAGCATTTTGTTTTCAAATGAAAGAAAACTTTAGTATATGCTCAACGCGAGAGGGAGACAGACGTTGGGGAAAGCTAATTATGGATACTGACTTATACTCTATAAAATTGTTTGTAATTTTTCATTTAAACAATTTTAATGTGATTTTGCTTTGCTTTTGATACTGCTGTTTCGTGCATTTATTTTATATATATTTCAAGTTTATAAACTGTCAAAAGTGTTCAAGTGGGTGAGAGAATTTATTAGCACTTGCTTCGAAAGGCATTTATTTGTCTATTGCCGCTAAGGACCTTTATGCGACAAGAAATGTGAATAGCTTCCTTTTAAAAACAATTACATATTTTTGTACCAATTCAATACATTTAATCTGAATATTATGTTTTAAGAAAACATTTTGCTTTAATTTTTGTTTTCCAATATTTTAGACAATACAATGAAGTTGTGTATGAATTCAATCAATAAACAATATTTTTTAACAATATAGTCACATTTTCACTTTTGACTTCAATTAATGGTACAGGTTTACAGCAATAGTGTCACAATTCAAATATCGAATTATAAAACCGTGTCTATACAAAAATAAACCGTTCTTACATTTCAGGAGACTCGGTAAATGGATTTTAAACATATTAAACTTTATATTTCTGTACACATTTAAATTCGTTATTAGCAATTTTGTGAGAAATAGCAGGTTGAAATCTTAAAAAGGCTCTCCTCTAAAGTTTCAAATTTTGAGTTGTGACGGTCTTGCACGAAATGAGCGATATAGACTCGTCAGTTATTTTAATTGCTTGTAAGTGAGAAAGGACTTATATGCTGTATTTGAGACGGTCCACATTAATTACAATAATCTTTTTATAAGAAAGTCCCCAGAGGTTCTGTTTAGGTTTTATAATTTTATTTCAATTTCATAATGTTAATGAATAAATAAAGATAATCAGCAGTTAATTTGACAAAATGAGGTAATATTTTGGTTCTTATTTTCAAAAAAAAAATTATTTTGAAATATTCTAGCATATACATATATGGCTTTTGCAAAATGCATTGTTTGTTGTGGCTTTAGCTCTTTATATGCCGACATTCCATTGGTCGCTAAACCAAATCGTTAGTGAAGTTTAAACAGTTTGAAAACATTCATGTTTATGCTTAAACTTCACTGACGATTTAGTTTAACGACCAATAAAATGTCGGCATATGAAGAACTAAAGCCACAACAAACAATACATTTTGCAAAAGCTGTAATTTTTCTATAAAGTTACACAAAAATTATAAAATTTGTATATGTCCTAAAAGTATAAATGTTTTTCTCAGTCATATATATTGACCTCTACGATATATTAATTTAGTACAGCTTCCACCTGGCTGTACAACAAAAACCTTAGGTGGCCCAAGGGAAAAACTGACATCAGATTCGGACTCAGTGACCACGGGATTTTAAGTGTTATTTTTTCGCTTTAGAATCATTATTAAATTTTTTTTCTTTCTCATACAAAATGATGCGATGGTAATGTCATAATTTGAATTGGCGGCCAGTTTTGCAGATGGCGCCAAATTTCACTTGCTTTGACATTTATGAGCGATATAAACACCAATGACGTGGAATTATTGTAACTGCGTATTTGAGAAATTTTCAGTCTGTTGTTTTAACGCATGGTGTATTTTTTCGTAGTCGTTTACCTTTTTCGTCTTGTTCAAAATGCTCGAGCAATTAAGTCTTGGCAGAGCGGCTTGTGCAAACTCGACTTACTACAGATGTCACAAGAAGTGGTCGCTCGACCGAGATCTGCTGCTGTTGCAAACGACATCACAAACATCAATGAGACGACGATACATACCATCAGGTATCAGCAGACGTTCATTGGAACGAATTTTAATAATAGATTGAAAAAGTTCCCCCAAAAAGTACATGCTATTCACGAATTGCTGCCTGCTGCCCATTGAACAAGGTTCACATACTGCAATACTTTGCTAAACTTGGTGCTAGAATAAGAAAATTTCGTATCAAAAATCATAACGAGGCATGAAGCGCACTTCCACTGAAGTGGTTGTGTGAACAAACAATATTTGCGTTTCTTTGGTACAGAGAATCCACATGAAATGCAAAAAGAGCCACTTCATCCCCTCAAAGTGACTGTTTGGTGTGGCATTTGCAGTGGAAAAGTGATTGACCCCTATTTTTAAAGAAGACACTGATAGCACCACCGTAACTATTGCTGCATTACAAGCAGATGTTGAACGATTTTTTTGCCGCAAGATGATGCATTGTTCTCACGGTTACCACAACAAGCCACGAACCAAAATGCCATAAAACGAATGCAATTATGCATCAACAAGGGAGGTGGGCCTTTGAAAGATATAAACTTTTCCACTAAATACCATCGATTCGACACTTTTTGTGAAAACATAGTATTTTTCCCATTATTGTATAACATTTCATTTGTAATTTCCCTATACATTAATATTAATAGAGCTTAGAAATTTTAGCTTATTAAGAAAATTGAAAAGTGGTGGCGTGGTGTAGTGGTTAAAGTGGTTGCCGACAAAACCGAGTACCCCAGGGACAAAAATTTTTCACCATGGGTTTTCAAGTTTTAAAAATGAAGTGGCTTTAACCCCGTCCTAAAAATGCATCCAATGAGCCCCTTGACCACCCCCTCTCCCTGGAAAAGAGTATAATATCATGACAAAACAAAGATCAGGCAGAGCCACCACCTTCTGGGAAAAAAGATAGGAATCAATGATTGGCGAGGTACCTCACCACTACACCAAAATACAGAGGGGGAGTTGTTTCTAAGCAACGACAGATCGCAGTCCCATTATCCTAGACCTGCAACAGCAACGCTGTAAATAAGTAAAAAAAATGCCAAACTTTAAAAATTTTCATTCTTGTTTGAAAATTTGACTTTTATATTAAAAATTAATTAAATAAGTATGTATATGTCAGTTTATTGTCAAGAAAATTATCCAGAATTGTTTTAACATATAGTCATCGCTCATGTTTAGGTACGACGATTCAATTTAAGCGTTAGCCGACAAAAGACGTTACATTTTCCGCTCTTTTTTAGGTTTTTTTGGCTTAATTTACTACATATTATCTGCTTGTTTATTCAATATCATTTGCCTTTGTAATTTTACTATGTTTTTTTTATTATTATTTAATTCAAAATAATATCTCTTGCTGCTGTCATACAATACACTAACTGCTTGATATGTTTACCAGTTTTTAAAATTCTTTGTAACTTAAAACCACAAATTTAACCACAAAAAATCATTGTTAACCAATAATACCGCATGGCAGTAGAATTTTTTCGAACAAAAAATACCTCAGGATTAACAAACAGAAGGTCATTAAAACTTTGACCCACATGCACAATGACTTACAAATGCATTCACAAGTATGGATACATCTAAAACACAAGGTGATTTCTGGCTGTTTGGGTTTTCGCAGAGAAAATGAAACAACATGATAATTAAATTGATAGTTCTTGCCGGTGAATTAGATGACCTTGTTATTTCAGCACGCGTTACTAACGCACTATTTGCCGCTTTCCTCCAAACAGACAGCACAGCAAGCAAAAACTGAGTGGGTATGTAAATGAAGATCCTGAACATAAAACAGGGGATTATTATCGCTTTTAACAATTTTCTTATTAAAAACCCAAGCGTTTAAAAACTTATTCTATAGTCTACAAATGATGTCATTAAAGAAAACCAATGGCATGATTATGTATTTTTAAATAGAAAAAAATTATGAAATGTTTGTATTTCAACGCACACATGAGCTGTAAACCATTTCAATACTTCGGCTGAAAGTATAGTTTTTTGCAATCCATTTTTAATATTTACTCTTTTTCATTCTCCTCTTGAATTCATTGTTTTATTTACTTACACACATATTTCTATATTTATATATTTTTTATCTCTGATCCATTATTCGAGTATTTGCATTTCGATTGCCAAAGGGATTTTTCGCACATATAAACGCACACACACACGCGCGATTTGTTGATGGTTGTTTGCAAAACATTTGTTCAATGACAATTTCTATGGTTGCAACAGCAGCAACGACAACGGTATCAACAACAACCCAGCCAGCTCGTGTTGTGGCCTCTACCAACTGCAGCTGCTGCTGCTAAATGTCGCCCAAGGAAGGGCTATAGTTTTCCTCATCATTTTTATTTCGTTCTCCGCTTCCTGTCTTTTTCCACATAGTACTCGTATTTTATTTAAACTACACAATTCGAAACTGCCATTTAATTTATCATATTTATTTGTAAAATAATAGCAGCAATAGTTGGTACAACCGCATTTATTTTTGTTCTAAAGAACTTATACATGATATGGCCAGCTTGTGCCGGAGAGGTACTCGTAGGAGAGAAATCGAAATCAATGAAATTTAAAGCATAAAGTCAATAGAAATGCACCACTTTGCGGCATCTGCTACGCATCTGTAATTAGTTTGCACTGCTGATGCAAAACAATTAATGCTGATGCGAATATAATGCGTTGACAGAAAATTTCAATCGCTTACAGTTTCGAAAGCAAAAACATTACAAATGGATAAATTAATAATTGTTTATGTATTGACTTGGAGTATAACAAAAACGATATAAAACCGTGCAGTTAAGAAAAGTGATGAAAGAATTTTAAAGTGATAAGCAAGAAATTTATTGTTAAAAATTTATGCTACGACACTGATTCAGTCATTTTTTTGATGCCATTTTAATGTTTTTACGTATCATTTATTTCTATGGTGCACTTTAGAACTTAGGATATTTGCCGTGTGGCAAGCTGATGTATTTCCGAACATACTGTGCATCAGATGCAGTGTAGTGATGCATTTACAAACAAAGCCATGCTTTACAAAAACCTACATATACTATATGAGAATTATGTATTTCTGCTAGTGAATTACAAAACATGTAAGTATAAGAGTTTGCCCCTATGCTCCCTCCAGGAGTGAAAGGAACATATATATAAGAGTTTGAGAAAACTTTTATACAACACACAATTATATTATATATATTCTCAACTTACTCTCTGGGAAGTCGAAAAAATACACTTTCGGATGATTTGGAAACAAAAAGAATGAAATTTCTTAAGAACAACTTCCCTTTTTTGACCGGGTTCGGCTTAGTGTCAGATATAACCCACATTTTTCCCTTCCTACTTTTTGCTAATTAAATCTACATTTTTTGAGATATGGTGCATTACAAGAGATTGGGATAATACATCCCAGAGAAAGTTCAGACAATCCTATTTATTCTCCCAATTAAGAAAATTATGCCTTGAATATCCCAGCACTACTTTAGGGGCTTAATTTATAACTGAAATAGCGGTACCTACATCTGAGTACGTTTTTAATGAAATTTGAGCATTTTAGTGGATGACAAGCTTTCGAACAGACAACATCAGTTGACATTTACGTGAAAAAAACATAGTATTTGTATAGTGGCGCAACAAAAATTTGCAACATTTTTTTAGTAAACGATACTTATTATTTGGTGAGTACAGCTTTAATTTTTAGCACATTTTCAGATATGTAATATATTGTCCCATTCGGAGTTTTTATTGGGTTTATATGTCCCATTCGGGTTATTTCTAGGAAAAGATGTCGCAGCTTCGTCCAGAACTTCAAGAGCTTTTAGATGCCGAATTTTCTGATTTAAGTGAATCCAGTGACTCAGAGCCAGAAAACAAGTCATCAGAATCAGGTGACATAGAATACCTAGGCGATGAATCAGGGGTTGAAGATAGCTCAAACGATAATGTTGTAAATCCATATTTGTGGTCACGACCATTTTTTACTTTTGCCCCAGATTGCAGATTCCAGAAGAAAAAGAACCTCAAAACAGAATTAAATATATTCCAAAAATTTTCCGCAAGTCCTAATTAATATTTATTGCAGAAAATACAAACAAGAGGCTGCATATATTAGAAAAAGAAAAAAAATTGAAATCGAAAACTGCCAAGGATGCAAAATCATTGGAGTATACACGGTTCCTTTGGGAATTCAACCATAAAAAATGCTATGTTTAGAGATCGATTTTAGATGATTATATCTAAAATATATTTCAATAATCCTAAAAAGCCGTATGTTTGTTAAGCCAGCGAAATTTAATGAACTGTATTGTTCAAGACCCGCTTGGCGGAATAAAAAAGTTATCATACACATTTGAACAGTCTTCTTGTTCTTTTGCCAGAAGATTAATTATTACTATTAAAAAATAAAAACTACACCTTGAATAAACAGATCTCTAGATGAAACTTGCCTTTTAGAGCAACCTTTTTCAAAAGGAAGGAATATTTTAAAACCATAAGCATTTTGTTTGCAACAAATGTTAAATTATGTCGTAAAGCAAAGAAAGAAATATATATCGATGTAAAACAACTCCGCCTATGTCGGACCCAAGCCAGGATGAAAAAGGAAGAGAGAACGTTGCAGCGTATTAAAATAGAACTTCCCATGCAATCAACATCGTGCAAATTTCTGCGATGGTTCATCCTGGGAAACCTCAATTGGGAGCAGCCCTCTCAACCAGGATAGGGGACAGTGTGCCAATCCCTCACTTCTCCGAATTCAAAACAATAAAACAGAAAACGCAAAGAAAAATAAATGAAAATGGGCCGAAAAACAGATTACCGACCTGTCGACGAAATAGGACTATCGACTACGGAACATGGAACGTAAGAAGCATTAATGGCAAGGAAGCTGTACTCGTCGACGAAATTGAGAAAACTAATGTTAAATACCTTGCCATAACCGAAACCAAGAAAAAGGGATGTGAGATTATTAAAGATGGTTTCGTCCTACTGTACTCAGGAATACCACTGAATGATAGAGGTAGGGCTGGCGTTGGATTTTTAAAGGAAATGGAAGATAACCAACTATGACAAAATCAGCGCGGTATATCACTTCTAACCGTAGCGGGAAAAATATACTCGAGAATACTCACTGAAAGACTGAAGAGCAAGATAGAACATCAACTTGAAGAGGAATAATGTGGTTTTAGACAAAATCGTGGAACCCAAGACTTAATATTCACGATGTGACTAATTTCGGAAAAGAACATTGATTGAATTGAATGGGAGAACTCATTGCTGGTTTATAGATCTGGAGAAAGCTTTTTCTTACAGTAAAATGGCAAGAAATATGGAAGGTGCTTCAGAAACGGAATATTGACAACATATTGATCAGAGGATCAAGAGCTTTTACGAAACATGCCGAAATTATGTAATAACTGGGAACACCACATCCGAAGAATTTTTGACAACACAAGGTGTGCGACAAGGCGATATAATAAGTCCATATCTGTTAATAATACTAATGGATGAACTAATCAAATCTTGCAGGGATTCATTTATCCCAATGAAGGTAGAAAATTGGAACATGCAACCGGTGAAAGTTTCAATGTTAGCATACGCAGATCACGTGACCATTGCTGTAAAATCAGCGGATTGTCTCCAACAAAACCTTAATATTTTTGTAAACGAAAGAACCAGAAGAGGCCTCCGTATAAATCATCATTAAATTTATATAGGATCCGAAGCATTAAAACAATTTAAACACTTCCCCTACTTGGATGTCACAATTAGCTAAGACGGAAAAGCGGACATGGATCTAAATCATAGAATAGCCACAACTGCCAATTAATACTTCAATAAAATAGTAAAGCAGACTTCAGGCAACAGAAATGAAATACTTAAGACGTGTGGGCGGTAAAACAAGACGAGACAGAATACGGAACGACACTACACGAGCCAGCTTAAATACGGAACCGCTGAAAAACAAAATCGAACGCAATAAGGTGAGCTGGTTTGGGCATGTGGCTAGAATGCCAAAGAACCGCCTGACGAAACGAGGTTTAGAAGCAAATCCGGAGAAATCTTTGCAAAAACGCCTACACTGCAAGGAAGAAAGAGGTCCCGAATAAGTAAATAAGTAAGTAAAACAAGGTGATTTTTAGGAAAGTTACAAGTTTTTTTTTCCCAACAGAGTGAAATGAAAGTTTGCAAATTGTAGGATTTTTAACTATAAAAACTTCTTCAAAAGAAAAATTGTGTATACAAACTCAAACCTACTCGAGTGTTTAATTAGTTGGTCATATTCAGGCTTTAAGTGATACTGGTGCCTCATACGCTTTTGCAATGACAGTTGCTAATACGATAGCTGTTGTTGTTTTTTCCATCGGCTGCAACTGACACCACAAGAATTTCCTTCAACAACTGTTTTAAAGAAGGTTGTTCAGAATCCTCCCATTTATTTATATCCCTTGTAATATTTCCATTTTACTTTAGATTCTTAAATTTAATTTTTATATGAATGTATGTATATATTTTGCTCTTTCTGTTACAGGATAAAGCTTAAGTGATTGTGCCTAAGGCCTTTTGAAATTTCTGTTTAAACGAAAGCAGGATGGATTTTTATCTTTCCTTTTGTATGACTATTTTTCGTAATTTTTATTTTATTTTATTTTTTTTATTTTTATTTTTTTTTTTTTTTTTTTGTTTTTAAAGTGTTTCGTTGTCATATTTCTATTGCAATTGCCAAAAGTTTATAGCAAAGTTTTATAGTGTAATTTAATTTTTTTTTTCGATAAACAATCTAGAATACAGCGAAAAAAATGTTTAAATCAATTTATCATATGATAACGAAAGTGAAATTGAAATAATGAAACTGTTTTCGTAGAAAAGATGTTTAAGTGGAAAAAAGTTATCCTAGTAATGACATACAAAAAGCTTAATAAACTTTAATAAGAACAGAGTAGATTTTTTTTTTGAGCAAGAAATGTTTTTAAATTAATAAAAACTTAACATACGAGTATTTTATAAAGAAGGAAAGGAATATGATAAGGAAAGTTTTTTTCTGTTAGAGAAAATTTTTGTAACCAAATTAATATAAATTTTCTTCAAATCTCATTAACCTGCTTTAGATAATGATGTTAATTTATAGATAATGTGTTTTATGATTATAAATGTCACATCTACTTTTTACCATCATTTATAATCATGAAACAATCTCTAATGGATTCTGATAAGATTTGAACTCGAGTTCGTAAAAAATCTGTGTTTAATTGGATAATTTTTTTACAGCATAAAAATTCTTTTTGAATAAACCTTTAGCGCTAAAAGAAATTTTATTCAAAACTATTCAAAATTAAGTATTTGTTCAAGACGGCAGATTTTAGTAAGAAATTTGTATTGAAACTAACTTGAGTACTTTCATATAAATTATACTCAAGTTGCCTGTCTGGCTTATGGAAACCAGACTTTATTACCATAAAAAATTATAAAAAATCCAACAAAAAAGCAAAAAATTTCTTTAAAAGGCGCTTGATAAGTATTATGGTAAAAATAAATGTTTCCATGGTGGAAAAGTTTTATGTTTTCGCTTTGCGAAATTATAAATGTTTAGACAGCGTAAAGTTTTTACTATTTATACAGGTGTGTAGATGCCAGATGATCTTTCTTTCAAATTTGACGATTTTTTATATCACTACATATAAAAATTAAAATAAGCTTAAGCGTCAGAAATGGCTTAAAATAAATTCTTAATTCCTATTTTCTGTATTTTTTTGCATTTAAAACATATCGCAATAAATACAAAACAATGTTACCTTGTTCCTCTTCATAAAATTGAATGATATCTATGGGCTTTGCTTGGAGCTGTTCATACTTATGTCAAATTTCACACATCCCGGAGCTGTCAAAATTTTGCTCAAGCAAGCATTTTATTACTGAAATAAAGTTTTGGGAAATAATCTTACAACCAACTATTATATAGTCAAAAAGTTGATCTATAGTAAAATAAATATTGGCTGAATTTTTATTTTAAAACTAAAAATCATTCTAACTAATAATCATTCTAAAAACTTTAAAGAGGTAAAATAATTTTCCAACATTCACTTCAACAAATGAATTTTTTCAGTGTAATTTTGCTTATTTATGTTTAAAGGCCTGATCATAATGCGGCAATTTCGAGTTTTTAAACTACTTAAGTTTCTTATTTGCACGCTAGTACTTACTTATATGTGCATGCTCATGCATGTGTATGTAGAGAGTTTTATGTGTTAGTAGTTGCAGTAAATAGTTTGGGTATGAGTGTTTTTGAAACTTTTGCATAATGTTATAGATTTGTTTAATGGTGTGTAAGATTTTAGTTTAAATTTTCTCTCCAAAAATAAATAAGAAATGATATTGAAATGTTCTATAAAAAGTTTAACAAATATAAACTATATAATTTTCATATATTCATGAATTCAATTAAGAGATTATGTACATGATGATTTTCAAACAAACAGTAAACTTTTTCAAAAATTATATTTTAGCAAAAAAAAGTTTATTATCCTTTAAAAATAAAAACTATTTTAAGAAAAAGTTCAGCCCTCTTCAAATCTATGCAGCGCCTAAAAAGTTTGAAATAAATATAATACTATTATAGGCGTTAACCACAGATATGTTTCAAATTCAATGCCCCGATTATCGTTTACAACACGAAAATGTTGTGTTGTTTCAGCTACAACACAACATAAATTTATTTTTGGACTACGATCTACAACATCTAGGTGTTGCTTATGTCACAGAGTTGCATTTTATTTGTAGTACAAATACGTGTTGAAAAAAGTTTGAAGAAGGGTATATTTTGTTAGAAATAAATAAAACAAGAACAATCATGGATATTAACGTCGATCTATATTTTGATGATGATGATAATGAAGGCAAAAAAAATTAACATGGCGACATGGCGAAAAGAGTTCGCGACAGTTCAAGTCCATTGGATCAACCATATAAAGAGTTAGTATGTACGTATAATTTTTCTGAAAACAAAAGTTATTACAATATCTTAATTACAATAACATAATTTATAATTTTATAAAAATTTTATAAAAAGTTTCCGCATAAACAAGGATGTTTTCTTGTTTCTGATACTAAAACTGAGCACTTTTCTAAAAACTAACTCTTTGCCATTTTTATTTAATTGTTTAGTAAATTTATCACAATTGTCCTTGAACTGCATTTTCGATTTTCAACTTGTAATAACACAACACCTAATGAGCTGTTGTAGATTGTTGACAGTACTGACAACACATAAATATACATGTTGTAAACGATAATCGATAATCGATGCATAGTGGCTCATTTTTCTGAAACCCGTGGCAAAAATTCGACTACAAAATTTTTAGAAATAAGCTAAACTATATTGTAGGTTTTATTTTACTGGTAAAAATTCAAAAAGCCGTTCCAAGTTCGTAATTTTTTGGACTGTGAAAAAAAGTAAATTTGGGACAAAAACTTTAGGTTTCAAATTTATTTTTTACACAAAGTTTGCAACCGATTATTACTTTTTTGATTTTGTTAAAAAATGTTGTTTGTTTTTTATTTAAATTCGACTAAAAATTTTGTTAGGTTTTCTTTACATTAGTAGGCGGAGTTCTTCAAACGCCCTATATTTGGGTAGTTTTTGGGAATTAAATAGAGTAGAACCAAGTTACACGAAGTTTCGGGAAGTATTGTTATGAAACACTTTGTCTTTCTTGTACACTAACTATATTAAAAACTTTGGCTGCCCGATCCTGCCCGTTCACTTGCAAGAAATAAAAATCTATCACAACCTCGTTATTAAGGCGAAAATACGTAGTGTAATGGATATACATATATGACTTTTTTCAATTAAAAGTGATATAACATTTATCTTAATAAAGATTTCGCCAAGATTCAAAAAGCATTTAATCAAAAACTTTCAACACTATAAAACAAACGCTCGCAAAGATTGCCAAGCCCGTAAAGGGCGTAAAGACTTTCCACTAAGTATCAATACTACTCACAATTTTTTAGCTAGTAAACAATATTAAATAATTATAAGCAATTGATTTTAAAAACTAGCAACAGGTAATTTATCAATAATTCCTTAAGATTTCAAAATATGAAAAACTAGTATTTTTGACAACTTGGTCAGCAAAATCACATTATGAGCACACATGCACATACTGACTTATGAACATGTATATATGTATGTATGTAGATGTGGCAAAATTAGTATCAGGTAGTCTCCCCATAATAATCCATTATGCCAAATTAAAGACACAAATGCCCATTATAAATACACACTGTTATATTTGTTTAATCTCAATGATTCTGTAAACTACTACCTGTTTAGAATATATTTATCGTATCGCGTTGTATGATTGACTGTACCTATGCAATTACCTACCTGCCTAGGGATAATTAGTAGTATATAATTATAGTCCTTAAATGAGTGGATTCCTCAAAACCAAATAAGGCTTCGGAACAAAACTCAACAACACAATTTTTAGTTATATGCATTATTTATCTTTTGTTTATTCTTCAAGAAGCAAGCGCAGCGATAAGCCGTGTTACGTAACAAATACATAGGATAAAAAATAAATTACATATTTATTTTCATTAGTTAAATTTTGTTAAACGGAGTTAGAAGTTAGTTATTTGTAAGCTCCAATGCTGAAGGTACTTTTAAACTAAGTAGCTGTTAAACAAAGGTTAAACATTTTCACAGAGGCGGAACATAACGAGGATCTGAAAGCTAGACTTCATTCATTATATAAATTGTTGAAGAAAAAATGGCAAGCATCTAATCGTACAAAAGAAAACTTTATGAGAAAAAATTCTGCTTGGTTAGATGAATTGACAACTATTATAGAAGTTGAATATCCTCATACTTCTACTGGCCAAACAAGAGGGAGACCGAGAAAATATCTTGAAGACTGTGCACCATATACAAGAAAACGGATGCTACCGCCTCAATAACTACGCATCATTTATCGGAAGCGTTATCTATAAAATACGTAGAAGACCAGAAAAAGGCAAAATCAGACATAACATAGGCGGTCTCGATCGCAAGTCCACAACGTCTAAATAGGATAAAAGAGAGCATACCCACGCCACCAAATACTTCCCCTACAAAGTATACTTTAGAAGAAGCGTTAGCATTATTTTTGGACTTGGGATTATCAAAGGAAAAATATTCCCTCTTATTATGATTGTCGCGTCGACGTCACATCAAGTCGACAGTAAAAAAATATTGATGGCTAATTGTAATTTTATAAGCCATAGTAGTAGTAATATCCTATCAATAATATTTAATAGTTCTCGATAACGATCCCACAATTGCCAATATATTGATGTCGACTTGGTGTGACGTCGACGGCGACAATCATAATAAGGGCAATTATATTTTACGAAAGTCTTTAAAGCATCATAATGTTAATGTACTTCCTTCTTACAGTCAAATTACTATTGCAAAAAAAGAAGCAATTCCGATTGGCTTACAGATAACTGAAATATCAGCAGAGGTAAAACTTCAATCTTTAATGGATCATACTGCAAAACGTCTAATTCAAAGTTTACCTGAAAGACAAGCAGAACTACTTCCGGATAAACTCACATTACTCCATAAATGGGGTTGTGATGGAACATCCGGTCAAATCGCCTACAAGCAATTAATAAATACAAATGACATGACAACTACAGATGCAAATATGTTTATGGCTTCTGTAGTTCCTTTAAGACTTTGAAGTGAAACCTCAGAGTACTGGAAAAATCCTCGTCCATCATCAATTCATTTTTGCCGTCCAATACTGTTCCAATATTCAAAGGAATCCTCAGAAGTAATCAAGTCTACACTGAGCAATATTAAAGATCAAATTGATAAACTTATCCCTTCCGTTTTTGAAACAAGGAATGGGAAAATTGTTACTGTCAGTCATACATTTTTTCTTACAATGATTGATGGTAAAGTCTTGAATGAAATTACAAACAACTCGTCAACTTTGAAATGTCCTGTTTGTAAAACATCACAGAAAGAATTTCAAGATTTAAACGATTCAACCAGTGATAAGAACAACTACGAATATGGAATTGCATGCTAGAATTAGGTGCATGGAGTTCATTTTAAAGCTGGCATATACAATTCCACGGATGGGAGAAATTTTTAACGAGAATGCACCACCAAAGGAAAAACAGATGATAAGAAAAAAAAGTCATACAAGAATTTTTTAAAAAACTTGGACTAAAAGTGGACTATCCAAAGTCTGGATATGGAAATACAAATGATGGCAATACGGCGAGATCATTTTTTAATAATGATGAAATGACTGCTCAAAATACTGGTGTGGATATGAATATTATAAAAAGGTTTGCCGTTACTCTTAATGTACTAAACTGTAAAGAAAAGGTCAATGGATCAAAATTTGAAGAATACGCATCATAAACTTCCCAACTTTTAACCCAAATGTATCCCGTAAAACCGCTTACCCCCACGGTACACAAAATTTTGGCTCATGGGAAAATTTTAATTGAATAGCAGTGCTTACCAATTGGAGAACTTTCCCGGGAGTGCCGAAATACAGACTATAAGAAATTTAGATACACGAACACTTGTAAGATTTCACGCATTAGAGAACATATTGCTTTCTTCATTAGATCCACTCATTTCATAACGAAGACATGTTAGATCAAGGAAGGATTTGGAAAAAAATAAGTTTAGAAATGCTAAGTTTATTAGATATTGCTACCAATGTAGATGACTACTTTGCAAAGAACTAACCAGTAAAAAGTTCATATAATTAAATTATTTTACCATTATAAAAAGTTCAGATGGACAGTTTTATATAAAATACTACAAAAAATATTTATAGCTAAGTCATTAACATTAAAAATATTTCAATAATATAAATATTTGACGCCAACAAGAAATTTAATAAAAATTATAAATATAAAATTTGCACCGAAACTATTTTTTTAAATTTTACTGCTATTTTTGCAGCACCCTGTATTTATTGAAACACATGTGGTATAAAGTTTTAAAGCAGAAGATGTTTTCTTTCATCACCTTCTTGAATTTTTAAAATATCTCCATTACTTCAAGTTATGATTTTTGCAACGGAAAAAGTCAAAACGGGCCCCTGTGCGATGTTAACGAACACATACAACTCTACTGTTGGCTGAAGTAGTTAACGCGTAGACTACAAAGCAATTTATGACTGAGAACCTGACATCGTCCATGTTCAAGAAGTCATTAAAAAATTAATATCCTGAGTTTTTCGGATTTACTTAGAGTGTCGCTATGTTAATTGTTGTTGGACTGTTTAAGCGATGAAGGCATAACCAAAGACCATAAATATGTAAAGATGTTGCACTGCCATACATTTGACTGTCAGTGCCATATTTGTCAATGGAGGTAGTGCTAGCTCCATCTCTCTTTAGTTTGCTGAGAACAATTGCTGATTTATCTGAGCAATTCATTCTTTCATATGTACATATATGTATGTATGTGTGAGTACATATTATGTGCAAATAAGCTGAGGAATGCCCATTGTTACCGATTTTTTAATTGTAGGGTACAATTGTAGCTATATCGATTCGCACCCAAACTCAACTTGCCTTACTATCTACGTATGTATGTGTAAAGAATCGTAAGGCTAAATAGTTTTTCTAAAAACATTAACTGCCTTATTAATAAAAAAATATGTAATGGCTTTTTTAACAATTAATCAAGAGTTAAAATAGCAGAAGTGGACGTGTTAAAATTTTTTAACAAAATTTCAAAGTAAAACTAACAATTTACTCAACAAGACCTGCAAGCCTCACTAAGTCGCTTTTTACGAGAATTAGTAACTTAATATTTTGTAATAGAGTACGAATATTCTGTTTTTAGCAATTTTCTTACGGATCATATTATATTTATGTTAATGTCCGTAGAAAAATCTAACATTTCGGAACTTTATTAGAATATATCGTTATATCTTTCAATAGGTAGTATGTCCAAACTAATGAGCTATTTTCTATTTTTTTTTTTATCAAATTGTGCAGACGATGATGTCTACTGATTTTCAAAACCTTCAGCAGATACTCAAAGGACATGTTTAGAAGGTACAGAAAGCACTCACATCCCTGACATGGATGTCGCAGATACATACAACGAAAATGAAGAATATTTCAATGAAGACCCCGATTGTTTTATCTCCAATAAAATTAACATGAAGTCGTTATTGGTTACATAGCTCAGCGAATATCTCGCGATAAATGACGTATGGATATAATTAAATGTATGTATGTAATTAAACCAGCGCAGATTTTGTTATATCCTTCAGAAATGTTTGTTCTAGCAAAAAATTACAAAACAGAACCTGACTGGAAGTTTGTATGCTCCGTCCGACTTATTTTTTGAAGTTTTTAAAATTCATATAAAAGTCTTTGAAAAAATATTTTTAGATAACAAAGAAATGAAAAACATAAAAATTACTGTTGTTGAACAATGCATAAATTGTATCATAGATTTAATTAATTCCTTTTGGTTTGAGGAAAGTTACGTATGTACTTATGTTATGAACACAGGTTGGAGATGCTAAATTTACTACTCATTATACTATTCCAGACGCATTCTTCATGGGAAACATACATACACAAATCATTAAGCAGTGACAAAGTTAAAATTTTTTGAATAAAATTAACAAACAGTTAAGAGTTATCTAACATAAGCTTTTTTATTAGAACTTTGTTTCATATAATCCTGAATCGACTAAGTAGCAGTTGTAGAACAATAAATACGTATTCTTACCCTACAATTAAACAATCGGTATGTTTTAATGCGTGTTGCTTTATACTCTCAATATTACTCTCAGGTAGCGTGAGTACGAAATTTTTGCTTTTCCTGTGCAACATCTTTATATATGTATTTATAGTCTTTGCCTTAAGTAAGTCCCCGCCCAGACTTGCAATTTTGTTGCATGCAATTTTTTAAAATTCTGATTTGAAATTGCTTTAGTGTCCACTAGAGAGCTGCACAAAATATTCTAAAAGTTCTGTGTTCTATTGTACACCACTTCCAAACACAGTATTTCAGTGTAAGCATAAATAACAACACAAAAATAACAAAACATGAATCTGACCAAAACAAACCAAACAGCATTTGAAAAGTTATTCTCTACAGTGCTTGTGTCTTCAGAACAACTAGAATATCCAGACAAATACCGACAATGAAGTAAAAATACAGTAAATCATAGCAGAAACACCAAGTACAATAGAACATTTCCTACTCAGGCTACTGAAAGAATTACTGAGATGGTAAAACCAACATATTAAACCATACACACACATACACACAAGTATGTAGATGATGCGTGTTAAAAAACTTGTGTGCGCGCATGTTTTTCTTTTCGTTCACACACATTCAAGAAAAAATAATAAAAAAAACTAAAAGAAGTTATATGTAGTTCTCATACAATTTACATACATATGTATGTAAGTATGTACATAGATATGTATGTATGTATGTGTATTATTTCACTGTAACTAAAACCTCTTTAAAGCATTTTCTTATTTACAACAGAACGCAAATGTTTCTTAATGTGTGAGTTTGTTTTGGTCTAGGTCTACTATCAAAACATTCAAGCATGTTTTGAATGTTCTACTTCAGTTTTAATGTTCTATAGAACCTTTGTTCTGTTCGGCTTTATTTTGTTCCAACATTGTTCTACTTCGGTTTTGTTCTATTCTTCAATGTTTTTACTGTTAAGCAAAACACATATCTTTGGAAGTATACGTTTTAAAATGAGAGAGTAATAAGCACACACTATTTGAAATTTAACGAAATTGCTTGTAAGACATTTTTCGTATGCTTGTGCAGCTCTCTAGTGTCCACATTAGAAAAAAATCTAGTATTGCAATTTTTGTAATTCTTATGCCTTCTTGTCTCTTTTCTTCATTTTTCTTTTGTTTAAAACGCCAACAACGAAAATGAACATAGGCGTAGCTAGGTATGCGCCTAGAGGGCCGTGGTACCCACCTAATTCTATAATAATTTTTTTTACATGCATACAATATAAAATTATTAAAAAATGCACAGGGTATTGTGGACGTATTGCTTTTTTCTATTCAAAAAAAACACAGCCAATTTAGGAATAGAGATGTGTGTTCCAAGGATAGTCTCTCGTCAAACGCACCGTTCAAATCCCCTATTTTCATCACCTGCTGAATACTGGAAGCGATCTATATACATTCCTTATATACATTCTTTAATTTCATCACTGGACAGAAGATTTAATGAAGAGAATAGACCAGCGTTTGCAATTCATTGTTTGCACCCGTCAAACATGCTTTCTTTGAAGCTGGAGGAGCCTAAAGATGCTGGCGAGTATTTTGAAAGACGCTGGATTATTTTATCCAAATATAAGGAAGGCGTTATTAATTTCATTGCCACAGCCGTGCACTACTGCAACTGTTGAGCGGTCATTTAGCACTTTAAGGCGAGTAAAACATGGTTGCGCTCCACAATGACTGAAGCTCCACGCAGATTACTCCTCAAATAGATCGAAATTGTAATAATCATAAAAAATCATAATTTTCGTGGCACCACCCTATTTCATATCCTGGCTACGCCCTTGAAAATGAATAAAATAAAACCTCAAATACAACAACACCAAATATCAAGTTGAATAGTGAGAATTGCAAAGCAAAAGAAAATTGCAGAGAACATGAAACTCTGTACCCCTCCCCAAGCTTCTTACTTCATTCACCTAAAACAACCAAAAATTTATGCAACAAAATTGCAAATCTGGACGGGGACTACGTAGTAAGCGTTGATTGCCTGACTTTCTAAAAAAATTTAAGCTGGCTGCCATTTTATTCTAAAAAAGAGCTCTGTTTTCATAGAAAGTTTATTAACCGACTTTAAATAGTTCTGGCAAACAAACCGATGAAGTACATTACAAAGAGAAAATTGATTTAGATTTTCGTCCGATTTTCGAAAAACATTTATCGAACCAACCTGCATTTATGGACCGTTTGTTTGTAGTTTGATTACATATTACCCCTCCCAACTTATGGATTTTGACAATAACTATTTTATTTGAAAGTGTACCTTGCAGTTGCTTAAGAAGACATTTCAATATTTCCTGGGAGTAATATATAAATTAGAAATGGATTATATAGCGTTTTAAGCTAACCCATAGGCTCTTTACATTGAAATTGGTTTTTTTGCTGGAATTATTTGAAAGTGTAGAATCAATAATATTAATTGGATAAAGTTATATCGTTCAAATATCCACCTGCCTTTTTCCGTTGACATCACGAATGTACCAGACAATTCAAAAGCAAAAATGATAATGATGGGTGCATTTTTGTGTGTAATTTAACACAACATTTATAAAAATTATGTAGAATAAAATATCAAATTATGTGGATTACCCCGAATTGCAGAAGTTGCCTTTTCACCCAGCACATCGTACACGCGCATAGCAGGATTTTGTAAAGGGGAATTCACCGGTTCGTTCTGAACGTTCCGAACGATTTTTTTTATATGTAGTTTGACGTCTCTATTTTTGAGAGAGTGAGAGAAAGAGAGTAAATTTAATGCGGAACAATTTTTGCTTGAATTGGTTTTAAATGACACCTTGTGCATATTGACATATGTACATAAATATGACCAACGGCTGCAGTTAAGGTGCATAGTTAAGCAAGATAGAATTAAGAGAAGAGTTGTAAATTAGATTTAAGCAAATAAAGACGTAGAGTATCAACAAAATACTTATGTATATTTATATTTTTTTGATTTCACTAACATAAGAAAATATTAATAATTTGTATAACAAGCAAATGTATTGAATGAAAACACACAACAACACCGTCGACACAACAGAAACTGCATATACTTAAAAACGAAGACAGTAACAAAAGTCTTCTTCAACTAACTAAAATGAAATTCATTTTACTTACTTTCCAATAAGTGATGTGGGACGAAACTTCTGTGACGAAGTACAAACTTAACAAGCCACATTTAGGCAGTAGGAACAATAATTTATAATTTATTTAAACTCTGTAAACAGACCGAGAGTTTTCCGATATACAAATAAAACAATTAAGTTTCACTTTATAACACGTTTTGCAATCTCTTAAAATCAATTTCACCTGAACATTTTTTTTATAAAAATTTATAGTATTTTATAATTTAGTCTAGAAGAATTTGCGTAAACTAAATTTTAGTCTTCTACATATGTACATACTTGTTATCGGCGTCTTTTGGACAATCATTTTAAATTTTGTGCATTTGCAATGTACATCCTAAAGCTTTATTGGTATCCCCATAAAGATGTAAATTTGAAAGGAACTTGGATTGAAAAATGTTTCTAATGACTTTTTCGAGATTATGTACAAGGCGAATAATGTTTTTCGTCACGACGATATAATTTCACAACACAGAATATACACAGAATACCCAACTTTGACGTATAAAAAGGGCCCGAATCATATTTTGCATAAACTTTGTTTAACGTGCATAAAGTTTGTGTGAAGAGATATCTATATAAAAACAAATAGCTTTGCTATCTCTTTTACACAAACTTTATGCACGTTTTCAAAGTTGTCGGGTCTAGGTAGTTTATGTTTCACAAGAAAACAACCGACATTATTTTGGTTTCACTTTGTGTGTAGAATGCAATTTTTGGCAGCGATGAGCTTTATGTGTGATGGCAGTGTCGCAGGTGTTTGTTGATATTTAAATTATTGCTCTGGCAGTGCCACCGTCAGAGGAGATTTTAATCATATTTTCAAATATAACTTACACCCAATTTTCACGATGATTTTTTAAGACATGTCTTTTTCTTATTTTCTTTTAAAGTTGCTCCCAAAATCATGTCACATTTTCATGATGATTTTTAAAACATGTCTTTTTCTTCACTGTTGTTGTAACAAAATATGTAAAATATGTATGTATGTATGTGTAATAGCAAAACTGCGAATGAGAGCAAAAAGAAGAGATGTATTTTTCTTCATTGTTGTTGTTAAAAAATCACGAAAACAGAAACCATGACTTTTTTGCTACCCCCCTTGCTTATCTACCTAATATGCCAACAAACAAAAAAGACATGTTTTAAAGACAAGTAAAAAAATCATCGTGAAAATTGGGTGTTATATAGTACCAAAATCGCATTAATGTAAGGTGTTGTCATAGGCGAATTAAATTCGCCTTTCTGGTTCTAATGTTACTGCTGTGAGGCCAAAGAATATTAATTATATATCACCTGGTTGAATTAATACGTATTGTTAGTAGCTGTATCGAAGTTATTTATATATGTACATGTGTGTATGTATGTATGGACATATGTATATGTACATGTATTTCCATTGATGTATGAATAAATGAAAAAGTAATGCGATTATGTTGAGACTGTTTGACTAAAAATGCGCTGCCCAAATGGATAAAAGGAAATCTAAATATCCAGATGCACATACAAACATACATATATGTACATACATACTTATGTATATATGTATATATGTACATATAAGGGATCTGGTATATCCCATAGGCTAATTAATATACATATACCATAGGCTATTCTGTGGTATATATGTACATATGTACATAGATAGTATGAAAATTTATGTTTCTGAAGGTAATTATGAAATAAATTTATATTCAAGGGTAATTACTTTTAAATTATAAAAAAATAGTTATAGTTATAGTTATTTTTAATTAAATTTTTTAAAAAATAAAAGACCTTAAGCTTAAAAATTAAAAAACGGATAAAAAAATACTTTTAGTTTTGAAAATCATGTATGAAAATTTGTTTTAAAGTTTCCTAAAAAACAACGAAAAGAAACGCGTAAACAGAATAATGAAGAAATACATATGTATGTACATAATAGATAGTCAAACACACAACTAATAGCACACAATAAACAACAAATTTAAAAGCCAACAAATTTAAAAACCAACAATATTATATTATAAAAGCCCTCTACAAGTTTTCAATATTAAATCAACTGTTTTGCTTACTTACATACATACGTATCCATAAGCGATGTAAGATGACACATTTGTGACGAAGTCTAAGCACATCTCGCCATAACCGGACAGCAGCAACAGCATTCATCAACATTATCATAGACCGACGTACCGAACCGAGATCTTTCCGAAATAGAATAATAATATTAAATTCTTTACACTATTTTCAATAGCTTAAGCACAATTTCACTTGATATTTTTATAAAAACAATATTTTATTAATTAAATTACATTTTTAACGGAGCTGCAATGCGAAACGGACATCAATTTTCCCAATACTAAATTTTAATCATCTTATTATTGTTCTCAACCGAAACAGCTGTTGAATTAACACCTTGAACAACGCCCACTTGCAAAATTATTCACTTGATAAAAAAACAGTACTTCAAAGGTTATATAAATAAAAAGTCTAAAGAAATTGTAAAATTTGTCTTTCAATTGAAAAATAACAAATTTATTGCATATCCCATGGCGGTACTCTTACAATAAGTTTGTTCCACAAGATCTCGGACAAGTTCGGACTATTGAGAGCAAAATGAAAATTACTCTCTAAATTTGCCAAAGTTACCCAAAATAGCTGGAACGCAAAAAACCATTTTTGTAGTTCCTGAAATACTAATGCTGCTTACTTTTTAAACTAAAATGTATTTAAGTGCTTTTAGACGCTTAAAAGTCTTCAAATTATAAAAACAAAGCATTTGCATCATTGTCAATAGCTGTAAAATAAT
Organism: Germaria angustata; assembly: GCA_963681545.1. NCBI lineage: Eukaryota > Metazoa > Arthropoda > Insecta > Diptera > Tachinidae > Germaria > Germaria angustata. Next base: position 83,430,266 of record OY813001.1, on the reverse strand, counting down.
TGAAAAACAAGTGGAAGAAAAACTTAACAATTGCAATTTTTTTTTTAAATATTTATAAATCTTTTAAAATGGAAAGAAAAATTACGATCGATTTAAATATTTTTAATGCTGTTTCTTTTTTCAACTTCTGCTTTATTATTTATAAAAACTAAACTTTTTCTTTTGCTTGCAAAGTTTCCGATAAATCTATCAGTTTCATATGTAAACAAAAAACAGATGATTGTTAAATTCTTGTCCGAACTTACCCAAAGAAAAAGTTCGAGCAAATTTGTACAGGAAATTAAAAAAATTACTCTCTCAATTTCTCTCTTTTTTGCACAAAAATTGTTATGTGGAACGGTTTTGGGTAACTTTGGGCTAGTTCGGACTGTTTCGTTATGCATGTGGAACAGAGCTAATATATGTAAATTAAAATAGTTGCATCTACTGTTCGAATATCAAGTTCGTTGCAGAAACCGGGTCGAAAATTTACTTAAGCTGATGTATGTATAAATAGAATGTTTTTTTCTCCTAGGTGTCCATCAATCCTATCTAAGGATTTATTTAAAACTAATAATATTTATATATAATATTTATATATGTATATCAAAGACAATTGATTCCTTTCAAAGCAAATCATAAATATTATAATAAAAATATTTTTATATGTATTATTTTATTTAATATTTACTTTCATTTCAAGGTTAAATGATTGCTATATACTTTTTTTAAATAAGAAAACGGAAACTGCAAATACATCTTGTGTTGTCTACAGTATCCCCAAGAATCATTGGACTTATACCACAAAACTGAAATCAAAGTGAACACAATGGCTTTTGTTTCTTGTAAACAACAATACAAATTGTAAAAACGGAACAACTCAATTACTAGTATTGTACATTAGCTAATTGATATGATCAAAATAAAGGATTAAATAAAAAATACCACTAGTTTTAGACAAAAACTATACATATAATTAAAAAAAGAGTTAGAATACATTTGTGATCATTAAGTATTTGGAGAGTTTCTACGCCTTAAAGGTCATAATACTCCTTTCTTTCTATTGAAGATCATAGTAAAGTTGTCAAATAGCCTTATAATACAGTAGTACTCCGATACGCGACTGGAACATTTCAGCATTGGTATTTCGTTTATGAAAAAATTTCGCCTAGGCAGACTTGGCGCATTAGCGAATTCACCACTTTAAAATTGTTCTTTTCCGCGAAAATAAATAATACGATACATTCTGAAAATAAAATCGATGTTTATTTTTTTCTTTAAACGCCCTTCATTTATCCGAACTCAGGCGTATTTAATTTGTGAAAATAAAACGGAGAAAAAATGAATACTTCTTCTAAGAACAAAAAAATGGAACACGTAAGTTTCAGAAAGCAGCAAAATTAGAGAAAAATAGAGAAATTTTTATCAATAGTTCGCAATAAAATTTTGATTTCTATGATTATGGCGCAAAATCTCTGAATGAAGAAAATTATCGAAAAATTAAAATTAAAATTGCTAACATTTACTAAAATTTCAAAATGCATAAAAGGAATCCTGAGTCGAATCTTTCGATAGTAAAAAGAGAGCAAAACTTCAAGCAAAAGCACTGAAGGAACCACAAACATTTTGTTTGGGGAATAAAACCAAGAACTTCGTATAAACTAAATAAATCACAGCCTGCCTGCAACTGGCATACTGGAGTGATTGATGGTACTCCCAAAATAATCATCCTACTCTAATAAGTATAAATTGGAAAAACTTGTAGAGCAAAAACGTAATAGAATAATTCAGGGTATATAGAAGAAGCGGAAAATTTATTAAAATTGAGAGGAAAAATACAAAATACGCCATTTCTTACGACAAAATGCAATATGTAATAAAAATTTCCTCAAAATATATGTAAGTATGTACTGCATGTATTCAAAATATAACAAATAAGAAAATTTGGCAAAGCCGATGTGTCTTACATACGTTTCATTGCCTATAATTTTTTATCAATGCCAGCTGATTACAATCGTTAGCTGCGTGAGCCAAGAATGATAGAAAGAAACAGTTGACGCCATTTCGAACTCAATATCGAATTTTCTGCTCATATTAGTTAAATGACATCACGAAAGAGTCTGACATTTAAAAGTTATAGAAACATGACAGTGGGGCAATTTCTAATTTGTTTCCCTGAAATAATTTTATGAGAATTTTTTTATATATTGTTTTAATTTATTAATTACATTATGAAAAAAATTAGATATTCAAAGGATATATATATAGGTTAGGTTAGGTTATGTTAGGTTGATTGGAGGGGTGTGATAGCCCATGTCAAACGACATACACTTAGGCCTGTGAAGGCTTTTTGTGCGCTCTCTTTATTTATCAAACACAAACTGCCAGAGTTCCGCGGCAGGATTCGAACTTGGGACCTTCGCACTACGAATCTAGTACACTACCTACTAGTCTACGAAGGTCAGTTAGGATATATATAACTAAACAATATTTAAAATACATAATTGTACCATTTAAAGTATAGGATTAGTTTGTTATATTATTAAATTTTCTTTTTCGGCTATTTATGTTTTGATTAACATCCGCATTAAGCGATATCATTCTAAAGTACATCCTACATTATAAAAGAGTTTTTTTCACTTATTTACTTGCTTTTATGTCCTTTGTTTCCACTATATGTTTTTCTAAGTATTTATTTGTTGCATGTAATTTGTTCCCATTTACTCTCATTAAAACTTCATCACAAGACTTTAAAGTGTCCACTAGTGAGCTTGATGGCTTACTTAAGACAACTTCACTTAAGTGATAAATCCATTTATATGCTGAGTCCTCTAGAGATTTAATAGCAAATTTAGGATCTTTTTTTAAACAGATATAACCGACTAATTCTCTAAGCCGTCGCAAGTCAGCTTTTCATCTTTTTCTATGCTGCAAACACCAGAACAAAAGTTAAGCTCTGTGTTATTTAAAACTTTTAAGTTAATTTTACCTGTTAAATAATAATGCACACCTGATTTAGGCGATATATTGAAATATACTCAATATCACAACGATTCTTCAGTTCATGATACAGCAGTATTAGCACATTGATTTATCCATAGCTTTCTTTGTTTTTCATTGTTTTTTTTTTTTTTTTGAAAACTGTAAAAGGACACATCTGAAGAAATATTTATTAAAAAAAAGGAACAAAATTAGTTTTTAGCACAATTTCTCACTTTTTTCTATCGTTTTGTTTACATTTCCCCACTATGCACTTCATATTTACAAATTTCTAAGCAATTTTTTTTGTATTTATAGCTTTTATAAACACTTCACACACGGTTTTTATAATAATAATTATTTTTTTACATTACATTTTATAATTTTAAGCACAGAATTCTTGATCTATAACGAAATCAAGTAATTTTTGTAGAAATTTAAGTGATTTTTACTGCAGGGCCACAAACATGACATATAAACTTTTTCGTACAAAATTGGGAAATAATATAGAATATATTGACTTTTTAAATAGTTTTGCCTAATCGTTTTCACGAAATTCAGATTTTTTTTGTCGGAATTCTTTAGTTTAGAACCCAGCAAAAAATAGCACTACCTGGATGCATATTTTTGTTTTCGATGAGCCATTTAAAAGCCCTACTTTCTGTTGAAAGTTATTTTAAACATTAATAATAGTTATAAAATATGCCTTATAATATCTTTTCTGAAAAAAAATATATTTTAATTAATTAAGTTTGATTCGAACTACCTTTTTTGTATTTTTATATTAAGTAGTCTAAACTTTGTTGATCACTTCATCTACATCGTCAGTTTCGTATTGCAAGTATGCTTTGTTTTTTAAACACACACATAAAAAAGAAATACGGGAATTGTTTTAATTCCAAACGTATGTATTTTGTCTGCTCTTTTGCTTTGTTCTATCGCTAAATATGTTTGACATACATTAGTGCAGCATTGGATGCATTACTGGAAGCAAATGTTCTTGCTTCTAAATTGTGATTTATTTTTGAATTATTTAATGTTAGAGAAGGAAGCGCTTCCCCATCATTGTATACCATAGGACCATATAGGTTTCAATATAGTTTTATATAAAAATAATTAAACAAACAGAACGTATCTATCCAATCACTTTTCATAATACTTTTATAAGGGGCAATTTTCACGATAACATTATTTTAGTAAAAAGCTATGGTCAGAATGTTTATTTTTGATCCATATTTCTTATTATATATGATCACATAGAAAGTATTTGACGTTTCATATGGTTTGCATTTTTTCTAGAATTATTACATACGAAGGAAGACAAAAAAATTCTATGTTTCGTAGATACATTATCAATTTTATGTCTGCTGAGAAAAATCTAAGAGCTCAATATATTGTCGATTGGTTGCAAATTTATTCCATCCATTATATCTATATACTTAGTCTCTTCAAATTCATTCAGTCATTATGACATTCATATTCATCTTTCAAATGTAAAACATTCTTATTTTGGATCATTAATAGTGAACATAAAAATAAAAGTTTTCAATACAAACACAGCCAAATATGATATGCAAATACATAGCGTCGGCAACCCTTGCATGGGTTAAATACGTCATCTAACGGGAAATCATGCTCATTGATATGTGTACTTAATTGCTTAAGGGAAAACAATAAGAAGAAGATTAAAAATTACTTTTGAGAAAATTGTTGTCCGTTTCGCATTGCAGCTCCGTAAAAAGTGTAATTTAATTAATAAAATATTGTTTTTATAAAAATATCAAAGTGAAATTGTGCTTAAGCTATTGAAAATAGTGTAAAGAATTTAATATTATTATTCTACTAGCGGACCAGGCGAACTTCGCCTCGCCCCAATTTTAAGCCTTCAAACAAACTTTCTTTTTTTTCATGTGAAAAGCCATTAAGGAATAATTTCAAACAAAATTTCATACAAAAACTCGATTTTCGATTTTTCCAATTTTCCGACTTTTCCGGAGGGATTTTCTTCCATAAAAACCTTCTCCTCGAAAATACGAACAACTGACAAAAAGTTTTACAGAAATCGGCCCAGCCGTTTTCATTTTATGAATTATTGGATTTTGCCACGCCCCTCCGCCCACAGACCGAAAATAAAAAATCAGACTTCACAGTGTCACCCGCCCGAGTTTCCTGAAAGTTTCGTTAAAATCGGCCCAGCCGTTTTGGAGCCATTACGTTACATACACACATCCTATTTTATATATAGATTTCGGAAAGATCTCGGTTCGGTACGTCGGTCTATGATAATGTTGATGAATGCTGTTGCTGCTATCCTGTTATGGCGAGATGTGCTTACACTTCGTCACAAATGTGTCATCTTACATCGCTTATGGATACGTATGTATGTAAGTAAGCAGAACAGTTGATTTAATATTGGAAACTTGTAGAGGGCTTTTATGACTGGTAGTTTATAATATAATATTGTTGGTTTTTGTTGGCTTTTAAATTTTTTTATTGTGTGCTATTAGTTGTGTGCTTGACTATTACGTACTTACATACTTACATATGTATTTCTTTATTGCTCTGTTTGTGTGTTTTTTTCGATGTTTCTTTTAAGAAACTAAAACAAATTTTCATACATGATTTTCAAACTAAAATAATTTTTTTATAATTTAAAAGTAATTACCCTTAAATATAAATTTATTTCATAATTACCTTCAGAAACATAAATTTTCTGATTTACATACTCTCTATGTACATATATACCACATAATAGCCTATGTTATATGTATATTAATTAGCCTATGGTATATACCAGATCCCTTATACGTACATATATACATATATACATAAGTATGTATGTACATATATGTATGTTTGTATGTGCATCTGGATATTTAGATTTCCTTTTATCCATTTGGGCAGCGCATTTTTAGTCAAACAGTCTCAACATAATCGCATTACTTTTTCATTTATTCATACATCAATGGAAATACATGTACATATACATATGTCCATACATACATACACACATGTATATAAATAACTTCGTTACAGCTACTAACAATACGTATTAATTCAACCAGGTGTTATATAATTAATTAATATTCTTTGGCATCTTAGCAGTAACAATATTCACAGGAAGGCGAATTTAATTCGCCTTGACAACACCTTGCGATTTTGGTACTATATAAGTTATATTTGAAAATATGATTAAAATCTCCTCTGACGGTGGCATTGCCAGAGCAATAATTTAAATACCAAACACCTGCGACACTGCCATCACGCATAAAGCTCATCGCTGCCAAAAATTGCATTCTACACACAAAGTGAAACCAAAATAATGTCGGTTGTTTTCTTGTGAAATTATATCGTCGTGACGAAAAACATTATTCGCCTTGTACATAATCTCGAAAAAGTCATTAGAAACATTTTTCAATCCAAGTCCCTTTCAAATTTACATCTTTATGGGGATACCAATAAAGGATTAGGATGTACATTGCAAATGCACAAAATTTAAAATGATTGTCCAAAAGACGCCGATAACAAGTATGTACATATGTAGAAGACTAAAATTTAGTTTACGCAAATTCTTCTAGACTAAATTATAAAATACTATAGTTTTTATAAAAAAAATGTTCAGGTGAAATTGATTTTAAGAGATTGCAAAACGTGTTATAAAGTGAAACCTAATTATTTTACTTGTATATCGGAAAACTCTCGGTCTGTTTACAGAGTTTAAATAAATTATAAATTATTGTTCCTACTGCCTAAATGTGGCTTGTTAAGTTTGTACTTCGTCACAGAAGTTTCGTCCCACATCACTTATTGGAAAGTAAGTAAAATGAATTTCATTTTAGTTTGTTGCAGAAGAATTTTGTTACCGTCTTCGTTTTTATATGCAGTTTCTGTTGTGTCGACGGTGTTGTTGTGTGTTTTCATTAAATAAATCTGCTTGTTATACAAATTATTAATATTTTCTTATGTTAGTGAAATCAAAAAAATATAAATACAGTAAAAACCGGATAAGTGCAACACGCATAAATGCAAAAAACGCTTAAGTGCAACGTGTTTCGAAGCCATAAGCCTCTTTTATATTTTTTCATGTAAAAATGCACGGATAAGTGCAACACGGATTAATGCAAAAAATGCATAAGTGCATAATAATTTCAAGCCGCAAGACATTTTTAGTACAACTTTGTATGCATAAATGCACAACTAAAATAGTTAATTTTAATTTACACATAAGCACTTTTTTCTACAAAAAGGTTTCCAATTTTTTCACCTCATGTGATCCAAGGCAATCTGATTCAGATTCTTCAGTTTGCTCGTCATCTATATAATCTTCCATACCAACATTTTTTTAATAATTGTTCTTGTTAATAGTAAAAAATTTTTTTTGTTGATTAAAAACAAAAGCAAATTAACTTTGCACACATGTGATTTTTTAAAGACTTTTTTTAAACTGAACTGATTCTTTAAGTTTTGTAAAAAAATTTATTTACATAATATATCTATGTATATATATAAAATTGGATGTGTGTATGTAGGTATGTATGTATGTATGTATGTATGTATGTAACGTAATGGCTCCAAAACGGTTGGGCCGATTTTTTTTTTTTCAGGGAACCTTCAGAATACTCGGGCGGGTGACACTGTGAAGTCCGATTTTTTATTTTCGGTCTGTGGGCGGAGGGGCGTGGCAAAATCCAATTTTCATATTGCACCACCAATGACATATACATATATTTATTTTTTGTGCTTTTTTTATTTTATTTCACTTTTTTTTTGAAAAGCCGTTGTCATGTTCTTCTAAACGAGATATCAAACTCTTAAATCGGTTATGTAGTTCCGAAGATATTTTGAGCTGACGGTGTCAGCTATGTATATGTACATAAAAATTACGTTTATGTTCGTGATCGCTAAACTCAAAAACTACTGGACCGATTTTGACCAATTTTGATATGCATGCTCTATGGGCCGTGAGGAGTGTTTCTGTGTAGTTTGAAGTTCGTCCAACAGATGGCGCAATACTTAGTGTTGTGTGTGTGTTTTTGCACCGTAACTCAAGAACTACTGCACCGATTTTGACCAAACTTTATATACATGTTCTATGGGACGTGAGGAGTGTTTCTGTGTAGTTTGAAGTTCGTCCGACAGATGGCCCAATGTTTTGTTTTTTGTGTTTTGCCCAATAGAGATTAGCGCGATAAGCCTATGCTGCGTTTTGCTGAAGGCGTTGTGTCCTTAACCAGCGTGTAGTGGGGTTAATTAGCCCGATACCGGTATTTGAACAATAATTGCTATGTCGATTTAGTGCAAATTTGAAGGCAAAACAAGGTTTGCCCGGGTCAGCTAGTACGATATATGCAAGTTTGTAAACATATGTACAGTATGTACATTAAAACTTTATGATTTAGGTTTTTAAGTTTTTTTGTTGAACTCTATTAGACAAACAAAAATATACATGAATTACCAATAAAATGAAACTTTGTTTATAAAAATCATCAACAGTCTATTTTATCTTATATTTTTAAGGAAGTTATGCTCATATGTATATATACTCTAAGCATATACATATGTATGTACATAGTTTGATTTCTTTCTCTGTAACTATATGTAAATGCCAAAAATTTGCATTTACCCAATGTTTGTATAATTTCAATATTTGTGCATTTATCCGAGGTTAGCATAAATGCAAAGAATGGATAAGTGCATAAAAAGTCGGGTGAAAACCGATGTGCATTTATGCGTACTTTACTGTATACATATTTTGTTGATACTCTACGTCTTTATTTGCTTAAATCTAATTTACAACTCTTCTCTTAATTCTATCTTGCTTAACTCTGCACCTTAACTGCAGCCGTTTGGCATACGTCAATATGCACAAGGTGTCATTTACAAAAAAACTGCTATCCGCGTGTACGATGTGCTGGTGGGAAATGCAACTTCTGCAATTCGGGTTATTCCACATAATTTTGATATTTTATTCTACATAATTTTGATAAATGTTGTGAAAAATTACACACAAACATGCACTCATTTCAGGGGGTATACTTATGTTGTTCGTTTTATAATGAAATAAGTATTTTGGATTTGATTTTTATTTGGAACTGTATTATTTCTAACAGAAAATTCATTGCAAATGCACCGTGTGTGTATGAGACGATATCCCCGATTTTTGTTTTTGTTATTAATCTTTTTCAAAATTGTGTTTGCATAGTGAGTGAAAACATTTGAGTTTGTTCTGTTCAATAATTAGTGATGGATTGATTATTGGCTTCTACTGTTTAAGGCTTGTTTGGGAGAGTATGAAAAAAAAAACAAAACGACAGGTTTGCTTTTGTTGATTTCGATAATGAGTAAAATTATTTATTTATTTATTTCAAATTTATTATAATTAAAACTATAATAAATAATATACAAAAGCACTAGCTACTACAGGCTATCGGCTTAATTAGTAAATTTAAATACTAGATCTTATTAATAAACTTAATGCAATGTAGAAATTTATAAATATAATTGATATTTTGTATTGTTGGATTTTTTAGTAAGTGTATAATATTTGATGAGTTGAATAATTTTATACGAGTTGGATGCAAAGCTTTACAGTCTTTTAGAAGGTGGAATATTGTTAGAGGAGCAAGGTTGCAAAATGTACATAAAGGTTTAGATTCTCCTTTCAGGAGATGCTGATGGGTAATTTGTGTGTGGGTGAGCCTAAGCCTTATGTAACATTTGTTTTTGTACCAATCACTTGAAGGAGGCAACACAATTGGACTTTTTTCAGGGTTTATCTCTTTGTATGGGTGGTTAAAATCGTCCCATGACTTTCTTAGTGATTTGCTTAGTTTCAACAGTGCTGTCCTGGTTATGAAGGATCTTGTGTGAGGAATGAACTGAAAAGTTGGGTAAAAGTGGGTGGATTTTGCTTCTTTGTCTGCAAGCTCGTTCCCCTGTATGCCTATATGGCTAGGAATCCACATTAATTTCATATTGTTATGGTGTTGTATTAAAAGTTGTCGAATGTTGCAAATAGTTTCATTATTGTTTTTTTCGTTAATTATTGCTTCAAAAACAGAACGACTGTCGGAGCAAATTATAGCCTTTTCCGTGCTTTTTTTAAACAATATAAAAGCTCTTAAAATGGCTTCAGGTTCAGCTTCGAAAACTGAGGCGTTTAGTGGTAAAATTCCGTTGAGTAGTAAGCCCTGTTCACTTACTGCAGCAAACCCAACATTTGACTCGGTTTTTGATCCGTCAGTATAGATAAATTTCCAGGATTCCGCTTTGAATTTGGCATGAATTTCGTTGAAGCAGTGTCTATAGATGGAGTTCGAAGTGGCTGTTTTTTTGTATAATAGCAAATCTTTTAGAAAAATTTCAGGTTTCAATAACCACGGAGGATAATTTTCTGTAGGAAACCTTGTTTTATTAATTGGTAGTTTTTCATAAATTTTATATATTTGGCACAGAGTGGAAGGATATTTTAACATAGTTTTTCTTTTGGTTAATTGAGATATAAGTGCGTAAAGTAAGTGACTTGGTTGGCTTAAGATCTTGTAGACGAGACTGTGTTTAAGTCTATTTGCATGAATTCGAAGAGGTTCTAGGCCGCTCTCCGCTTGCAGAATCTTTATCGGAGTTGTTCTATAGGCTCTAAGACTGGATCTTGCGGCCGCGTTCATGATACTTTCCAAGACCTTAATGCTTGATTTTCCAACCTTGCTATAAATAATAAGCCCATAATCAATTTTTGATAGAATTATAGAGTTCGTTAATCTTAAAAGACTGTTTGAGTGCATGTGGCTATTTCGGGATGATAGGTATCTCACAATGTTTAGTCTTTTTAATAGATCAGCTTTAAGATAATTTATATGCGACTTAAAATTATATTTGCAATCAAAAACTAGTCCAAGAATTTTACATTTAACTACATTATTGATAGTATTGTTGTTAAAATTTAAATCAATGTTTGTACAATTTATCTTTCTGCATATGTGCAGATGACTTGACTTCTCGAAGGATATACTTGCTCCTGAAGTGTCTGACCATCGGTCAATTTCTGATAAAATATTTAAAAAATCTTCTTTAATTTTTGCCATATTTTGATTCTTAGAGATAATGTACAAGTCATCTGCATATAAGCAGTGGTGTATATTTTTGTTAGTATTGATGATTCTGCTTAAATCATCGAAGGCAATTATGAAAAGGGCTACGGATAATGGAGAACCCTGTGGAACACCATTATGTAAAGGAAAAAAATTAGAATGTGTCCCATTAATGCGAACAGCAAATTTTCTGTTGGTTAGAAAGGATTTTATAAAATTGAAGACATTCGGGCCAATACCCCATTCATGGAGTTTTCGGAGAACTATATGTGCTCCTATGTTATCAAAGGCTTTAATAAAATCAATAGAGAGAATAGAAGTGTGGTTACGAGTTGAACGATTTTTGCAAATAATGTGATCCATGTAAAGTAGAGCGTCTGTGGAACTTAAGGAAGATTTAAAGCCGACTTGGTTAGAAGAAAGAAGTTTGTGTTTCTTAATGAACCACATCAAACGTCTCGAAACCATTTTTTCTAGCAATTTTGCTAAGCAAGGAAGCAGAGAAATGGGCCGATAGGATTCTATTAAGTTTATGGGTTTACCGGCTTTGGGGATTGGAATAACTAAAGCCATTTTGAAGTATTGTGGAATGATACCACTTGTGAAAATATTATTAAATAGATTAAGAATACGAACTTTTAAGATATGAGGGGCATTTCTGATCATTATATAGGAGATTTTGTCCAGACCCGGGGATTTCCCTTTAGCTGTTTTAAGACTGTAATTCAGTTCTTGGATATTAAACAATACTTCGATGGCTTTATACTTATTACCCTCAGGGATTTGTAAACTACGGGATATAATAGCTTGTTTGGACTGTCGAAAATTGTATGAGAAATGCGAGTCTTGTGACTTATCGGACCAGTGTTTTGCAAACGATTGCGCTATATCGAATGAGTTGGTTGTTGTAATGGAGTTGTTTGAAATTGCAGTAATTGTAGGAGAGGAGAAATTGCCGGTGAGTTTTTTGATGTTACGCCACAAGGTTGCAGATGAACTTGAAGGATTTATGTTTGCAGTGAACTCATTGAAGCATTTTATTTTAGCCAGTTTTTTTGCTCTGTTAAAAACGGAGTTGTTTCTTTTATAATCAATTAGATTTTCGGTAGTCATATTACGTTTGAATTTTTTCCAAGATTCCTGTTTTTTTTCTCTGAGCTCTTGCAAATTTTTTGACCACCATGGAACAGTTTTGTTTTTAAAGTTTTTATTAGAAGTTAAAGGGATGGAATCGTTGGCTGAGGATAAAAAAATTTTTCTTATTGAAGCAGCTTCACGATTAACATTGGGGGAAGGCAAACGATTTCCATTTTGTAAAATTAATCTTTGCTGGAACTTTTCCCAATTAGCTCTTTTAGTGTTGAATTTTGTGTCATAATGATGTGAAGGGTTGCTGTTAATCATAAATGTAGTAAGAATTGGGAAATGATCGCTGTTATTAAGGTCCTCAATAATAGACCATTGGCACATTGGGGAAAGAGAAGCGGATACTATGGTAAGATCTATATGTGTTAATGTCCCATGCGTGCTAAGGTGCGTTGGAGAGCCATCGTTTAAGACTGTAAAGTTATTTAGAAGTAAAAAATTTTCCAAAATTTTGCCCTTCCCGTTACAAGACGGTGAACCCCATATTGGGTTCCAAGCATTAAAGTCTCCTATTAAAAACATGGGCGATTTTGCAGAGGAACAAAGCAGGTCTAACTCTGAGGTTGAAATTTTATCTTGAGGTGGGATGTAAATTGAGAAGAGAGTAAATTCAATGGAAAGTTTAACTTCCACACCAACAACGTTGAGTTGTGAATTAGTGGGTAAAAGACTATGAGGTAAATTCTTTCGAATAATAATTGCTACACCTTGTTTGGATGTTGGGGTATTGTTTGAAAAATATGATGTATAACTTGGTGGAGTTAATGTGTTTATATAATTGTCACCGCAATGTGTTTCCTGTAAACATATGATATCAGGTGATTTTTCTTTTAATAGGACTTGCAGATTAATAAAGTTATTATGATAGCCACGCATATTCCACTGTAGGATTTTTAAAACCATAACTGAAAGCAAATCTAAACATATGCCTACGTGTGTGTATGAAATATAAATTAGTTTTGGTTCTTTATTTGTAGAGTATACCCAGAAAACCCCGCCGCTGTAATCAGTCGTAAAGTGCGTGGCGGACAAGCAAATCAAGCACATCATGACAATAATGAACTTGACTGAATGCCCGCCAAACCCCCCAGACCGAGAGCCGCAACGACGGGGCTCATTTGGGGCACTAAAGCAATTACTCAGACTCGTCATCTGTGTTCATAGATTCTACGTTATCAGAACTTGGTTCTGATAGGTTTATATCCGAAGTGGGAAGAGAGCGTGTATTATTGAATATTTCAGAATTTGCATATAGATTTTGAATAAGGGGTTTGGCCTTGGTAGCTTTGTTTGATGTTAAAGTTGGAGATTTTGACAGTTTACTTTTATTTTGTAACGATTTAGTTATAATACCTTGTTTAACAGATTTTTCTGTTGTTTCGGGTTTGGCTATTTTTTCTGTTTTCGTAAGTTTACCAGGTTTTTCTGTTGTATACATTTGTTTTTTATCATTATCTTTTTTATTATCATTTTGTTGTCTTTGGGTTAATTTATTGGAAGAAGAAGGTTGTGAAATAATTTCTGATGTTGGAGTTTTTGAAAAAGGTTGGATGGAAGAGAGATTGAGCACATTATTTAGCTGAATATTATCGTTGTTTTGCTGTGTGCTCTCATTATCTATGTTCTCAGATTTTTTACTGTTTGTTTCAGCTACAGCTGAGTAAGAGACAATCATGTTTGTGTTATTGTTTTTATTTCTTTCCTTATAAATTGCTAGAGCATCGCGTATTGAACATTTTTGTTTTGTTTTTATTTTTAACACTTCTTTTTGTTGAATGAACTTTTTACAAGTAAATGAAGAGGCCGAATGGTTTTCAAAACAATTGGCACAAAAGATTCTTGTACATTCTAGAGGGGAATGCGGGGGTAAATTGCAATTAACGCATGTAGTTGGATTCTTGCAGTGTTTAATTGTATGACCAAGTAATTGACAATTCTTACATCGCATGGGGTTAGGATAATATTCTCTGACTTTGACTTTATACCACGAAACTTCAATTGTTTCTGGCAAATGATAGCAATCAAAAGTCAAAAGAATTACTCCTGTGTATGATTTTTTATTGTCGATTGATCTTTCATACTTGTAGACTTCTACTACTCCCTGAGAGCTTAGCTCTTCAATAATTTCTTTTTCGGGAACTTTGTTAAGGTAAGGAGCAAAAATGGTTCCTTTTGTAAAATTTAAGTGTTCGTGAAACTTACAAGTTACAGGGCACAAGCCAGCTAGCTCTCTGGTATTTAAGAATTTCTTTGCAGTTAAATTATCTTTCACAAGGAGTAGAAGTTTACCATCTCTTAGTTGGGTGATTGACAAAATGTCTTTACTTACAATTTGAAGAGATCTATATATTGCAAAGCAGGAGTATTCTGATAAAGGTTTGTTTTCGTCAGTCGCGGCTACAACGATGTATCTGGGGTTTGGAGCTTTATGTGATGGAAGAGGTGGGAAGTCTGATGGAGGGTCAGGTCTATTTCTTTTCTTCCTTTTACTTAGAGGACTTCCGGTGGATAATAACGCGAACCGATTGTCCCCTATTAAGGGGGGCCCAGGGGGCATTTTAATTTACAACACTTTACCTTTAAATAATGTGCAAAAAGTGAAAACGATAAGTAAAGAAAATATCAATAACTGTAACTAGAGTACAAGTGTGTAAATGAAAAAGCAAAAAGAGATTGTTTATAAATTAACGCAACCGATGCAAGAGAGAGATGTCTAAACACGTTGAGTGCTAGTCGAAGACTGAATGAGTAAAATAAAACAAAATAAAAACAATAAAGAGGGTGTGTTTTTTGATTTTGCATTGTTTATGCCTTTAAGCACAAACTATACATTAATCTAAAAGCTGCTACCTATGGACCTGAACAAGAGAAAAAGTTAAAAAAAAATCGAATTTTTTTAAGTTTTTAGTGATTTTATCTGGAAGGTGAAGTTTTTTTGATTTTATATGTTCGCAATTTTTGTTCTTTATGACAAGAGCTACAAGTTTGCCTCAGAGAGTAAATCGAAATTCGGAAAGGTTTGCAAGATATGAGCTCGAGAAAGTGATCACTTTGGCGGCCCATAAAAAAAAGTGCATGACTTTGGGAAAAATTGGGAGACACGGGTCTTTTTTTAGTCTTTTATCACGTAGTGGTGTCCGTATATAGTTATTTTGCCACGACTTAAAAAATTACACCCAGTGGTATTGTAGAAAAAGAGTTTTAGTATTAGTTTTGGTTGGTAACTCGTATGAATCATCGGAGTCACTATGAAAACCATATGGAAGCAGACCTATGATTCCGTCGTCTAACTCAAATCCATATTGGCTTTCAATTGATTGAGTTCCAAAGTTGCTGTTTCCAGTAAATTCCATGGTTGGCGTCTGATAAAATAATAATTTAACAATATTTTTGGAGAATTTAAATATGTATATTTTAATATATTTACCTTGAGCACCATAAAATATATAGCCTTATTAAGTTCAGATTTTTTTATAAAAAATAATATTTTAAACTAGTTTTACTCATGTAGAGGTTTTGAAAAGAAAATTATACATACATTGAAATAATTTTAACAATTAAGAAAATTAACACTGTTAAGTTATACTATCGCTGCAATACTGACTCATTGATATTGAACAAAATTTAGCATACAGTTTGTAAAAAAACTGTTTTCAAAGCTAAAATACTTCAAGAATTTCAGTTTAAGTAAAGAATAATAATAACAAGATCATTTCGTTTGTATTTTGTTTTTGTGCGTAACTGTTATTTTGTATGTTGTCGACAAGACGGCGCTGAAACTTTGAAAAATAGATGCACATATTACAACAACAACACTATAAATTGTTTTTTTATATGTTGAATGGTGTAAAAAAAGTGTTTTCAAAAAGGCAAAAGCACGCAAAAACCGTTGGTTTTTTTGTAAATTTTTTGCATTTAAGTCTTTTATCCGGCTGGTGTTTCAAGAAAAGGGTAGTGTGTAGCGTTTATTCATCAAATAGAGCCAGTAAATGTAACAAGTGATCACGCAATTAAATTTAAAGAATGCCAGGAAAGCGACTAAGCAAAAATATTACACAGCTAGTGTATTTTAATTATTACAAGGGCAAAAGTCACAAAGAAATTGCTGAAATGTTCTCCCTTAATTTAAGAACAGTATATAACGTCATCAACCGTGCTGAAAAAGAAGGAAGACTGGAACCAAAGCAGGCACCAGGCAGACCAAAAAAGATAACTCGGCGCATTGAGAGGAAAATTTTAAAAACTATTGATGAAAATCCACATTCCAGCACTAGAGGAATAGCACTTGATATCAACAATGAGTGTGGAGTAAGTATCAGTCATCAGACGGTTCGAAACGTGCTGCAAAACCATAATTACTTTTCAAGAGCTGCCAGGAAAAAACCTCTACTCTCTGTGCAAAACATTGAAAAGAGATATAAATTTGCCACTGAACATATTTCTTTTCCTCCGGAGCACTGGGATGATGTAATTTTTTGCGACGAGACGAAGGTGATGCTCTACTATCACGACGGACCTCAAAAAGTTTGGCGTAAACCACTGACGGCTTTGGAAAATAAAAATATAATACCCACTGTGAAGTTTGGTAAGTTATCTATTATGGTGTGGGGTTGTATATCAAGCAAGGGTGTCGGCAAAATAAGGATTTTAGATGATATAATGACGAAGGAAGTCTATCTGGATATTTTAAGAAATGAATTGACTGCCAGTGCCCGAAAATTCGGTTTTGTTGACCCAGAAAACCCAGAAAAGTTAAAGTATAAATTTTATCAAGATAACGACCCGAAACATAAATCGTACCTCTGTAGATCCTGGTTATTATACAATTGCAGAAAAGTAATTGATACACCAGCACAAAGTCCTGACTTAAACCCAATAGAAAATTTATGGGTCCACCTAAAGAAAAAAGTTGGAAAAAGGTCTCCAAAAAACAAAGCACAGTTGATAACATTTATAAAAGAAGAGTGGGAAAAAATTGACGCAGAATATGATATACCAAAACTGATTCAGTCAATGTGTAGGCGTTTAAAAGCTGTAATTGATGCTAAAGGAAGGCACACAAAGTACTAGCGTCCACAAATCTATTTAAAATTATTTGGAAAGCAATTGATTAAATTTAATGCAATTTTGAAAACATTTATTTTACATCGTACAAACTGAACTATTTTTTTAATTTACGACTATTACGTTATTTCATGGATCTAATTTTGTTTTTTTAGTGAAATGTATTTAAAAATACACTCAGACATACAAATATAGAAAAAAAAAGTAATAAAAATTATTTATTTTACTTAAAAAGAAGTGTTTCTCTCAAAGTTTTTAATTTTCTTTAGCATTGAAAACAGTTTTTTTACAAACTGTACGTTATTTATTATAAAACAGTTATTCAATTTTTTAATACATGTGTTGGAACAATTTGACAGAAATGGTTAAACTGTACTTTTAATAGGGACTTAGAGCTTTTTCTTGTGATAAATTGGACTTAGCGCTTTTGCTCATCACTACAAAACAGCAACAACAAATGAGATAACTGTAATTTTTTTCTTTGTAATCAATGTATTTTTACTTATTGCACATTGCTGCATTAAAATCTCAATTTCTGAAAAATTGGACTTAGAGGCTTTGCATGTTAAGCCAGCGATATGTATGTATGATTTCTTTTGAATGTAATTAAAAGACAGTTTGTAAGATAAAAATTCGCAGTAAATCACGTTGGCGAAACGTTAGCCACCAAATTTTTGTTTAGATAGTACATAAATTCCATTGTTGCCAGTATTGAACCGAGTAAAAATTTTTGTAACCAATAGATATTTTTATTGTGTAACCCTATGATAAAAATGGTAACTAATTATTTTCTTTGTTTTAATGAAATTTTGATTTTAATTCTCTTCATGGTTCACCTTAATGATCCCTAAAAAAAATTAATTTGAAAATAGTTTAATTTAAGTAAGAAGGACTCTGTTCGGGTATGCCGTATCTTATTTGCTATTTATCGAAATACATTCATAGGTACTTATACTCTTTGATGCTCTAAATATTTTTAGCCGTTGTAAAAATTTAAAACTATACCTTCTCCAACGTATTTTGTCACATATTTTCAGTTTTGTATGATAAAAACTAGATAAACAGATTTTTTAGGTTTCATGTGTGCCACATTGAGAACCAACCGCAGAAAATTCCTGTATTCGCTTAATAGTTTTCACAAAATTTTTACTTCATCTTCTTTATATATATAATTCTACTGTACGTGTGTTGTGACTGAACTCCTCCTAAACGGCTAGACCTATTTGCATAAATTTTTTTGTATGCGTTTGGGTGGCGCCCCGGTGGTTTAGATTTACAATTCGGTCCAATTGGACAAAGAGGCGTTGTACCTCCCATACAAACCACAAATTAAAAATCTATTATTTCTGCTCCTGATAACGGTATTTGAACAAGATTTGATACGTCGGTTTGGTGTGCAATTTTTAAGTGCTGCTGCAAATATGGGCGGGATTATACAAAGGGACGTGGTACCTCCCATACAAACCACAAAATAAAATTTGAAGGCAAAGCAACGTTTGCCGGGTCAGTTAGTATAAGTATATTTCATCATTTAGTGACCCACTTTTGAAGTAAATATTTTTTTTTAATTCTTCAAACTTCTTTTTTTTTCTATAACTGTATTTTAAATCAAATCTATATTACCTTTGAAAAAAATTCCTGGCGGCAAATACTTGCAAATGCAATATAGTAATGAAGGGAAAAGAAGGCAAGGGATGAAAGCCAACAGCAATGAATTTTAGTATTAATGGAAATATAGCTGCGTTCTAAATTATAAATTATATACGCAACGGTGGGTATGAAATAGATTTTCCTCAAACTTCAAATTTTATCACATATGGGGTTTTCCAGGATCTCACTCGCCTTTGGGATAAAACAAAGAAGTATTGAATATTTTTTCTTATTTCCATTTCTTGATTGCAAGTTAAGAACATTATGTTTAGTGCAAAAGGTTGTTGTTCTTGATATAAAAGCAATAAGCTTGACTGAGTCTAGAAAAAATAAAAAATTTGCGAATTGGAATGTAATTTTTTTTCATCGTATTAACTACCAACATTTTCGTATACATAAGTATATCATTTTAATATAAGTATATTTTATAAGAATACCATATATACATGTATTATACGCCGTATTTTTTAATGAATACTCCGCTTGAGACGATTTGAATTTTAAATGCTCACCGCAAGAAATGCATTTTCAGGCCAATTTACTTATTATATTTCTAACAAACGAGACAACACTTGCAGCTACGAGTATTACACAATATTTACATATATAATGTTCGAAAAGATCATTTGGTTATTAACCTATTGATTTTAAATACTGGTTGACCTTTCTGTGGAAATTTCCATATTCGATTACACTCGAAACAAACCTTTTCTTTGTTTCCTATATTATTTTCCATTTTGGTTTTTATTATAAATTGTATGTGCTTTTTGTGAATTCGAAAAAATCAAGTCTTTGCGATGAAAAATAAAATTTTTCTTAATTTTGGGAATAACGACTCTCCAAAAAGATGTTTAAAACAGATCAATACACAAATGGTTCCTAGTAAAGCGTTAATTTTTTTCTAATTTTGAGAATGTGGGAGAATATTTTCTAAATTTTGCGTTCCTCTCTCTCTCTACAAGAGATCTGTTAATTTTTTTATTTCTTGAATTTTTTTGGATTTTGAAATTTTAATGAATTTTAAAAAAAGTATGAACTTTTAGTTTCATAATTTTGTTTATTATGGTGTTTTACTCCGTAGTTTTATAATACATCCTGACTAGGGCTTGTCTGTTTTCTCCTAAATTTATGTTTCTTGTTTCGACTAATTAGTTAAGCATCTCTTTGACTTAAATCTCGTTAACTTTTCTATACTCTTTATCAATTTTTGTATTCTTTATATTGATAAATTTTAATTTATAAAACAAATCACAAAAATCTTTACACAAAACTCATTATTATTTTGCCAAAAAAGTAAACTAAGCGGCAAAACTGTTAACATGTAAATAACAAAAAGTAGTAATAGTGAAGATCAACCAGTTCTTAAAAAGATCGCGGTTTTTGCCCATCAAAAATTCGACTAGGTCTAAAATGTTATGCTTTAAATTTGAAACGCCTATATGCGGAGACCACAAAAAATCTTAGCCGCAACTTTTACAAATAACGTTTCATATTATAATGAGTTGAAACAACTTCTTGCTTTATAGTTTTTTGTAGTCTTTAGGAGTACTTAGAAAAAGGACGTTTATTTTTCTATTTCTTTTAGAGTATATTGGAAACTATACGTCTCTCACACGTTTTCTTTCCAGGGTCAATAAAATGTTTCAATAAGATTATTTACACAAAAACCTTGTCTTTGAAATTTAAATTTTTTTCTATGAACTTAGGCTTTTATTTTACAAAACCTTTTAAAAGCTTATAAGTTAAAGTATTTATTAAAAAACTGAAAACTGGAAGTCTTATAAAATTTTAGATCATGGCTCTCCGAAACTTTTAAAGCACAGGCACGATGCTGTGCCAAATAAACTAATTAAGTACTGTAATCCAAAAGCCATTTAAAATTTTCGGATATGTCAAAAATGAAACTTGATTTATAAAAAGCTTTCAATAATTTTCTTCAAAATGTCTGACATATGGAGATTATCAGCCTTATGCAAAAAAAATTCTTAAGCTATGTACAGACGGTTGTAACATCTGACAATATTGTCAGTAAAATATGCCTTACAATGTCTTGCAACTGTGTGAACTGCCAATTTTCGTCTTACAACGTTGGTAGAAAAAGCATTGTCAGCCTATTGTAAGCCAATAATATTGTTAGATATCTGCCAATCGTGAGAACACTCTTCTTTGCTATTGCCAGATAATTGTCAGACGTTGTAAGTTCATTTTTATTGGTAGGTGTGCTTAAAGTAATGCACCTGACAATGGAATCATTGTCAGACAAATATTTCTACTGGCAACACTGCGCGCACATAAACGTAAATTTAATGTTTGAAATTTTCTGGCAATGCCGAAAAACAAATTGTTGTACAATAATAACCTAACAACCGTGTGAACTGACAATTTTTATTGGTAGGTAAATTTATTGCCAGACAGTTGTCTGACAATGAAATTGTAAGCTTTTCTTACAATCGTCTGAACTAAAGCTATGTACAGACGGTTGTAAGATCTGACAATGTTGTTTGATTTACCAACGTGCTGGCAATGCTCTGACAATTCAATATGGCTACAAAAAGGTACATTGTTAGTTCAGACGATTGTAAGAAAAGCTTACAATTTCATTGTCAGACAACTGTCTGGCAATAAATTTACCTACCAATAAAAATTGTCAGTTCACACGGTTGTTAGATTATTGTACAACAAATTTGTTTTTCGGCATTGCCAGAAAATTTAAAACATTAAATTTACGTTTATGCGCGCGCAGTGTTGCCAGTAGAAATATTTGTCTGACAATAATTCCATTGTCAGGTGCATTACTTTAAGCACACCTACCAATAAAAAATGAACTTACAACGTCTGACAATTACCTGGCAATAGCAAAGAAGGGTGTTCTCACGATTGGCAGATATCTAACAATATTATTGGCTTACAATAGGCCGACAATTCTTTTTCTACCAACGTTGTAAGACGAAAATTGGCAGTTCACACAGTTGCAAGACATTGTAAGGCATATTTTACTGACAATGTTGTCAGATCTTACAACCGTCTGTACATAGCTTAACAATGTACCTTTTTGTAGCCATATTGAATTGTCAGAGCATTGCCAGCACGTTGGTAAATCAAACAACATTGTCAGATCTTACAACCGTCTGTACATAGCTTTACAATCGTGTGAACTGCCAATTTTTTACTTACAACGTTGTCAGAAAAACCATTGTCAGTCCATTGTAAGACGACAATATTGTCAGGCATCTGACAACCGTGAGAACACCTATCGCAGGCATTGTCAGATAATTGGCAGACATTGTAAGGTAATTTTTTATTGGCAGATGTCGAAAATTTATGCACCTGACAATAACACCATTGTCAGAAAAATATTTCTACTGGCAACACTGCGCGCGCATAAATGTAAATTTAATGTTTTAAATTTTCTGGCAATGCCGAAAAACAAATTGTTGTACAATAATCTAACAACCGTGTGAACTGACAATTTTTATTGGTAGGTAAATTTATTGCCAGACAGTTGTCTGACAATGAAATTGTAAGCTTTTCTTACAATCGTCTGAACTAACAATGTACCTTTTTGTAGCCATGTTGAATTGTCAGAGCATTGCCAGTACGTTGGTAAATCAAACAACATTGTCAGATCTTACAACCGTCTGTACATAGCTTTACTTGAGACTTGAAGTTCACGTTAGCTACCAAAGACTTTAAGGCTAACAAACCTATGTTAAACTTTCTTATGCAAAAACAGTATGTTAGCTATAATACATTTTACATGTTGATACTGGCAACACCATCATTCTCTCTTGTCTCTTTATAGTTAACGATGCAAAAAAACGAGTATTATTCATCCGAATAGTCGGATATATTGATAATGGTTTGCGTAGTTTAAATATAAAATGTCATTTTTGTTACTTAAGATCTAAATTAATATGTATAGTACATAAAAAAACATAAACTAAATAGATTTATCGCAATGTATAGTAATAAATACGCCTATTTTTTGTAAAGGTTTTAAACCGATTACTTGAAGCACGAGCTTTGTTTACTTCTGTTGATTGTATGTACATCACTATAAAGTTTTGTATATTTACATTATATTTTATTAGCTTTGTGTCTTTACTTTTTGGATAAAGTTCGTGTAAATGAGAGTAAGAACAAAATTCTCTCATAAACAGGCAAAATTGCACAAAAGTACGGGAACACAAAAAACCAAATTGTCAGCACAAAATAGAACGTCAGATTATACTTCCAATATTTTCTTTCTTCCACGTACTTTAGTAAAGAATATCTTTTTAATAAAGCAACATTTCACAATTATTTCTCTTTAATTTACAAATTAACTTCTTTTGCTTTTCTTTTTGATTGTTTATGTTTAAGCAGCTGTTTTGTTAACAGCTGTTTGATAGTTAACACAATTTACACAAAGAAAAAGTCTGGGCTTTTTCGTGCGAGAAGAAGAAGAATTTTATTCTCTCAAAACCACTCTCATTTGCACAAATTTAAAGTACAGGAACGCTTTTCGTGCAAATTGGGATTCCGAGGGATCCCACAGTAGAGTAAAGAAACACAACTATTATTATACTTTTCATAAAATATTTTAACATTGCTTTAAAGTATGTGAGTAGCTGCTTTAAATTATTTGATATTAACATTGGCTTGTTAAGCTAACAAACGTTTTTGCATGATACTTTAAGGAATTTTGCTTAACATTGGTTTACCAACCTGTTTTAAGTTTTTTTGCATAAGGCTGTATGTGTTTAATGCGCTAAAATTTTTCGAACTGAATTTCACAAATCTTTCCGATAAGTTTTTCGGTAGACTTTACAATGTCAAGCTTTTTTTATTTTACAAATTTAAAGTTTTAAGATCTAAGTTTTCAAGTAGAAAATATCATGTCCATTTTGCTTCATTATTGTATAGAACGAAATGATTAACATCATCACTGTTATCCTCAACATATCTAGTGTATCGTCCTCGTTACCATTAGCAAATAAAACAACAAGTGAGCTTTTGCCAACAATTGTTTTGCCAATAACTACAGCCGTCTTAAGTTATTTTTTATTTGTGTAACAAAAACATTCAATTTCTTTAATGCCTTTTCGTCAGTTTGATATCTTTTTGCCCAACTTTTTCTGTTTGTTTAAATGCCTTGCAGCTAGAATTTATTTATTATTTGTTTTTTTTTATTACTTTCTAATACCTAATCTTTTTTATTTGTTTACTATTTTCTTATTTGTTGTATAATTTGGGTATAAGTACTTCAAATAAATTTTGATTAAACAACCAAGACAGATTTTCGAAGTGGGAGAAAATATTTATAATATAAAATTGAGTTAAATTTGTCAGGATAGAAGAAATATGTGAGTAACGGAAAAATCCTAATATGTGTAGTTAGGTTTGATAACTGGCTTGAGTTGAGGATATTGGAAAAAATTAAAAACCATCAAGTGCTATAAAACTGAAAGCCTCAAAAATAAATGGCGATAAAAGTAAGAAAATTAGAGAAATTTTGAAATATATGCATATTTAAAATAACAATTGCATTGTTTCGTAAATTTATTTTCAATTTATAAAAGGTTTATAAAACAGATTTAACTACAAAAATCACTTTAAATATAAAAATTTTACAAAACAAAAAATTTTATTATGAATAAGACAGCAAATTTTCATTACATTTATTTGAGTGAGAATTGCAAAAACATATTCTAAATTCTAGTGCTCAGTAGCCGCATTAACGTTCTTAAGCTGTATGTATATCCATTTCATTAATGGTCTTACTCCGCCGGAGATTCTGCTAACATTGCCGACTCCTTTGCCATTCAACATCAATGTTAATACGCTTAAAATATATTTTATGTACAGTTTGAGAACTTAGTCTTATACTGAGTCCTCTCTATGATTGTCCTAGTTTCAGAATTATGTCGTCATTAATCAATCCGACGAGCTGATTCAAAATTTTTTTCAAAAGCTCCATATCCATTACGCCGGCTCCTCATTTACCTCAGTTGTGCACAATGTTGTTTGATATACTCTGACTCTCATATAAATGGGGGGTTACTGTTTTATGTACAGAAACCGGCCACATAGTTCTGGAATGGGACAATGGTTCAATGTTGCCTGCATGCGACTTTTTACTTAACGGTCAAAGCAAACTATGGAGGAGGTACAAACTGTAACTCTGAAAATGCACATAGTGGTTGCTGCTGTAGTATAATGTTGTAGTCATAATGACTATTAGGAAAAACTTACATAAAAAGCTGGATAAAAATTATATTCAATAATAATTGATTGAAGTCCACCCAATTGATTTGCTCAAACACGGGTTTCCTTATACAGTGAACAAAAGGGAATTCAGTGTTCTTTAAGTAGAAATCCTGTATCAAATAAATTGATCCACAAATTTAAAAATTTTTCAAAGCAAAAAATGTCATAAATTGTTACCAATGGGAGATATTAAAGAGACTTTAATTTAGTTAATTGAATTTTGTCAAAAACAAATATTTTCAAACATTTTTTTAATAAGTTTAAAACTCTATAAAATCTGGATCTGATTGGCCTAACACTGATAGACCGAATCTATGTTCCATATAAATTTATTGAGTCCTTCACATTTGACTTTTTCCTCAACAACAAGGCTGCTCACGCTCCAATTATGATTCGTTGAAGAAAATACTTTGGTGAGGAACCTTTTTGAGCAGATTTGACAAAGGCCAAAGTTGTATTCAACAGTGATTAATTACGACCGTAGAAATATAATAGTTCTCCTCAAGTAGGAAGGACCTCCTCCACATCAAGCAACAACCTTATGTCCGCAATATCATTTGAAAAAAAACAGGATCTCTGGTTTGGAGCCATTGAGAGTATATTGGTCTATGACTGCTTGTGTTATTTAAGTCTCTCCAGCAATAGACGAAAAAATTATTATATATCCCTGGGCATGACGTTCCAAAGATATTTTGCAAAGCTGAAAGGCTCCCCCATAAAAAATGATGCACATTAACACAGAGCACATGATCGACTAAATACACCTGCTTGGTATTTTGAATTATATTCATATTCAAGATGGCGCAAAAATAATGTCATAATTTGAACTGGTTGCCACTTTTGTGTAAATAAAAAAGTGCTCTGTTTTAAAAAAAAAGTTTATGAAAATTAAAAGAAATTAATTGGAAAAAATCATATCGCCCAAATGGCCACCTACAAAGTCGCCGTTTTACGGCATTTTCTGTTGTTGCTTGCAAAATATCTGGCGTCAAATTCAAATTGTGACATACTTTGCGCCACCTTGTATGTTCTTGGCATTGTCCTACTTTTTCGGTACAGAACATTATTTTACAAGCATTAATCGAACTATTCAACATATTTGAGATAATGAGATAGCGAAGAAATTGGAATGGTCGCAAGTAGTGAAAAATTCTGAACTTGTCCAATTATTTTAGCACACTCCTCTGTTATTTTGGGTCCTGTTTATTGGATCTGAAGTCATCTTCCAGATGTTATGAAAAAATAATATTTTGGCAGAACTTCAAATGCTAATCGTTTCGCAGTATATATTACATTGTATTATTATTTCACATTAAAAATGTTTTGCTGATATATTTTCGGACTGGTTTTGAAATTGAACTTTCGCCATGAGATGTTTAACAGGCTTACCACCTCAGCCAGATGAGCAGTATTATCACTAAATTAATATGTATTGGGGGTATCTGTGAAAGTGTTTTGGAAGAGACTCAGTTGAAAAGAGCTTCAAAAGATGTCATGAAATTTGCAAATGATTGTCATTTGCAAATGATTTAACATAAGCTTGTCATGACCAAATTCTCTTTTTGAATGTCCTTAACTGAACTATGAACTACGAGTATATTCAACATAACAAGAAGAGTATTTTCTTTTATGAAAATAGTTGAATATTGAATAACGAAAAAAGGCCCTTGTTTCCTTATAGGAACTAAATTAATATAATGAATAAATATAAGATATAAAAAACGAATTATTATTAGAAATAGTAGAGTTCATGAGAGTATAAAAGCCGATCAATAATAAAAATTAGTTTTTTCTTATGTAATGTAATATTAGTAATAATCCAAGGAAATAAATATTTTTTGTCAATTTTATCACGATTTTATCAACTTTATGTCCTGGGAAGTCAAAAAAATGCACTAGCGAACTCTTTGAAATCAATGAAAACGTCTTGCCAGGTAAAACTTCCATTTTTTATTGCTAAAAATTAGATTAGATACCAAAATCTAGAAAGTCTTTTGCTGTCAGCTCGCCCCGAAACCCTTCCCTTCTCTTTAGTTTCTTGACTTCCTGTATGTAGAATATAAATTCATAGTAGTATAGTGCTAGTCTTTTGAGACAAGGGACTGTTTTATCAAGAATTCGTCGACCTGTTCAATATATAAGTATGTAGTACTTCTCTTTGACTTTAGCTCTTAAAATTTTTTAATTGAGTTTTTTATTATTTAGCATTGCAAAAATTGATTTCTTAATTAGACCTTCTCTTTTTTCCAGTGTTATATGGGATAGAATGTTCCCCCTCGTTTTGTAATTGAATTATTATGTTTTCTTTATAAAACTGTGAGCAAAATTGTCAATTGCCATGATTTTATTT
Source organism: Germaria angustata (assembly GCA_963681545.1). Classification (NCBI taxonomy): domain Eukaryota; kingdom Metazoa; phylum Arthropoda; class Insecta; order Diptera; family Tachinidae; genus Germaria; species Germaria angustata. The sequence continues at coordinate 83,402,759 of OY813001.1, read as the reverse complement.
TTTTCTTCTGGCAGAAAATCTTATGGTTTCAGCGTCAAAAAAAAAAAAAAAAAAAATTTAAATCGCCTGTGGCAATTTAATAGGCCGGAAATTTGCACAATCGGAAATGTAATGACAGTTTGATAAATTGAGTGTTGTTGTTATTCTGAATTCATTATGCTGCGTAATGTTGTTGTTGCTTTATTTTTTAAACCATTACCGCCGATCGGAAAATTTAATTAATATGTTATTGGCTGTATTGGATTTTTGTGGTAGAAAATGTATGGGGAAGTTTTTGCATTTAAGTGCTTTAAACAGCGGGAGAAAAATCAATTATTCTTTATGCTTTTATACTGAAAGTTTGTTGTTGGCCATCTTTTCAATACTAAGGAGTTATATTTCTGCTAAAGGGGGGAATTTGGAGAGACTTTAATTTAGTTAATTGAATTTGCTTTAAGTGATTGAAGTTCTTTTGGCTTCTGTTAGAATGTTTGGCTTATAAAATAGAAATAAATATTAAATTTATCCATTCATTATTTTGGAGAATTTGAAGATCCTTTTTTCTTGAGCTTAAGTAAGAGAAAAAGAAATGAAAACTTAATAAATTTTTGCTATAATCTCTATATTGATTGATTTTCGTGGATCAAGGATCTGCATTACACCGATACTTTTCTTGTGACAGAAATCACGCAAAAATGTCTGACCTTTTAGTTTTTCTGTGGCGACTTGTCGTACATTCGAATGTGTATGTTTATGTAATTTGTTTATCTTTTAGGATTTATGTTAAGACTTTTTATATTTACAATATATATATATATATATATATATATATATATATATATATATATATATATATATATATATATATATAAAATAGGATGTGTGTATGTATGTATGTATGCATGTATGTATGTATGTATGTAACGTAATGGCTCCAAAACGGCTGGGCCGATTTTGACGAAATTTTCAGGGAACCTTCAGAATACTCAAGCGGGTGGCACTGTGAAGTCTGATTTTTTATTTTCGGTCTGTGGGCGGAGGGGCGTGGCAAAATCCAATAATTCATAAAATGAGAACGGTTTGCCCGATTTCTATAAAAGTTTTTGTCAGTTGGAAAATCCCTCCGGAAAAGTCGGAAAATTGGAAAAATCGAAAATCGAGTTTTTGTATGAAATTTTGTTTGAAATTATTCCTTAATGGATTTTCAAATGAAAAAATAGAAAGTTTGTCTGAAGGCTTAAAATTGGGGCGAGGCGAAGTTCGCATGGTCCGCTAGTTTACAATAAAACAAAAAACAAAATTATAACAAACTCGGACTTCGTAATTGTTGCACATGAGTATATGAGTTGTGAATTACCAGCAAAAAATTAATTTGTTTTAGAAAGTCTATTTAAGAGTTTCAGGATGTACTAAAATCCTACCCACTTCTTCAAATATTTTTCTTTTACTCTATCAAATTGAGGAATTTTAAATGTATAATATAGAATTATATAAAAAAGTTTTAAATGCAATCATTTACTATTCTGTATGAAATTAACTTTAACAACTATTTTCGTTAATTATATTTACAATTATTATCAAAACCTTTAATTTTCAAAGAACATTCTTTAAAAATATGTTTTTTTAAACAGTTAAAATTCTATTTTCTAATGCTGTCATTTTTTTAACTTCTTCATGTCCTTTCACATGTAAATAATTTGTTAAATAATCTTTTCATACGAAAATTTTTGGACACAAAATACGCTAGTGCTGTTTCATTCCACTGGTTTTTCATATGGAAACGTTTTGATTTTTGCTTTCACTTCTTCATAAAACAGAAACCAAAAAATTTGTAGACTAGGCTACACTGCTATCGCCGATGAGCTTGTTCGCCCTCTCCTCCAACCGTTCTAAAATATTCCAAATAAATTTGAAACACCGACGCGTATATAATTTTCTGTCCGATATAATTCGGAGAAACTAAGAGGAGATGAGATGTAAGTATTTTCGCATCATCTTTAGAAGCTCCAGTCACTTGAATTCTTATTTGCTCACATAAAAAATGTGATTTAAGTCCATTTCTTTTCGAAAAATTTCAGATTTATTTAATACAATAATTAATAAATACGTTTGTATGTTTATCTTCTTCGGAAAAATATGAATTTTATAATATTTAACATTTAGTTCCTTCAGCCACCTATAAACAACATGAAAAGTTCAGAAATCTGAAAACTGATGACTATAGAAAACAGTATTGTTCCTTTCTGCTGGTGTAATTAGCTTCTCCTTAAATTTTTCTTAATAAAAACAATTTATAAATTATTAACCAGAGTTGAAAAATTCAAGACTAGAACTCATATTCAATAATTTTCAAAATTAAACCAATTCAATTCGAAAAATGACTTAAATAATACTCGACAATAAACAAACGAAAAATAACAAGATTCTAACGACTAACCCTAGAAGATGGGACCAAAAATTATACGTGCCTCGGTGTTTTGAACGTTTGCGTTTGGCCTTCATTTTATGGGAAGTTTAAGTTTCCTTAGTTTAGAAATTGTTATAGAGAATCGGTATTAAAAATTTTTAACCCTCACATTTCAGGTTTAAGGTGTGTTCAGAAGTTTTATTCAAAGCACTACGGAGAACATTTTTTTGTTGAATATTTTAACCCTTCGTAGTGCGGGTCTTCTTAGTCCCCTTTCTCAAAGAGAGGCAAAAACCTACCATTAAGTAGCGATGTCTTGAGCTGAAATATTTCACAATTATATTTGTCAAAAATATTTACTCCAAAGCTCGGGACAAATCGAACACCAAAAATAAGTCAAAACTGAAAATGTGTTTTAGGATTAATTTTATATTTATTTACACTTGGTGTTAAAATGTCTCATGGAATTGTATTTTAGAAGAAAATGTTATTCTTATCAACCGTATGAGTTTTTTAATATATAAATTATTCTATGATTTTGGAATTTATATACTATATCATCTATTCTCAAGGTCAAATTGTGATCAAAATTGTCGCTGTCTTTTGTGAATATTTAATATGTCTATGTTTTTCGTCTGATTATATACTTATGTATGTCAAAGATAAGCGCTGGAGTTATTCAACATCCACCGCTCTTACGCAGCGTATTTTTAGTCCATAAAATGACAAGAACTTATACTCGAACACAGTAATTTTTATAAATTTTAATTAATAAATTTTATTAATTTATTTTCCCTTAACTATTTTTTATGGGAGAAATTATAATAAAGGGGGATTTTTAAGCGCTTTTGGATTTTATGAAATTAAAAAACACATAAAATTTAGAGATAATGTATGAAAAATAGAACGATCTATATGATTCAATGTTTAAAAATGATTTCATGTAAATGTTCACCGCGGCTACGCCTCAAATGGTTCATACGCTAGGTGCAATTTTGCCATAATCTCTCTAACATATCGGCTGGTATCTCATGAATAAATTCTTCAAAATTGACTTCCAGTGCGTCAACCGTTGCTGGCTTGTCCCTATAGACATGAGCCTTAACACAGCCCCACAAAAAAATAGTATAAAGGTGTTTAATTGCACGATCTAGGAGGCAAATTGACCGGCCCCAAAAATTAAAATAAACTGTTCACCGAACTCGCCTCTCAGAATTGTAACTGTCTCACGGTAGCGCTCGTCATTCACAGTAATGCTGTGAATGACGTGCTTCTCCACGTATCCATTCAATCAGAAATGAACTTCGTCACTGAACACATGAATTTTGGTAATAAAATTCAATAATCTGTATTGTTCGTTTGTGAGTCGATTTATGATTAAATTATAGACCAAACAGAACATGTTTAACAGTAACATGTTACACAGAAATAAATCAGCTGCAAAAAGCAGTGTTGCCAAAGTGTGTTGAAAGTGTGTAAAAAATTACCCTTTATAAAACCAATTCCTTTTTTCACCTTGTCCCGTAATGGGATCGAACCACCAACCTTCTATTTAAAACCCTGCCCAAACCCTGTCTATAGGGACATTCTACATAAGCAAAAAAAGTTTTTTTAATAAAAAGGCGAAATTATCATATCAGCTTTAAGTTCAACTGTTCTCTAAAGAGAGTATCACTTTAATAATTTCTCTTAAGTTATAGTTTGTAGAAATTTTTCTTAAAGTCATGAATTAAGATATTTAGATCATTTAGACAAATGTTTCATGATTCTAGGAAAATTTTACTAAACTAGGGAAAGGCCAACCATTAATCATAGTGCTGCTAGCTGAAGTAGTAAGCGCGTTGACTACAGGCAATTTACGACTACGAATGTGAGTCTGATCCCTGTTCAGAACAAGTCATCAACATCGTGAATTTTTCTGATGTATGTACGTTAGTGTGGCATTGAATTAGTTATTGTTGGACTGTTTAGGTGATGAGGGCATATCACTGGTCACTGAACAGTACATCACAGTGCCCTTCTTCGTCGGTAATGTTAGCAGAATCGTAAGCGAAGTAAAACAATTAATTAAAAGGATACACATACAACTTAAGAATGCTATTTCGTCTATTTAGCACCAGAGGCGCTGCAATATAATTAAACTTTCTTATTTCACCTTCTCTCCTCTCTACACTACCCCTTCCTTCGCAAAAAAGGAACACTTTAAGTAGCAGACATTAATTGCCTGTGTGTTTACTTCTCTTTAGAAAAAAAGTGTAAAATTTTATGAACTATTCTCGCCTAAATCTCATTTACTAAATCTTGGAAAATATTTAAATTTATTTATTTATTTACTAAATCTTGGAAAATTTTGGTTTTGGAAAATTTGTATTTATTAGGAGTTTCTTAACAAGGAAGAAATTCTTGAGGGGTCCTAAATTTCTTCTGGCAGGGGATAAACGTTCCCCTAAAAATGGAACTATCTACGGCTACGACCCCTCACTTTGAGCTTTCTAAAATTTCTGATAGCCAAAGCAACAGTTTGTTCGGTGAAAATTTGATTTGAGTAGCAAAAAACAATTCAATTCAATTGGATATTTCTTTTCCTTTTAAAGAATTTTTCAGTGCCATAATTGCCAAGAATATGGCCATACGAAAACTTACTGTAAATTACCTAGTGTTTGTGTTGTGTGCGGTGAATTACACAATACTGCTATATGCAATAAGTCGAAGGACCAGAATGAAAAAAAGTGCAGTAATTGTGGAGGTAATCACACTGCTAACTACAGAGGATGTCCTGTGTTCTCTTTTGTTAAACAAGCTATGAGCCAAAAGCCTAAAGTAACTCCAGCGCAAACAGGAAATACGTACTCCGCTACTTATCCTCCTATGGCCCAACCAATTTCTACAGAAGTATCGTACGCTGACGCTGTGAAGATCAATTCAGTTCCAGTGCAAAAAGTGTCACCACCAACTAGTACAACAAATGCAAATGCAAGCTTTAATTTCGATCGCCTTGAAGCTACTATTGACAATTTGGTGCAAACAATAAAGAACTTTACAACAAATATGACTAGCATGATGCAAGAAATGCTGCGAATGCAGAACACACTACTTCTAGCATTAGTTAACAAGCCATGAACACGTTAAAAGTATGTTTCTGGAACGCAAACGGCATTCGCCAACATAAAAATGAACTTGAGCACTTCCTCACGGCAAAAAATATTGACATAATGTTGGTATCTGAGACTCATTTGACTTCGAGAAGCCTTTTTAAAATGAGTGGCTACACCTTATATGATACAAAGGACCCGAGAGGAAGAGCATGCGGAGGATCGGCAATTCTAATAAAGTCAAGACTCAAACACTACATTCTTGAGAACATTTGTGAGGACCATCTGCAGGCAACAAATATTTGCATCGAAAATTTTTGTACAAATTTCGTGATATCATCAATTTACTCCCCTCCCAGATTTTCAATCACTGAGGATCAATATGAGGAGTTTTACAAAACTCTTGGGCCTCGTTTCGTAGCAGCTGGGGACTACAATGCAAAACATACGTTCTGGGGATCGCGTCTTATTACACCTAGAGGTCGAGCATTGTTCATCACAATTTCAAAAATGGGTTTGGATGTCATTTCTAGCGGGGAGCCCACTTACTGGCCTACTGACATACAAAAAATTCCGGATGTTATAGATTTTGGCGTCATGAAAAATATCCCTAGGGATTTAATTCATGTTGAAGCTTCACATGATCTCTCCTCCGATCACTCTCCCACGATCGTTACAATTTGCAGCCCACTAAGAAGTGACTTACCTCACCCATATGTGAAGATGATAAATCGTGTTAACTGGCTGGGGTTCAAAAAATATCTCAGTAGTCATTGTACGGAAAACATCAGGCTTAGAACTTCCGATGATATTGAATTCAACATTGCCAATCTTACTGAAAATATTAAACAGGCTGCTAAACATGCCACTACCTCCTCTCCGCAGGCTGGATTTAATAGAATTTATTCTGCGGATATTGAACGTCTCGTATGTGAAAAAAGAAGAGCTAGAAGGGAATGGCAACAGCACAGATCACCCCAACATAAAATCAGACTTAGAGAATGCACTAAACGACTCCATGAGTTGCTTGCATCTGAAAAATCTGCTTCTCTTAGGAACTATCTGGAAGGTCTCGATGTTACAGCAGCATCTAATTACTCTTTGTGGCGCGCTGCTAAAAAAACTTAAAACACCCGTTGAGTCTAAACCACCCCTGCGCACTTCTACCGGAGGTTGGGCAAGAACTAATACTGAAAAAGGTAACATATTTGCTGAGCATTTAAAAAACTTGTTTAGCCCAAACACATGTACTGGTGCTGTTGATTTGCCGAGTATAGTTGCTCTACCCCCTCGACCCATGAAATTTAGGATGCGTGACGTACAAAAACTAATTGCTGAAACCAACCCGAAGAAAGCTCCGGGTATTGATGGAATTAGTAACAAGATGCTGATGCAGTTGCCTCGTGTTGCTATTAGAATCCTGTTGTTTATTTTTAATGGTATTTTACGACTGGAGTATTATCCACACAGCTGGAAACTTGCCATGATCAAAATGATTCCAAAGGCGGGCAAAGATCTTACCAAGGCTGAGTCATATAGGCCAATAAGTTTATTGTCAACAATTTCAAAGCTTTTTGAAAAGCTGCTCATGACAAAATTGTCCCCAATTCTAACTAATAATGGGTGTATACCGGACCATCAATTTGGTTTTAGAAGTCAGCATAGCACCATTGAACAAACTCATAGATTGGTTCATTTCATAAGAAGAGCATTTGAAGAAAAAAAGTATTGTTCTTCCCTCTTTATTGATGTTTCTCAGGCATTTGATAAAGTGTGGCATGAAGGCCTAATTGTAAAATTGAAGACATATCTGCCAATAAACATTGTAAATCTATTGGAAAGTTACATTCTGGCATGGAAGTTCACTGTCGTGGAAGGAGACTTCATGAGTGTGCCCGAAACTATTTCATCTGGGGTGCCTCAGGGGAGTATACTGGGGCCAGTTTTGTATTTGATTTATACCTGTGATATGCCTCTGAGCAGTAATATCTTCACTTCTACATTTGCCGATGATACAGCCTGCCTTAGTATGCATGAAAACCCTCACGAGGCATCCCGATATCTTCAGAATCATATTAGCCTGTTGGAACTATGGTTGAACTTATGGAGAATAAAAGTAAATGAACAAAAGTGTGTTCATGTCACATTTACTCTACGAAGAGACACTTGTTCCCCCATTCGAATCAACAATCAAGTTGTTCTTCAACATTCACAGGTGAAATACCTTGGTATTCACCTCGACCGACGGCTTACATGGAAACACCACATTGACTCTAAGCTGACACAAATGAAGCTTAAACTAACCCAGATACATTGGCTGATTGGTAGAAATTCTACCCTCAGTCTAGATTGTAAACTTTTAATATACAAGTCGCTTTTGAAGCCGATATGGTGTTACGGAATTCAGCTATGGGGCACTGCTTCAGCTTCCAATGTAGAGAGAATCCAACGAATGCAAAACAAAATATTAAGGTTAATAACTACGGCTCCATGGTACTTGAAAAATTCTATTTTACATCGTGATTTAAATATGCCACTTGTGACCGCTGAAATTGCAAAACATGCTGGAAAATATTTAACAAAACTCGAGTCCCATCCGAATCCGCTTGCCCGAAATATCTTGAATTTTCCTGGACACATCCGCTTAAAAAAAAGGGATACTACGGCCTTAACACGCAACGCAGATGAAACTTTTTGAAAATAATTTTGTGCTTAACACGACATTTATGTATTTTTAATTATTATCACTAAGTTTATGTCCGACACTGGTTGGGCCTAATTATTCTATCTATATTTAAGATTTGAACACTTTTTGTTAGTTCAGTTCTGAAGATACAAAAATAAAAATTAGTGGAAAAAAAAGAATTTTTTCATAATACTTTAATTTACCTAGGTTATGTTCTTGTCACTAATTCTGTTGTAGTTGTCGTTATATCTTGTGTCCTTCTGGTACCATAATTTTTAACTGAACTAATCTTCGCCATCTATCTCTCTTACTTCTTCCACTTCACTTTATATTTATTTAGAGATTTCTTTTTTTCTAATTGTAAATATTTTACTACCCAGCAAATAAAAAAGAAGTTCAACAACAAAATTATCGTAGGCTAAAATACTAAAAATTGGTGTTACCAGTACCTCGTCGTCGCAAAATTCGATGCAGTAACTTATCATATTTCGGAAGGATCTATAAGTCCCGTGAGTTTTGTACTCCGATAATCATTGCAGCTGCTTCATAAGGAATCGGGAAGAAATTATGGGACTACGTTAGCTTCTTTTCCTGTAATAAATATATGTCCTTGAAGAAATAACTTCCGAAGAATTATGAATGGTGAGATTCTATTATTTTCGGAAATAGCATTATTATATATTTGTATTGCTGGGTGCTCCCATGTATATAATTTTTTTGTTTGTGTTGTAAATTGTTTGTTGTCGTTTTCTATTTCTTTCTTGTTAAACATTTATTTTAACTAAACTGTTTGTGCCAAAAAATATAACCCGGCTAATCTTTAGCAACAACAACGACAAATGCTAGAGATATTTTACTTTGTAAATAATGCTTTTGGAGCATCTAAAACGAGGTAACAGCAAGAATGAATTTTTCTATGATAAAAGTAAAGAACCATGTATATTTATGCACCTGCACTAAAGAAAATGGAAAGAGTAGGTATCAAAGGGAGAACAAAATATAATGAAAATGTGAACATGAAGGATAATAACAATCTTAAAAGAGCCTTAACGCAATACCAAAAATATGGTTAACTTAGTGGACCATCCCCAAATCTCGCCGCTAATATCATAGTATCAAAAAAAAAAAAATAATAATAAATATATACATATCTCAAACCCTTAAAATGTATGGCATTCGATGCAGTTTTAAACGTTCGAAAAAAGGGCCTAATCCTAAAAACCGATTTTACAAGCATTCTCGGAGTTTTTTTTTAAAACATACTCAGCTGAAGGAAAATTTCGGCAAGGAAAACTCGTGAAGAATAAATTATTTTGGAATAAATTTTTAGGGTTTCGAAGCAGCTTCCCAAGTTTGGAAAAATTATCCAATCAAACGATTTACAGAGAATTTTTGGAGTCATAATATTTTCTGGCTGGGCCTAAATAGTCAATAATTTAAGATTTTAATATTTATTGCCGGTTCAATTTATATTGAAGACTCACTAAATAACAACAAATAAAAATTCGGACAATGCTCAAGTCAAGAAAAATAATCGGAGTAATCAAAAAAAAAAAAAAAAAACACGGCGTTTCGAAACATCTTTACTATGTTATTTTTCGAACGAATGAACCAAATTTGATGAAAAATTACCAAAGCTAACAAATTTATTTGACAAGAAAATATCCATAGATTTCAATTAAATGTATTGCCAGTTGCCTTTTTTAATCCAAGAGCTGTTAAGATTTTGAGTTCGGCATATAATGCAGGAATAAAATTTATCCGAAATATCGCAAATTTTACCACGTCGAATGAGTCATATTTACACAATAAGTAAAGCGAAAATATTCCGAATGCAGTCCATTTTGCTCCGCACACTTAGGCAGCCACATGCACAAACACAATGTTAACTAAGTATATCAGCAAATTGTTAGAATAGTTTCCTACAACCTCAAAATTTCCAAGAGTATAATGAAAACTTGATTTTAAAAAATGGGAGTAAAAACAGTACCTTTCCATTTTTGATCTCGGGAAGTCAAAAAATAAGGATATTAGTTCGGTGACTTGCAAGCTCCACAGGTTGGATGTGTGATTCAGAAACTGCGCAAAGTTCAGAGCTCAGTCTATCCTCTTACTACAATCGTAATGAGTAACTAAGGCATTGAGGCTCCTATCCTCCTCGACAGACGTTGCTAATAGGGTAGTCATTTAGAATTTTTTGTATTTTGTAGTAGTGATATGCGTACTTCAATCTTGTATGTAACGGTGCTCGGCAACGTTGTCTTGTTTAAATTTAATGTTATTACGCTTTTTACTATTTTTCCTTGGTCGCTGTATATTCCTTTTGTGGATTTTGTTCTTCATTTTTATGGTTTATTAACATGGCTCAGTAGGTTTCACCTGGAATGTAAATGGTTGGCAGCTAGAAGGTACACTACATACAACTGCAATAATTACAGAAATAACAATCAGAGTTGTCAACTTCTTGTTTAGTTTCGTAGCGAAAACGATAATAAAAATCGCTAAAATTATTTCAAGGGTTTCCAAAAATAGTGGGGCAAGAGAAGGTCTAGCGGGATCGAATCGCACTATCTTATTAGGCAGTTCACTCCACCTCCATGTTAGAAGACCATTTCCTCAAATCAATCGTGCAGAATGCTAAATATATCATGAGGTGTGTGGCTCGTAACGCCATCCTTACCATAGACCACATCATCCAATTCAAGCCAAAAGAAGTTGGTAATCATCGCCAACGTCGTTCTCAATAGTTTCTACACTATTTTCAAGTAATTGGTGAGACATGTTCGCCGTTAGCGAATACCCATTCAAAGTTTCCAATACGTCCGTATTTCCCAATATGCAATCGCATTAGATCCATTCACTCATCGCTTGTAGACGTTTCGTTACAAAAGCCGCTTCATATCTTATATGGAGATCAAAAGTTTAGACATATAAAATAGTCTTCACTTCCCTGGTGGTTAATGTCAAGGCATTAACCCTCACCATACTACTTATTCGTAGGGTAGTATTAGTCTAATTACACTTTAATAGATCCAGTTTGACATTTTGGAATTAAGTCCCCACTTTGCACCAATGGTTCGCTTGTAGGGTGACCAGCATAAGTTAACCTTATCTGCCCTCTCCTCGACTTTTCATTGGTTTCGTAAATCTTATTAATTTCTCCGTTTTCAACTCTTATTTTTGCAAATTATGCTGAAATGATTATTATATTTTATTTAATTTAATTTTTTGGTTTGCATTTTCAAAATAATTGACCTTTTCAGATCGAACAATTCCAATTAAAAATATATTTTTCTTAATTTGAAATTTCAGTGAATATAAATTTTTCCATAACTTTGTTTATTTTTACAATATGAATAACGGCCTGTTTGCCGATGTCGAAAGAAAACTCATGCGAAAGAAAGCTAGTCACTCACATTCGAATCAATTTGAGTTTGTCTATGTCACTCACTTTCGTTCGCAGCTACTTACGTCAGTCAATTTTTGTATCTTACGTGTTAATAAAGCAAAGTAGTGCCAACTTATAAGTATAATTGTTTTACAGCAATTTCCTCTAAAAATACAAAAAATACTACTAAATTGTTTGAAGTCAAATGCAACTCCTTTTGAAATTAATCAGCTGTCGAAATAAAGAAAATGTAACCAAAACAAACTAAAAGTTTACAAAATAAAAAATATACAGGAAACAGGTGGTTGTAGTTCAACCACCTGTTTCCTGTATACTTTTTTGTTGTCTTTTTGGTTCTAGATTTCAAATCAGATTTCAAAATGCTAACAATATGTGTCATTTTTGCAAGTAGTAAATACAAAATAAGTACCTATGTGTGTATGTATGTACATATATGTATATGTATATGTAGGCAATAACCCACCCCAAATGTACATACATATGTATGAATGTATGTATGTACTCACAACTAAAAAAGCTATTTGTTAATAAAAATTTTTTTCATAAAATATTTGTTTATTTATATATTTTTTCAAAAAATTATTGTCATTCGAACACAAAATAACTGGTGCCTGATTTTGAAATTTGTGTTCGCAAAGTTGACAACAACTTCGAAATAGACAAACCCATTTTTGTATGAAAACACTTACGTTTTCATTCGAGTTGTCGTTCGAGTCATCGTTCGCATAGAACCAATTTAGGTAAACCCAAATCAGTTTTCTTTCGCTTAGATTGCGAAAGAAAGTTTTCTTTCGACATCGGCAAACAGGCCCTAAATTTTTATTGTGGAATTTTTAAGATATTGAAAGTTCTTGATTAGGACTTGCCATTTTTTCTGAATTTGCGTTTTAATTAATTAAATAAGTGAATATGTTTGAATATGTTGTTAGAAGAATATATCTACTTCGGTTATAGTGAACTTCGCGTTTACCACAGCAAAATCGCCAAGTTTTGCGGAGTTCGTTATAACCGATCTTTACTGTAACTGCAAGCTGAAGATTCAATTACAAAGAGAATTAAAAATTGCCATATTTGGCGAAAAATCGCCACATATGACAGCCCTTCTTCGTTATTGTGATGGGGATTTTTGAATTAAATTTTACTTTTTGTACAACACGCTGCATTTTTCTTTAATCTAGTTGAAAATGTCGAAGTTGTAGGCGATATTCACTAACCGCAATAAGGACTATACTTTCACACAAAAACACACACACACACCCAAAAATGATTTACTCCAAATATAAAGTAAAGAACGCTGTCCTCCTAAAGTTCAACTTCTTAGTATTTGTGTAAAGATAAATATTGACAACAAAATGTTGTTGCATTTCTGAAAACATATCTTAAAGACCTTTTTCTGATCGTGGTTTAAGCTTTTATTCAAAAACGCCATTATTTCACTGAATATCATGAGACCATCAAAAAATATCATCTATTATTTGAATATGTCCCAAAGTTCTTAATGTCCTTTCCCATCGCCTCTTTTATTTTTTTCCCGAATTCTTTTCCTACAATAAAATGGCCAAATCAAATTAAAATTTTTTAACCAAAAATTGATTCACAGAGTTGTTTTTTATTTTTTATTTTGAATGCATTTTTAAACAATAGTACTTTTTACAACTTGGTTGGAAATGAATTAAAAATTGGTTTGATAACGACAAATATGATTCACATGTGGATTTAGTAAAAGGTTTTCCAATGCAGAAATAAAATGATGGCAGGTTAAGGGCATGATGAAAAACAAAGCACAAATAAATGTCAGAAGCGGATGAGTGGTGGCAGAGGGATGAGAAGAATGTGATAAAAAAAATTAAAAAATATAACGGTAACAATTGCTTTTAAATACAAAATGTTCTTGTAACAAACAAAACAGTGGGGCAAGATATAGATATTGTGCAAAACAAAAAAAAAAAAAACAAAATGTAAATTTTAAGAAGCAAATTTGTTTGCAAATGTTGTGGCACAAAACTAAATGGATTTCATTAAGTGTCAAAATGTCTATGAAAAATTATTTTTTTGTGTTAGTCGAGGGCACCCTTCATGGGATGTATTTCCTGAAAAAAGACACTGAGGAGATGATCACCGCCAACGGCAAATTCAAATTGAGCTGCGTGTTACTCGACAAATTCCATAAGGGATATTCCTCATGAATAGTTTTAAATTACTATTATTTTAAATAGTGTTGACGTGATTTAACCTCCAAAGACAGTGAAGTCGATGTAGATTGTCCACTCACGAATCTATCCAGTTCTACAATTCATTTCTACAAATGAAAAAAAAAAATATCGTTGACCTTGCGAGCCATTCCTATCAATGCCGCTAATATCACGATAAGAGAAAAAAGTGATTAAAAAAGAAAACACAGCTTTCGAACTAACCGCATTTTTTCAATCAAATTTGCGCATCCGAAGCACTTTTAAAAGATCGAAAAAGTCGGACTCTTGAAAACTAAAACTGTCAGAAAATTTTGAACAACGATATCTCTAATGAAAAAAATTTTGAAATTCGTATATCTTTTCCAAGTTTAAAAAGCATTTTTTCGTACTTTTTCGACAACGATATTGACGGCAATAATTTTTTAGGTTAAAAAATGACTAGATTTTGCACTTGACCATAAAACGTACATTCTAAAGCTCTAAAAATCTATAACTATATACTCTTAAGACAACTTAGTGAGGCTAAAATATTCTGAATGCCGTCCGGTTTAGCCCATCAAATGTTATAAGTGGCTTCCATACACATAAACATTCACACTTAAATCATCGAAAAATAATCAGAATATCTTCTCAAGGCCTCAAAACACCGAAATGTTATGGAAACTCGATTTTCGAATGCTTCATTGCAAAAGCTCTTGTAGGACATAAATAGCACAATGAAATTATATAAGCATTAAGAACATAAATCGCGACAGCAGAAGGATCTTCTAAGGTCTTGTTCTCAGCTGATCTTTTCTTTTGACGTTGAAAAAAATTTCGTATTCAAAATATTTTGATTTTATCCCACAGTGCAGTGCATGTATATGAAACGCATACTGGTAAAAAAAATTCAAAGGGACTAATACGACAGCAGACTGAGAAGTATAAGGGCCTGGCCTTAATTGTAAGCAAAATTGTCTTTGGATTCTTTCGGTGTGCTTTTCTGCTTCCTGTCATCTGTTTTAAATTTTTCTTCCTCTCAGCAAGAATATCTTGAGATAATATATCAGTAATAGATATTCATTCAATCTGCCTCTACTTTTCTCTCCAACCTCGTTTCTTATATGATTTATTATGTGCCTTAACTCGCCTGATTGAACAATGTTCGCTGTAGAACAATGAAGCTATTTTGATTTAAGTTTTTTTTTATGTACACGAGACAAAAATTCAAACCACTCGTTTTCATATTTCATTATATTTTTTGTTAAAAAACTATATTTTTTAATTGAATAAACTGGATATGAAAAGATATATGTATGAAGCATTTAAGTGCAGACGGAAATTCGTGTGCAATCCTAAATGAAATTAAATAAAATTCTTTTGTTAATAATTTTAATATTGAATTTTATTACCGCCACACTTATGAATTATTATTTTTTAATAGAAAAACACTGCATTTAAAAGGGAAATAAAAACTATTTGCGACAGAAATGAAATAAAAAATAGACTTAAAGCCCATTTTAAAAAATCTCTCCAAACACTAAATGCAATAATGGTATGCGAAAATAAAGGCTTAAAAGAAGGCAGTACGTTGTGGTCCTGATTAAAGCTTATAGGATATTGCGGACGTATAGAAAAAGTTACAACAAAGAAATTTCTAACTTTAGCACTAAAATGTAGAAGTTGTTTGAATGAAGCAGAGGCAAATTGAGTTCAAAAATTTCTTTGGTATAGCTGTGAGAGGACACTGGCTTAATTATTTAGACAATTGCTTTCATTGGGGCTTAGGACAACTCAATTATCCCTCTTACTAAGAAAAATAATTATTTTAAAAAGTAGAAAAATTCATATCCGAAAACGTTTGCGAAACTTAATTTGGGTTGATGAACCAACTACAGAATTCATTATGTGTACTTTGAAGAACAAAATAATACATCTTATCATTGGATAATTCATTGATAACAAAAAAACCCTGCAAAATGGTTTGAAAATTAAATTATGCTTCGAAAGATCAAAGGTATAAGTCGTCCAATGATTCAAGTCAGTCTGGTCTTGTCTTTTTTTTTAGAGAATAAATAGTAGCTATAAATATCATTTGAAAGCTTAGTTATGACTCGAAAGGACCATTTGGAGAAAATATCATGTCTGTATTTTTTTGGAGCCACAGAAAAAGATGCAAAAATGCAAAATTTAGAAAATAATATGCGTGAATATAAACTTTGTTTTTTTTAGCAAAGCCAATTTTACAGTTAACAGATGTCTGTCCATCAGTTGACAGAAATCTTAAAGTGGACTAGGCGCAATGTGACAACTAGAACCAGGTTCATAATAATTATTTAATGATATTATAATAATGGGGAGGCTAAATATATATTAACACAACTTCATATAGAAATTGTGATCCAGGGAGTACTTAGTGGGAATATAATTGAGGAATATCTGAAATAGTTTTGGACGTTTAATAATGTGGTTTGAAAATAATGTTTTTGAAGAAGATTAGTGGCCATGTTGGAAAAATAAAGAGGGGCTGGTACTACACATTATAAAGAGATGGTGGCCTAGAGAGTACTTCATTGATGTATAATAAAGGGATATCTGAAACCATCTTGTAAGCTCAATAATTGCTCAATTAATTTCTTGAGATTAGTGGACATATTGGAGATACAGGGAGGGGTTGATACTATACACTATACTATATAGGAAGGGGAATATACGAGTAAATAATTTGGAAAACGAACTTTCTGATTCTGAGTACCACATAAAGTCATTGACACAGGAACTTTGCTTATTAGCTTGCTTGGCAATGCATCACCGCGCTGCATCTAATGCGCAGTACGTTCGAAAACTTATCAGCTTGCAACATTGCATATATTATAAGTTCTAAAATACATCATAGTATCAGCATCGCAAGGTAATTATACAAGGGCGTCAGATGCAGCGCAGTAATGCATTTCCGAACAAGCTCATAGTCGCACACATGCTGAACTATCCACAAATTACATACATTTCTAGGGAAACATGTAAACATATGAGTAATGTATATGTATATACACTTTACAAGTGCTTTAGATGACAAAAAAAAACAATATGTTGTTATTTGTGTTGTTTGCTTGTAAACAAAATGTTAACAGTGGTCACGTGATAAAAAAGAATATTTTTAAATATATGACCTTCGTAGACTAGTAGGTAGTGTACTAAACTCGTAGTGCGAAGGTCCCAGGTTCGAATCCTGCCGCAGAACTCTGGCAGTTTGTGTTTGATAATTAAAGGGAGCGCACAACAAGCCTTCACTGGCTTAAGTGTATGTCGTATGACATGGGCTGACATACCCCTCCAATCAACCTAACCTAACCTAACCTAACCTGGTTTGAAAATTAAATTATGCTTCGAAAGATCAAAGGTATAAGTCGTCCAATGATTCAAGTCAGTCTGGTCTTGTCTTTTTTTCGAGTTATGACTCGAAAGGACCATTTGGAGAAAATATCATGTCTGTATTTTTTTTTTGGAGCCACAGAAAAAGATGCAAAAATGCAAAATTTAGAAAATAATATGCGTGAATATAAACTTTGTTTTTTTTTAGCAAAGCCAATTTCACAGTTAACAGATGTCTGTCCATCAGTTGACAGAAATCTTAAAGTGGACTAGGCGAAATGTGACAACTAGAACCAGGTTCATAATAATTATTTAATGATATTATAATAATGGGGAGGCTAAATATATATTAACACAACTTCATATAGAAATTGTGATCCAGGGAGTACTTAGTGGGAATATAATTGAGGAATATCTGAAATAGTTTTGGACGTTTAATAATGTGGTTTGAAAATAATGTTTTTGAAGAAGATTAGTGGCCATGTTGGAAAAATAAAGAGGGGCTGGTACTACACATTATAAAGAGATGGTGTCGCAGAGAGTACTTCATTGATGTATAATAAAGGGATATCTGAAATCATCTCGGAAGCTCAATAATTGCTCAATTAATTTCTTGAGATTAGTGGACATATTGGAGATACAGGGAGGGCTTGATACTATACACTATATAAGAAGGGGAATATAAAAGTAAATAATTTGGAAAACGAACTTTCTGATTCTGAGTACCACATAAAGTCACTGACACAGGAACTTTGCTTATTAGCTTGCTTGGCAATGCATCACCGCGCTGCATCTAATGCGCAGTACGTTCAGCTTGCAACATTGCATATATCATAAGTTCTAAAATGCATCATAGTATCAGCATCGCAAGGTAATTATACAAGGGCGTCAGATGCAGCGCAGTAATGCATTTCCGAACAAGCTCATGGTCGCACACATGCTGAACTATCCACAAATTACATACATTTCTAGGAAAACATGTAAACATATGAGTAATGTATATGTATATACACTTTACAAGTGCTTTAGATGACAAAAAAAACAATATGTTGTTATTTGTGTTGTTTGCTTGTAAACAAAATGTTAACAGTGGTCACGTGATAAAAAAGAATATTTTTAAATATATGACCTTCGTAGACTAGTAGGTAGTGTACTAAACTCGTAGTGCGAAGGTCCCAGTTTCGAATCCTGCCGCAGAACTCTGGCAGTTTGTGTTTGATAATTAAAGGGAGCGCACAACAAGCCTTCACTGGCTTAAGAGTATGTCGTATGACATGGGCTATCACACCCCTCCAATCAACCTAACCTAACCTAACCTAAATATATGTTTATTTATAAATTTTTGAATGCAATATGTTCCTATAAAATTGAAAAAAATATGCACAAATAATAGAATCGAATGCTAATGAGGAATGTGACAGCAACAAAAATGTGCATCTGCTCCCTCAGCTAGTGAAAAACGTTGAAAAATAAGGACATCATTCTCAAATGGACTCAATTACGATTTCAGCTCGGGTCTGTTAAAATCAGATATTTTATAGAAATATTACATTCGTTTGAAATAGAGAAATATTACAAAAGAAATTTAAAAAACTTATGCACCATGGGCTAAGAAATGTTAAAAGCTTAAAAACAAAACCTTTCTAATCTTTAAGCAAATTTTGAAATAATAAAAGAAAGTATTTATTCAATTGATGCTTTAATCTAATTGTTTGCACAGTGGTCACCAAATAGAAAATTAAAATTTTATTTTATTTTTCAATTGTTTAATAACATTATAGGCGAAATTATGGGAAGTAACGTTTGGCTATTATCTTAAAAAAGTCTATACTCGGCGGCAAGCAATTTACTCGTTAGAAAAATATTGAATAATATACGAAGTTGGACGCGAACTCGGATTTAGTCAGTCGGGGAATAAAAATTTTTAATTAAGCTTTTAGAATCTTATTGTGATCGTAAGAGACGAGAAAAGTAAATTTGACTACTAGCTGGTGCAGACATTTTCGTACTAACCTCGCATACGAATGGTACCATAGGCCTAATTTCACATTTCACATAAAAATCTCAATGTAGATTGTTGTTTATTGTTCCAACCAAAAACAGAAATAGTTGTATTAAAATAAGGCAGCGCCTCATCATAGTGAAATACACATGCGCCCCAAATTTCTCATAAAAATGCCCAAATGTCCTACTTTGGACGGCTATAGCTTCGGAATTATATGTGGTGTCACACTGGCTTATGTTTTAAACAATGCGCGGACAAATGGGCAATTATTATTTTAAAAATTGGAGGAGATTAAGATTCACCACAGATCGGAAATTTTTTGAATTATCCCTATATAAATTATATCATTTGAGTTTGCTTTACGAACCAGTGTGTAATTTAAGATTTTTCTTCTATTTCTTTTCCTTCTATTCCCCATTTATATTTGAATCCACAAAAAGTTCAATTTGTTGTTTTTTTTTTCTCTTCTATCATGAAATATTTGACCATTGACTGCAACCACTGGCAATTGCTGGCAATAGACGACAGAAAAAAGGAGAACTCTTTATAACAGGAAAATTTAGGAAAACAGATTCTAAGTCGGAAAAAGGAACAAGTGGTCATCGTGTTGTGTTTGTGCAACGTTAAACTGTCTGCTGTTAAACACCACAGGGTTCAATTTCAATTTAAACATGATGTGTATGTCTTCATTCCTTATATTCTAGGTACTTATTTTATACTTTTTATTCAATTTAATGTTACTGCCTTTTCATGATTTCTTAGAAATTCGTTTATAAAAAAGAACTTTATGTCCTTCCTTTCTATTTTTCATAAAGTCCTTGCTCTTTTTTGTGGCAGAAGCCACTAATGGTCGGTTTTTTCTGATGCTGTGTAATAAATGTACTCGAACATGATTGTTTGTTAGTATTTGAGTCATTGCAATGAGCGTAATAGTTGTATGGCAGGTTCTTACTTACGGCTTGTATTTAGTCCTTTTTTTATTATTAGTAGTTTTATATTTTATGTCTGTTGTATATTGCAACCGCATGTTGTCAATGGTTGCTGTCACTATTATTTTAGCACAATATTTTCAATATCAATAACAAAAAATTTGTGGTTTATTTTGTCAATATTTAATGCTACACAAATATTATTTGTACCCCACATAGATGGTGAATTAAAAACGTAATATTTTTATTGGCAAAAGTTTTTATAGCAGGAAATAAAGCGATACTTTAAGGAACCGTATTTAACAACAACTACGTCTCTTCCTTTTCTTTTGGAAAGAAAAAGGTAAGAAAATAAATCATCTGGAGAATAAATATTTTTTAAAGGTTTCTAAGAAAAAGTGGCAGCGAAAAAAGAGGTTTTGTAATAGTTTGCTACAATTTTAACGTTTTTTCTTTATAAAAATATTTAATTTCTTTTGCCAAATATTTTTAGTGAATTATAATACTAGTATTGAAGCTTTCTGCTTTCAAAACATTTGCTTCCTTGCAAACGAACTTAAAAAAATTTCTTTACTTTATCACCAAAATATATAGAAATGATTTCGTCAAGTAGTACAGTTTAACCCTTAATTTGTTTTCGAAAACAAGTTATATTTACGAACATTTTCGTTCGCCAGCATTCTAAACGACAAACAGCTGATTTGCGTCCCACTAAGAACTCTCAGCACGACAAGTCGAACGAAAATGAAGGCGAATGAAAACGTAAGCATGTCTTTAAAGATTTGTGTCCCACTAAGAAATTTCTCTTTCATGTACTCGTCTGCGAATGCAAATGTCAAAATCAGTCACATAAAATAAATAAATAAAATAAGTGAAATTAAATATTGTTTTATATGTAGAATATTAATTCAATGACAAGAAAATATGTATATCCTTCTAGGGTAAAAATAAAGTCGTCGTTAAATCGATTGTATACAATAATGTATGTAATGTAATGGGGGTTTGCCCCAGGGTGGCCTTTTGCACTGCGACCATTGTTGATCTATTGTGCTTCCCCTGTCCCTATCAGTCCAATACGTTCGCAAATAGGATCAGCTCCTTCAATGGGAGCATTAGCAGATCCTCTTCACTCAGCGTATATGCATGTAGAGTTCTGTGTCTTCTGTAGCACAATGCCCCCAATTCGCTATCAAGTGTTCCATCGACTCCTCCTCCTCCTCACCGCAAAATCTGCAGATGTCCGTGTCAGATAAGCCCATTCTGTATAGGTGGGCTTTGCAGGTGTAATGGCCTGTGAGCGCCCCTACCAGCGTCCGTAGGCTTTTCCTATCCAGTCTTAGAGCCAAATCCGCCTTCCCAGCGTCAAAGCGTAGGAATTTCTTGGAGTGACCTAACCCATTGATGTCATTCCAATGTTGTGCAATCCTGGACGATGTCCATTTCGATATCTCCCCCTTAAGGAGACTTTTGTTGAACCCAAAAGAGGAGGTGGGTCCAATACTACCTAAAATTTCTCGAGAGTTCAAGTTATGGTATTTAAAATGAATTGATTTCGTAAGAGGAAAATATTATTAGGAAAGTACTTTTTTAATTTATAATGTGTTCAACTTCTTTCTAAAAAATTTTTGAAATATATATTTATGTTTGCAAGCAATTGCGAGCATTTTAAATGGAAGAATAATTGAATTTGTCCTGATGTCTTTAATAATAAAAATTACAATAAAAAAAATTAAAAATAAGGAGCATAAGGCCTCGTCAAAAGCTTTGTGGATTCTGATCCAAGCGCCGCTAAACGGTAAAAAAATAACGACTAAACCTCCCGCAGTGCACCGGTTTTTGCATGCATTTAGGTTTATTTAAAACGGTGTTTTAGTATAATTAGTTTTTGGTGGCGCAATGACCTGCCACATCACTACAAGGATCACTGGCAACTTGCAATTTAGTGGAAATTCGAAAAAAAACGTTGAAGGACTCTCCCTTCATAACCGCTGACTGACTGCGACTTCTAAAAAGCGGTTACCTCGCATATCTACGGGACGTACCATTATCCGCAAACTATGACGCGTCCGATAGAATTCAGTTCTGGTTTCCATAAACAGATAAATAAAACATACAATGTCATTAAAATGACGTTGTGTATTTCAATTACCAAACACTACTGTCCACGTTTTGGTAAAAAGGTGAGAGTCAATAGGTCAGATTTTAGAACCACAAAGTAAATTTTAAAATTATTCCCCGAACAGAATGACATTCAATGGTTAGTAATTATGCTGACCAATTCAACGTATTAGAAAATAATTTGGTGCAATGACAGCACATTTTATTTTGCATGATAAAAACATTACATTTATTTTTTAATTATGTTTCTTGTGCCGCCTTTATTAATAATAATTATGCCTAATTGGAACTAAATTTAGTTCATATATTTTTTGTCTTTTAATTTTTTAATTTTGTTATTACTTTCTAACCTATTTTTGGTATAAATAGTTTTGATTTTTTGATAAAAATTATCATCCAGTGGTATAGTCGTTCTTGCTGCTCAAACTTAATCCTTATTATCCTTGTGCATTACTTGGATAATCCTAAATTAATAGTTTACTACGCACTAGTTTGGCGAACCGCTGTGTTATTAGATCTTCATATTATTTTTGGGCAAATAAGCTGTAATCCATCAACTCTTTTTGCCAAGCAAGGTAAACGAGCCCATGTGCTTACAGTAGCGGAAAAGTCCTTTTCTGGTACAGCGAATTAGGACTTTTTTGTTGAGCAACAATTTATTTATTTACAGTGTGAATAATATACAAGTTCATGAAACCATATGATTTGGAAACGAAAAATATTAAAATAAAAAAAAATTGTAGAAGAGTAATATTTTAGTATAATATTTTTAATAATTTTTCCCTGCAGGTAGTTTTTACTTCAATTAATTATTACTCCAGTTTCTTCGATATAAATCTTTATTTTAAGCTCTGGGTCCAACTGTTATAACAACAGCCAATTATAACATTTATCAATAATATATTAAAATATATTAAAATTATATTACCAAGCAAAAGTATTTTTTTAATAATTTTTCATAATAAAAAGCAATAACGAGAAAATGATTGCACGCAAACAAAGTTTGCTTAATATTTCACAATATTCTATTCTTATAAATCAAACATCTGTAAATTTTAACGACACTACCTGTGTCTGCTATAACTTAGTTCTTTGCCCTATTTGTAAGTCAATAATATGTAACATTTCTAACATAAAACGCTTATTTCTGTGAAATCGATTTTGATTTGATGATTAAATCCAGTCTACAGTTTATTTTTAGTAGTACATTTTATTACACTCTTCATCATCATTACCTTTACACGTTATCCTGCATTCTCTATTAGATCTCTTTGTTATACTAAATAATCTTCTTCAATATCATAAATCCCAGAATGATTTTATCTTTCAAATACTATGGAAACATAAGTAAAATATTTGTAAATTTTAGGTTCAATAGCAGTGGCATTTGCCATTTATTCTATGTCCTCTTTATTGTCCAATTAAATTAGGAATTAGTTGATTCTGGAAATCATTATCTACTAAAATATTGCTGATGCTTCTCTTATTCTTATTATGTAATTCTCTGTTACTAATAGTCAGTATTCTATCTATAAGATTTCTAGCCCTATTTATAATAAAACCATATATAACAGCTCTCATCCAGATATTAAATATACAATTGAACAAGATTTCAATTATAATCTGTTATATTTAGATACGTATGTACATTGATAATAGGAATGGAAAATAGCCAAAAAAGTTTCAGGATGGAAGAAAACTCAGCAATTCTACCAAAAATCTCTTGGTTGAAGTATTGACATTTCGTGGTAAAAAGTGATAATTTCAAAGGGCAATATGACATATTTTCAAAGAAAGCTGCTATTTTAATCAGAAAGATCACAATCCACTAAAAAAACTACTTGTTGAAGGAAAAACTTGTAACTTCAACCAAAAACTCTTATTTGTATAAAAAAATTATATTTCGTGGTAGAAACTGGTAATTTTAATGAAGGGACGCCATTTTCAGGTCAATGTGTAATTATTGGTAGACACTAGTCACTGCAACGAAAGGACGCCTTGTCAGTGGCGTAAAGGTATAGGTATAATTTGAATTGGCCACCATATTGCATTTGACATTTATGATATAAATATGTAGAGAATTAGTTATCATGGAGCGATGCACACCTCAAGAATAAACTCTCTCTCTTTTAATTTACAACATAAAGGCAGCCAGTTCAAATTATGACATTACTTATGCGCTACCTTGTATTATTAATTATTATTTAAAGTGTCCGAAAAATGTTATTATAAATACGACTAGAAATCTTATTGATAGAAGATTAGAAGTTCCTAAAAATGTTGTTAAAGTCTTAAGAAAGCTTTTAAGTTTACAAAAGAAGAAAGTATTAAAAAAACCTTTTTGAAAACCAAAAGGATTTAGGATATTAAATTACGTTTTCTACTAAAACCTGCAAATTTTTTAATATAATATAAGAGAAAAAAAATGCTAGAAAACTACTTTTTCCTTTTTCGATATACACAAATGTTTGACGTGTTCCTTAGCAAAGTGGTAGCGTTTTCTACAATAAACACTTTAAAATTTCTTTCTTACTGAAATTGTAAGAGAGCAATTTATTTTATATAAGTTCAAATTATGACATTACTCATGCGCTACCTTGTATTATTAATTATTAATTATTATTTAAAGTGTCCAAAAATGTTATTATAAATACGACTAGAAATCTTATGTATAGAAGATTAGAAGTTCCTAAAAATTTTGTTAAAGTCTTAAGAAAGCTTTTAAGTTTACAAAAGAAGAAAGTATTAAAAAAACACCTTTTTGATAACCAAAAGGATTTAGGATATTACATTACGTTACTACTTTTACCTTTACTACTTTTTCCTTTTTCGATATATATGTACATATGTATATGTTTGACGTGTTCCTTAGCAAAGTGGTAGCGTTTTCTACAACAAACACTTTAAGATTTCTTTCTTACTGAAATTGTAAGAGAACAATTTATTTTATATAAGAAAACAATAGACGCAAAAGTACATTTTCCAATTAATTACTGCCCTTTTACGTTTGAGAAACTCTTATATTTGCTGAAAAATATTTTTTTAACAGAAACTAAATTCATAATTATAAAAACAACATTAAATTGCAACTTCATTCCTTCCCTTCACTATCATAATCCTTTTCCACAAATAATTTCTAATCATTCCATTTAATATGATCAGGCTTGCTAATCTTAGCCAAGAACATTGATGTACATACATAAATTTTCAATTTAACCACCAGCCAAAAAAAAAATAATAATAATAATCATGAGAAGAAATGTCAAAAGGCAGCTATAAAACAAATTACAATCAACATAAAATTATAAAAAATTCCCATTCACCTACAAACACTTCTAAGTGCATGTACTCGTATTAACACATTGATTTTTGCAAGCGCACATTTGGGAATTAAATCAGTTTAAAAGAAGTTTTAGGATGAAAATAGTATATAAAGAAATAAGGAAACGTAAGATCATCATAATATTTGCATCATATGCAAAAACGTGCTTTCAATAAGATTTAGGAAGGGGAAAGCAACAACAATAAAAACAAACAAAAAAACACAGTTTCTGCTTCAACAGACACTAAAAATCACGGAATTCTAAAATAAAAATCAAGTTGAAAAGAAACAGCAGCTGAAGAATAGAGGGCCTTTAAAGTATTTCAATAAAAAAAAAGTACTTTTATAGAAACAAATACTTTTTAATCGAATAATTTAGAAAATTTTTCCATAATCTTTTCAAAATATATTAAAACAATATTATACATTGAAGGCTCCCATAACACACAACTGGACAGCTCCCACACTCGAGTAAATTTCAGCCAAGCAGCCAAAGAATGTGAGCTAAGACATCTGGTCTTAGGAAGTGCCACTGACTCATCTATTAGGCCTTGTAAAAAGTTTTAGTTGGTTCTCAAGAGCTTGAGAATGTAGTGGGATCTTATGAACTTTATGATTTCCAAGTGCAGCCACGAACTTCTTTATGATTTGTTTTACTAAAAATTTGCTGCTTTTCATTTATGCATTAAAAAAGTGGAATTTTTTTTCATGTTGTTTGTTGTTATTTAAAGTCAAATATTTTTGAACTGGAAAAAAGTAGTAGAAAAGTACTTTTTTTGTTTCACAAATATTTTTTAAGCAGCATAATTTTTTACAAGCCTATTTTCATATTTAAAATGGAGTCTTGTAATTTTTACATCAATTGCAAAGTACATAGACATTTCCAAAGTGGGGGAAAAGTTGTAAAATCATGCGTCTTTATTTTAACTTTAAATACTAACAAATAATAGTAGGAAAGTACTTACTACCAAAATTCATTGAAAACAGTAGTAAAAAGGTAATTTAATGCTGCCAAGAACATTCAATTTTTTGTAAGCATTTGTACAAAAAGTACTACATTATAATTTAAAAATTTCAAATATTTTTATATAATAGAAAAGTAATAACTTCTAAATTCAGACTCTGCAAATATTTATTAAAAGGGAAAAGATTAATAGCAAAGTACCCTTTTATGATTTTAAAAGCACATAAATAAAATGTTTGTAACCAATAGGTTAAGTTTCAAAAATCTTGCAATTAATCAGATTATTTAATTTTCTAAAATAATTTCATTTTGAAATTTACTCTATTACTCAAGCGCACAATTCGTTCTTAAGCTTAAAAGTATTTAGTTCCATTTGTTAAAAATTTTATATTTTTATAACAAGTTTTTTTTTACGTAGAAGAAGAATAATTCTATTCTTAATTTTTCCATAAAATGCAGTTTTTAGTTTTAGCTGCAAGCAAATAGATTATTATAAAAATAATTTCGATAAGAAAAAATGTAGAAAAGTACTACGTTTTGAGCTTAGTAATTTCTAACCTTTATCGTAAAGAGACATATAATATATTAATTCTCGATATAAAAATTTCAAGAAAAAAATAGTAGCAGAAAAATACTTTGTTGCATACGACTTATGTTAACATTTTCCTTAACAATCAAAACGAATCCGGAACTTTTTATTGAAAGAAATAGTTAAAAAGTACCTATTTAATTTACTGATTTGTAGCTTAAAATGTTTTTCCAAAAATAATAGCAGCAAAACATTTTTGGAAAATTACTTATGTTGACGTTTTCCTTAACACAAAAATTTTGAACTTTAATATTAAAAGCTAAGCGACCATCAAAGTACTTTTTCATTTCCTATTTTTTGGCTTAAACGTACTTTTTTCACTAGCGTGTTGTTTTTTTTTTAAATTTTCGTGCAGTGTAATAATTTAGTTTTTATTACGAATAGTTTCAGAAAGAAAATAGGCAGTAGAGAACTACTAGTAATTTTTTTAAATTCGAACTTTTTTTTCGTAAGGGACAATTAATATATAAATTAATTGTAGCTTTTAACTGAATTTTTTTTACAAAATTAACAGTAGAAAAAAACTTAATATGGAAATTCATTATTTGGGATATTCTCCCCAACTAATCGTTAAAAACAATTAGAGCTTTTTGCAAAATGCATAGAAAAATCAAAAGTTTGTTGTGGTTTTAGCTCTTCATATGCCGACATTTCATTGGTTGCTAAAACCAAATCGACAGTGAAGTTTAAGCAGTTTGAAAACATTCAACCTCGGATGTTTATGCCACATAAATCAAATACAATATGAGAATTTCAATATTGCATATGAATTACAACAAATACATAATCATATTAGGTTTAGAATGTTTCTATACAAACCAACACAACAAACAATTTACTCAACGTGAGTCTATTTTATTTTTCTCTCAACACGCCCGTTGGTCGTTAATGATTGTATTCAGTTGGGCAAAAAATGAAAAATAAAATCTTTATTTTAAATACTTAATATGGAAATTCATTATTTGGGATATTCTCCCCAACTAATCGTTAGAAACAATTAGGTTTGTATAGAAACATTCTAAACCTAATATGATTAGGTTTAGAATGTTACAAACCTAACATAGTTTTGTAAAAGAAAAAAATTTGTAAAAAGTACTTTTTCAATTTAAATGTATTTGAAAATGTTTTTAATTTTGTGAATATGAAATGAAAAATATAAATTTGAAAAATTAAAGGCCTTCTTTTTAGGCCCTTTTTGACTTTAGCTTAGGACTTGTCACTTCAGGATACTACAAATATTTTCTCACTCATATGTAATATAACTGACGCAGTTGTCAGTCTCTTAAGCAAATGCAGTAGATATGTCAGCACTTCCGTCATTTTTGAAATAAAACAGTAAAAACTTTAACTCCTCGTTCATTTACAACTGATTTCTTTTTTTCCTGCGATAGACACACACAAAGTGAAAATCTAATACTGGGATTGAAGTTAAGTAAGGAAAGGTGTCACGTACTAGTGAACAAAGATAAGTGATGTATACCTTCAAATACACTCCCCGGTAGTGTTGGCACCAAAAGCTGTAGCAATAATAATAACAGATCCATGGAGATGTTAATGGCAGCAGCAGAGTAAGAAAAAGATGATGCAGAGAAAATAGACAAACATGCAAACACCACTTGCTACTCTAAAATGCAAATAAATGTCATGAAGAACATGTTAAAGTGGGTGACATTTGTTAAACGAACTCTATAGTTGCCTCTTGCCAATCCCAAATGAGTGTCAGGAGCGACTTTTATTCTTATTTGTCACAACTACGACGTTATGAAAGCATAGTTTTAGGATTTTAAGTATTTTCAATCCTAGGATATAAAAATAACATGATTTTTATTTTAGTGGCTGCCACAAATATTGTTGACACTGCATTCAAAAATCATTCGGAACAAATACACGTGCAAAGAGCAAAACGTTTTATTTTTTCAAAAGCTTTCCGCAAATAAAAACAATCATATTAAAACCTCAAATAATAGGTCAGATTTTTTTATACATTTCAATTAATATTTGAATTTATTTACCTCTAATGCATGGAACAGTGTACCGAAAATTGTTGTATACTATAAAAATGGAAAAAGTACTTTTTCACAACTTTTTTTGTCAGTTGAAAAGCTTTTTTAATTTGATTCTTAGACGCATAATATGGACTACTTAAATAATATGAATATTAATGTTTTAACACAAAAAGCAATAGTAATGGAACATATTTCAAAGTCTGGGATATACCCGTATGATATATAAAACCTGAATGTCTTTATTATTATAAATTGAATATCCCAACAGCCAGTTTATTATTAAAAAAATTGCGTCAAATATATCAAAATCGTTAAGCCCACAATGTATTTTTAAGACGTTAACTAACAACAGGAAATATGAAATATTTCAACTTATATACACTATAAAATATAGTTATTCATAATACTACCAGGATACCTCACGACGCCACTCAAAAAACATGATTGCATAAAATGTTCCATCCCTGATTGCTCTCATAGTCAGTCTGTGGGCGAATTAGGAGAGCCAGGGTCGAAATATCGAATCGACTTTTATTTAAGTGCAGGAAGAGGAAATAATCTAAAGATCTATTCAATTCAAAACGCTTTTAACATACAGAGTAAGATTTTTCTTTAATTCTAAAAATTAAAATTGTGGAAAAAGAAAATATTTTAAAGATTTATTTAACCGTGAAAATATGTATATAAAACAAAAGAGAATATATGTAAATAAAAAATATACATAAATGTGGAATTTTTTTTTCGCAGAAATAATAAAAACTTTTAATTTTTGTTTATAGTCCGAATTAAAAATTATTTGCGAAGATAGTTCAATAAGGGAATAATAAGTTCCCAACAATAATGATCTGTTTAAGTTTACAGAATGAACTTGCTACTACTTATAATATTAAATTTGTCAAAAATTTAATATGAATACGAGTATAGTCACTCAGTGAGTATATATTCGTAAACCTACGTAAAAATATAATTTTTCTGCAGCAAATAATAATAAAATTAGTTCCATATAAGAAAAAAGAAATCGCGACTACTGGTGAATTTATAAGTGGAACTTATTGCCGGTGACAAATAAACAATTCTTATTTAATATTAAATTAAATTCTATGAAAAAAGTTATTTTCTTAACATAAAGAAGATAACTTCCAAATCGATGAATAGGAATAGAAAAAGGGTATATTCTGCAATGACAAGTCAATGTTAAAATGATTAGAAATATTGCAAGTTTTGAAGGTTTTGTTTTTACTGTGTAGCTGTGTAATAAGTCTTATTCAATTCTTAAGATACTTCAACTACGGACCAGAAGAACTTAATTTTATTAAAACATTTTTCGATGGTGTATTTGCCATCGTTTTTTCTTAAAGCATGTGTAAAGAGCTCCTTGGGCCAAACCATTATGCTGTGACATACGTTCTGCAAAAATTCACCATTGTCTGAAATTAATTTTGGTTCTATTAAGCCATTCTCAAGGAATGAAATTTTCATTGCTTCCGAAAATCCAATAGTGCATATTGTTAACTTCCTAAGAAGAGTTAAAGAAATATTTATTAAAACTATGAATTTCTCCTACAAAAATGTGAAACTCGATTTGAAAATACTTGAAAAGAACTTACTAGTATTTCCATAAATCAACATGAAATATAATTTTTTTTTATCAATAAATGATAAAACTGCTTTCATATAAGGGAAAAGAAATCGTGAATACTGGGAAACATGTACGTCTTTTAGATAGGAACTTTTTTCCTAATGGTAGAGAACTAATTCTAGTTTGATGTAAATTTATTTTATTTGAAAACAAAAATATAAAAAGTTTACTTTTCTCAACATAATGAAAATAGCTTCGGAATTGGTGAATGCGAATCAAAAAAGAAAACGCCTTGCAATGACTAGCTTACAAGCCGATTACACTTGCAATTTTGTTGCAGCAATTCTTGGTTGTTTTAGGTGAGGGGTAAGAAGCTTGAGGAGGGGTACAGAGTTTCATGTTCTCTGCAATTCTCTTTTGCTTTGAAGTTCTCCCTATTCAACTTGATGTTTTTCGTTGTTGTATTTGACGTTTCATATAAGTATGTACTATACTAGATTTTTTCTAATGTGGACACTAAAGCAATTTCAAAGCAGAATTTTAAAGAATTGCATGCAACAAAATTGCTAGTGTGGACGGGGAGTTATATTAAATCATTGGAAACGATCCGAATTGGCACTACTTCCAAATCATAATGTTTTTTAAAGCTCTCATCTTACTCCTCTTACATACATATGTATATATAAAAAATTTTCAATTGAAAATTATTCATTACATGTGCTCATGTGTGAATAAGTGTGTGTATCATGCGTGGACCCAAGTGAAGTGAAGAATGGAAATTCTACCGTTGAGTTGCCCAAATAGTCGTATATTTGGTCTCATTCATAATGATTGAAAATATTGAAAACTAAACCGATGAAAGATCACTTCCATTGGAAAATGGAGTAACTTTGCGAAAAATTAGAAACCAGCTCTAAAATTAACTAAAAATTGCTGAAATCGCACGAAATATCAAAAACTAGGAAGAAATCATGAAAATAACACTGGGTTACATGGAAGCTATAGGACAGCACAATATGTTAGATTAATAAAATTCGCAAGAACTGTAGATATAATTCTTAAATAAATAAATAAATTTAATACTTCAATGAAAAAGAATATCACGCGAAGACATCACGAAAATTGGGAAAATCTGCAACAATGACAAAAAACTTTGTTGCATCGGGCAACCAAATAGTAGAATTTTGATGATAACTATTTTTTAGCGAAAATGGCTAAAATTCGAGATAGTTTACGAGAATCCACTAAAATTAATTAAATAATCCCTAAACCCAAAAGTACACATTATACCATGAAATAGCGAAAATGATAAAAACATAGACAATTAGCAAGTATTATTTTGATTGAAAGAAGGGGCCGCATTCTGGCCGCTGATCGACAGCTAGTATTTCTTGTAGGTCACACAGTGGTTATGACTATTGTTTCACCAAGAGTTGCATATAAAAAAAGTTGAAAAGTACTAAATTTGCTACGTTTTTGGGAAAATCTTATTCTGAACACTGTTGTATTTTTTCCACATCTTTGCGATATGATTGTTTTTCAATTTTGCTTAATCTCAATATTTGTATGGTAAAATATTTACTTTATTTTATAATGCATGTATGAGCTGAGTAATGCAACATCTGTTGCAAATTGCTTTACAATTTTGACAACAACAATAACAGTAATGTAAAAAAGTAAAACTGAAGTGTTCTCTTTTATTACAACTGAATTCCTTTTCATTTTATTCAATTTTTCAAAAACACATACATATTTACGGAATTTACATACACAAATAGAAAACCACCGTTATATATCAGTGTTGCCATTAGGATACGAAAGATACATTTTTCGTATCTTTTGATGACTTCAGGTACCATATATAATCCTGACATTTTTCGTATCTTTTGAATCTGTACGCAAAATGTACAGAAATAAAATATTGAGCTTTCCGTCCCAGACAAAGTTTTTTAAAATTATCACTTCGTTATGAATATTAAAAAAAAGTGACAACTAAATAGAGTATTTTGTTGTTAGGTTTTCTAAATTCTTCTGTCGTCTGCTTATTCTTGTATAAAAGTATGTACTTACATACATATGTATGTTAAGATGAAA
This sequence comes from Germaria angustata, assembly GCA_963681545.1. Classification (NCBI taxonomy): domain Eukaryota; kingdom Metazoa; phylum Arthropoda; class Insecta; order Diptera; family Tachinidae; genus Germaria; species Germaria angustata. The sequence continues at coordinate 83,370,037 of OY813001.1, read as the reverse complement.
TTTTAGAAGAAAACAATAACGATCTTTACAGTGAATAATTTCGGACCGTATAATAGTTTTATAAAACAAAACAATTTTAATCCCGAAATTAAAAGAAGTAAACTAAAAATGCTGACTGCAAATATTATATTATATATTTATGTACATATAAACAAAATGAGTGAGTGAATTTTACATTTTAAACAAATTTTATGTAGGTACATACATATGTTTCTATATGGGATTATTGGCATTTCATTATAATTTTCAGGTCATTCTCCAAAAAAGATAATGTACAATTTTAATGATAAATGTCTGTTAATTAAAGGATTACAATGGATAGTTAATGAAAAAATATTAAATATGAAATAAGAATGTTATGCTAACAAATGTTAAACGTTAAACATGGATTTTAAATTTTTTTTCAAAATGTATCTTTTTGGGAAAAATTGTATCTTTTTGGAAACTAAAATGTATCTTTCTCGAAATTTCAATGGCAACACTGTTATATATACACATATGTATGTACATATACATATGTTTATGTACACTTAATCACACTCACTCTCCATTTCTCTCTCTCTCTCTCTCTCTGACACATTTTAGTGTTCCTTTTGTAGGTTGCAAATAAATAAAAATTGTAAAAATGATGCAACATTTAGATCAGCGATAGGCAAAAATACATATAAACATTTTGTTTGCCCTCACAAACACACATAAAGAATCACTATTGCCAGATCTGACATTTTCATTACATACCTAAATTTGAAATCTTAAATCTACATTTTCTCATAAAAATTTTGTTCATAAGAACTAGTATTTCCTCAGGTTAATTTCATATGAATTTCTGGGGATCTCACTTTTTGCATATGGCAACGCTAATTTCTAACAACAAGCGTAACACGTCCATCGTGTTTTAGTGCTCGAGTGAGACTGATTTATGTTTTTTATTTCTCTGCAATACGTGTGCACATGTACACAAAAAAAGAGCGTAAGCATTGGCGCGGCGCCCTTGTTTTGCGTATCCCTGATTTAGATGAAAAAAAAACAAATGCAGGACGTATGAATAAATAAGTGTATGTTTGGGAGCGAGTATTTGTAAATTGGGTTGCATATGTGTTGGACAGTGCGTAAATGTATGAATACGAATTGCAACGTGAAACATAAACAAAAAAATGCTAGTCACGTTGCAATGTTGTAAATAATGTATGACATCATGTGGAAAATATAAAAATTTCTTATTTAAAGCGTGATGAGGTTTGAATATATTTTTTCTCTCTTGTTTTCTGTGTACTTCTGAAACAAATGCACAATAAATAATGAATTTTTGTGGAGTGTTTTTATGTTGGTGTTATTTGCTGCTCTTGCATATTCGTGCCGCCATTTATGTAAAATACTTTTTTTTTGGTCAATTAGCACATTAATACGATTATGGGGAAATTTTTAAATACATTCGCACACAAATTGACGCTTCAATTAAGTTATAGGAAAGCAGAAAAAATCACTGTCAATTTAATTTCAACTTGAACAAATTATTTCGAAAATTATAAACTTAAGTTAGGGATGAAAAGAAATCAATTTCTTCACTGAGGATATTTGACAAAAATTCTAAATAAGTTTTTCCCGCAAAATGTGGCATTGGATCTCGAACATTGTTGGCTTCAAAAAGACGGAGCAACGCTCGGGCAGCGATGAAGACTTTTAGACATCAATTTCTAGGTCGAGTAATCTGCCGTTTTGGAATCTTAACTGGCCGTCCAGATCGCCAGATCTAAAAACACCAGACATCTTGCATTGGGACTTTTTTAAAATCCCGCGCTTACCATAACAAATATCGAAGAAGAAATCGCCAATTTGGAGCCAGATGTTTTCCGAATGCCGCACCAAAAAGTCACTTCGGGGGGATGCAATGGCTCTTCATTCTTTTTAGGTGGGTTCCCTATGTCAGAAAGACAAATTTTTTGTTGTTATATCGTCCTCAGTGGAAATAAACTTTGTCGCTCACTATGAATTTTGACACGAAATCGTATTCAACGTTGTCCTACATTCAGCAGGCTACAATTCGTGAACAGAGTTTGCATTTTGTAGGGAAATACTTTAAAATCTTTCACCAAAGTTCATTAGAGCGAATTTCTGACAATGCTTCGTTTATGTGTGCGGATTATCTTTGACGTTATCGGCAATAGCAGCCATGTTCTCGATCGAGCGGGTGATATGAGGCGCTCAGCAAAATGCTTAATTCTTCGAGCAGATGGAAAAGACTGCAACATTTACGCTGTGGTAAAACAACAGACTGAAAATTTGTCAAATTTGACAATAATTCCACGTTCTTGAAGTATGTATCGCTCCACGGATTGTTGACGATTCTCTGTACATCTGCAACATGAATTTCACAGTGACAGTGGTAGTGGCAACATCTTCAAAAATGGCAGCCAATTCAAGTAATTCCGCATATATGTACGTGTACATGGTGGGACAAGAGTAATGCCATAATTTTAACTGGCTACCATTTTGTAATAAATGAAACACAGATCTACGTTTTTTAAACGCTTGTTTTAAAGTGTGAAATTGATAACATTAATCGTAAAAAATTATATCGCTCAAACGGTCACCTTCCAAGTTGATGAACACAATTTTCCGATAAAAAAGTAGACGATGCGCTTTCTTAACCGAGCATGAATTTTGATAATATAATTCAATAATCTGCAATAATCGTTAATCGATTCACCGATCGATTGTTAAATTATGGACCAAACTGAACATGTTTAACAGTAATATGTTGCAAGAAAACATCTGAGCTGCCAAAAACAGTGTTGCCAAAAAGAGAGTTGCTAAAAAATCGCCCTTTAGTACAACTGGCTCTTTTTGTATGGGCTTTTAATACTAATGTGTGTTCCATCAATGCAGCTGATGACGCCGGGTAATCCAAATTCGATAAATAACTCCAATTTCGGCTTCCGACGGAATATTTTATCCATTCCGGAAAGAGACTTTGCTCTAAAGCGTCCAATACTTTGGACAGCACCTCACAAAAAGTGAATTGTGCCATTCCCACTTCTCTCTGTGCCATTCACAGTCTCTTCCAACACCTTTTCGGTATCCGCCCTCTGCAAAAAACTCAAGCATGCACTAAGTGTTACGATGGGCGGAATACAAAATGATTTTTTTGTTGCCGGCAGAGAATTGGAGAGTATATTTAAAATATACGAAAAAGTTGCTTTATTTTACCCTGTAATCTGAAATAAAAACAGATTAATATTATGTTTTTCATAAAATTCATCCACTTACAAAGTATCGGGTAACTCTAAGGAATTAAACGCATCTCGCGAAGCGTGACGAACTATTCTCTGTTGCAGTATCTCCTTCCTTGCAACAACACAATGACACCAATTCTAAGCATTTCCACACTTTTTTAACTTTAAAAACAAAACTTTATTTAAACTTAAAAAAATTTCGATTACACCACAGAGAAACTTTTAATATTCTTATTTTACATTCACAACGTATTGATAGCGGGAACAAACGTTCCCATAGAATCCACGATAACAAATTCTTCTTCTTGGGGAATGGAAATTTCAGGAAAATAAAAGTTTCACATTTTATTTACGATATTGGTGAATGCTTTTATTTACATTTAAGGAAGAAATACCTTTTTTATAAATACGAAATATTTTTAAAATCAAATTTGACAGAAGTAATTTCTATATTATATTCAAATTTTTGTCAATTGTATTCTAAAAAATCGTAAAAATGTTTTAAGGGATAAACTAGTAGGCGAATTGAAGTAGTCTCGTCACGTTTTGTTCTCCTATTCGTACATACTCACAAACATAAAAACCAACAATTATGACAAGGCAGTAGAGATCTGCCCCATTATTCTTCACATAAGCCCTTCACACTATATAATCGCATGTATATAATTGATTTCTTAGAAATAAACTTACCTCTCACCCCTTTAGTAATACTTTTACCACTTAAATGTTTAAGAATGCAAATGACTTCTCAAGTGTGTTAATATTTCATAAAGAGTGTATTTTCTAATATCGTACTCTCCCTTTGGAAAATAAGTTAAATCTGTGCTCTTAAGTCCTTTTTGTTAAATTTCTTTTTTTAATAAAGCTTTTCAATTTGTATTTCATGCAGTTTCCTTCCCGTCTAAAGAAGTGCACCAGCTCTGCTGTAGTATATGAAATATTTTTAATATGAAAAATGACAACAAATATTTATTAAAAAATAATAAAAGAATACATACTCGTAGTTTAGCTGAAGAAAAAGTGAATTGAAGTGAATATTCCAGGAGAAAGGAAAGACACATACATATAAACAAGTCGAAAAAAATTGCATATGTATATGTATGAATGTTTAAAGTAGGAAGAATTCGTGTTTATATTTGTGTGTGTATGTATTAAAAATATAATTTACAACTTGTAGTGTCACTAACACACCCACACATACCCATACATATAAGTTTAAAAACACCTATTCAAGAGCGGAAGCGTGTTCAAGTGTGTTTTTTTTTAACACATTATGAAGGGAATGGGACTTCTTTATGAACTCCTTTATTGGTTGAACTTTTAACTCAGCAGTACTAACGTTTCTTAAGTTGCTAAACGGAGATAAAAACAAACTTGGAAAAATATTTTATAATTGATATAATAAGTATTTCTGCTACATGGGAGAAATTATAATTAAGATTAAATAAAATTTAAAGGAAAATGTTCCCTGTACGTAAACATATTTTTATATATCATAGTTTTGCAGATAAAACAGTTCAATATAATTACGACCTGGTTCTCAAGTATTAAGTTAATTTATAAACTTTTTGATTAAATGTTTTAGGCCATAACCAAAACCAAAGAGTGAAAATCACTCAAGTTACAGTGGGGCATATTGATTTGGAAACAGGCCGTTTATTTTTTTAAAGGAATCGTTTTAAAAATACATAATTGAAGAAAATAGTTATAAAATTTTTTATATATCTCTTGAAACATTTACTTGAGTTCACTTTTTATACGATGTGTATTCAAACAGTAATTTTACCTTTTGCGGAAATGCTTCAGCAGAACATACATTATCTACAGTTGTGCCGAACATATCGCTCCTCTAATGCAACATAGACGTACGAGTATCTTAAAAATCAATGAGCTGGGCAAAATGCGATTGAAGCTTTTAAAGTTTTAGCATTAACATCGAATTTTTGTTGTTGTATTACTTATTTTTAACTTCTGATATAATTCCGCATTTTTATAGATGTAAATTTTTTATACATGAAAAAGAGTTGTTCTTGGGTAACGAGTACGAGTATGATATTTCATATATTTAGTTTCAGATATGAGTATGATATTTTTTTGCTACATATAAAAAGGCCATTGAGGTATACTTTTTATCAATAATTTGGACAATGATATGTACACAATCAATGAACAAATTTATATCTATGGACTCAAGCTCAAATCTCATCAGACTCCATTAAGAAACAATTTTCATAAATTTTTTATGTGTTTCAGGAATGAAAAGGACATGAAGAGTAAAATTAACTTATAGCAGCATGAACATGCATTTGTGGGAAAGACGTGAAAATATGCGCTTTCTCCTTTAGTTAATAGTAAAATTGAAAATTTATAAACATTCTTTAACTCGATCCCATTTGGTTAAACTACACTCATACTTAACTACTGGCTGCGATAATAATTTTTATTAAATATTATTTAGCTGTAGCAAGTGAACAACCCACAATGGAAACGACCGCATATATAGTATTATAGTAGAATTTACTAGTTTCTGGAACATACGATTTCCTAGTTTAGTAAACTGTACATATATATGTCAAAGATTTTACGTCAGTACCTGCCCGAAGGCCTTACCTGACGGTGCTCTTCGCACTGGGTGAATAAAGCCGTTCACCACCGTCCCGTCACCCCTCCCAGGGGCACATGCCGGGTTGAGGAGCGACATGTGCGCCTACGAGGGACAACTTGGTAGCAAATTCTGTACAGGCTGCAGAACCATGTACAGATACTTTGCTGAAGTGTTGGAGCTATCTAACCTCCTACTACCCCGATGGCCCGGCAGCAAAATAGTGCCCCCATCTTACCTGAGGCTTCGCCCACCGCAAAACATCAGAGTAGCTTTGTCGAATAGCAACAACACCTAGAGATATACGGCCTGAAGAGAGCATCTACAATCAGTCACTAGCACCTCTTGCAGACACACTCATCTGACCCATAACTCTTCCCGCGTATCTTTGGGTTTTAACCACAGCCACCATGTGATCCCCGAAGGGGCCTCACCAATAACCAGTCTAGGACAAGTCCTAGGGGCTACTGGTTCCCGTGGCACCAGATAGGACTCTGGTCAGCCGCGTGTTAAAAACACCTCCAATTTTAGGTCCCGTGCAAACCTGAGGTATCGGTAGCACCTCTACCCAGAGAAGCATAGGCAGAGCTACTTCCTTAAATTAAATATATGCACGCCCGTTGCCCTGTTATGTCCAGGGATTGGGTAGTAACATATAAGTTCAAGGGGTAATTGGCCAAAGGTCAAGGTCTGGAAAACCCAGATTACCCACTTACCGGACGAGCGAGCGAACCCACTTTCACCTTTAAATTACTTGCATGCGCGCCCGTTACCCTGTTGTTTCAGGGATTGGGTAGCAACATACAAGTTTTTAGGGGTTATCAGCAAAAAGGCCTAGGTCCGGAAACCTGATAACCCTATACCCCAGGAAGCACAACACCAAGCCACCAAGATAAGATGCATTGACCGTGCCCCCTGGGGGGAGTAAACTGTACAGAGTTGCAAAAGATTCACGTCAGTACCTGCCCGAAGGCCTAACCTGACGGTGCACTATTGCACAAGGGTGAATAAAGCACGTTCACCACCGCCCCAGTAGCCCCCGCCAAGGGCACATGACTGGAGCGCCAACTAACGTGCCCTGACAGGGACAACATGGTAGCAAGTTCCGCACAGGCTGCTGGACCATGTACAGACACCTTGCTAAGATGCTTGGAGCTATCTAACCTCCTACTACCCAAATGGCACGGCAGTGGAACTTTTACCCCCATCTGACCTGAGGCTTCACCTACCGTAACCATTAGAGCAGCTCTGTCGAATAGCAACAGCACCTAGAGATATATGGCCTGAAGAGAACATCCACATCATGCCACTAGCCCATGATTGAAGACACACTCATCCAGCTCATACCTCTAACCGCGTATCTTTGGGTTTTAACCACAGCCACCACGTGATCCCCGAAGGAGCCTCACCAATAACCAGTCTAGGACACGTCCTAGGGGCTACTGGTTCCCGTGGCACCAGATAGGACTCTGGTCAGCCGCGTGTTAAAGCACCTCCGATTTTAGGTTCCTTGCACACCTGAGGCATCGGTAACACCTCTACCCAGACTAGCGTAGCAAGCTACTTCCTTAATTACTTATATGCACGCCCGTTACCCTGGTATTCAGGGATTGGGTAGTAACATATTAAGTTTTAGGGCAATTGGCCAAAGGTCAAGGTCTGGAAAGACCAACTACCCCTCCGGACGAGCGAGCGAACCCGCTTTTACCTTTAGTTTACTTGCATGCGCGCCCGTTGCCCTGTTGTTCCAGGGATTGGGTAGCAACATACAAGTTTTTAGGGGTTATCAGCAAAAAGGCCTAGGTCCGGAAACCTGATAACCCTATACCCCAGGAGGTTCAACACCAAGCCACCAAGACAGGATGAATTGACCGCGCCCCCTGGGGGAGAGTAAACTGTACAAAGATGTCAAAGATTTTACGTCAGTACCTGCCCGAAGGCCTTACCTGACGGTGCTCTTCGCACTGGGTGAATAAAGCCGTTCACCACCGTCCCGTTGTCCCTTCCAGAGGCACATACTGGGAGAGGCAACAACATGTGCCCCTGATAGGGACAACATGGTAGCAAATTCTGTACAGGCTGCAGAACCATGTACAGACACTTTGCTGAAGTGTTGGAGCTATCTAACCTCCTACTACCCCGATGGCCCGGCAGCAAAATAGTGCCCCCATCTTATCTGAGGCTTCGCCCACCGCAAAACATCGGAGTAGCTTTGTCGAATAGCAACAACACCTAGAGATATACGGCCTGAAGAGAGCATCTATAATCAGTCACTAGCACCTCTTACAGACACACTCGTCTGACCCATAACTCTTCCCGCGTATCTTTGGGTTTTAACCACAGCCACCACGTGATCCCCGAAGGGGTCTCACCAACAACCAGTCTAGGACAAGTCCTAGGGGCTACTGGTTCCCGTGGCACCAGATAGGACTCTGGTCAGCCGCGTGTTAAAAACACCTCCGATTTTAGGTCCCGTGCAAACCTGAGGTATCGGTAGCACCTCTACCCAGACAAGCATAGGCAGAGCTACTTCCTTAAATTAAATATATGCACGCCCGTTGCCCTGTTATGTCCAGGGATAGGGTAGTGACATATAAGTTCAAGGGGTAATTGGCCAAAGGTCAAGGTCTGGAAAAACCAGATTACCCACTTACCGGACGAGCGAGCGAACCCACTTTCACCTTTAATTTACTTGCATGCGCGCCCGTTGCCCTGTTGTTTCAGGGATTGGGTAGCAACATACAAGTTTTTAGGTGTTATCAGCAAAAAGGCCTAGGTCCGGAAACCTGATAACCCTATACCCCAGGAGGTTCAACACCAAGCCACCAAGACAGGATGCATTGACCGCGCCCCCTGGGGGGAGTAAACTGTACAGTCTTAATTTCTTTAAGACTTTTACTTTTATAGTTTTCCAATGGAATTAGTCTAGACAATACATAAAACACACCCTACAAATACCGCCATCATTATACCACATTACCACCATCAGTCTCAACGTAAGTATCCTTTATTTGTCAGCTTTTTGCGAGGCACTTTCTGTAAATTAAAATTTATAACAACAAACAAAAAAAAAATCCAAAAGTCAAAAAAATGTCACGAATCAAATTTCTAAAAACCTACGTACATGAAAGCGGAGATGTAAGCTGCCACTTGTCTCCTCACAAGTTGCCTACCTTATCATGATGAATTAAAACAGAATGATCATATGTTACCTCACAACCAAGAAAAAGGTTCACTTCATAGACATATGTAAATAATTTGATTATTTTTGCAATCTCTTCCACAGTGCGGCAGATTTAGATGTAATAAAGTATTAAAAAAAGTATTTAAGGGCATTAAGCCAGCAACGGAAGTTGTACTCACACAAACAAACTCCTGTACATAAAAAGCCTTAAACGCCCTAATGTTACGAAATAAACTTAAAGTTTTCAAATGCTTGCGGCTGTGACTACCCAAGGTGCCTTCAAACTAAACCAATTTGTATATAATTCCTTTATAATTTAAACAGCGATAAAAAAGGAAATGCAAGCAAACAATTTTTGATAGCAAAATGTACGCGTTGCCTCTGATATATTTTTACATATTTTAGGAAACGGAAGTTGTCTATTACGCTCACACTTTACTTACTTTTAAAATAACTTGAGAGGGCTGTTTATATTCCTCATGGTATCCAAATGGTTTTTGATTTCCAGTTGTGGTTTATATCGTTTCTAGTTTTTTTTTTTATTCGCTTCCCCCTATTTTTATTATCAGCTGTAACATATTCTATCTAAAACAGAAATTTATATGTATAGAAAAAACTGAAAAACAAACAAGAAAACATTTGTTGGCCATATTTTGAGCATTAAAGTTAGAAAATTAAAAATAAAAAACTCAACAAAACCAGCAATTTAAAAGAAGAGCTTTAAGAGCTTTCCATATAGCCTGTAAACACTGATGGCATAAAGTTATAATTTTTGATTAAAATATTAATTAAACTCAAAGTCTTATTTAGTCGTTAAACAATTTTATTTGAAACTAGCGGACCAGGCGAACTTCGCCTCGCCCCAATTTTAAGCCTTCAGACAAACTTTCTATTTTTTAATTTGAAAAGCCATTAAGGAATAATTTCAAACAAAATTTCATACAAAAACTCGATTTTCGATTTTTCAAATTTTCCGACTGTTCCGGATGGATTTTCCTCCATAAAAACCTTCTCCTCAAAAATACGAACAACTGACAAAAAGTTTTACAGAAATCGGCCAAGCCGTTCTCATTTTATGAATTATTGGATTTTGGCACGCCCCTCCGCCCACAGACCGAAAATAAAAAATCGGACTTCGCAGTGTCACCCGCCCGAGTATTCTGAAGGTTCCCTCAAAATTTCGTCAAAATCGGCCCAGCCGTTTTGGAGCCATTACGTTACATACATACATACATACATACATACATACATACATACATACATACATACATACATACATACATACATACATACATACACACATCCTATTTTATATATATAGATTATCGATATTTCGATACTCATTGAGTATCATCTTCAGGAAAACAAACAGAATTTTACTGAAGATGATATTCAATGAGTATCGAAATTGCTATAAAAGGGTCAAAAAATATAGAGATATTAAAAAGTTATCATATTAATTCATATAAACTTTAAATGTGGTATTATTTATTTAATATTTCTCTGATTTGTTTTTTAAATTATATTTTATTTTATACAGTTCCGATTTAAAAAGCCTTTTTGAACAGTTCAAAATAGCATTTGATAGCATTTTTGTCAAAATTCAAGCTAAAGGTTGAATAATATCATCAATTTATTTTTCTTAAAAGTTTAATAATCAGATTTTGGTATGAAAATCGGATATCTTTAACCCATTACGACACGGCTGTAAGTGAAGTTATCACATTCATAAGCTTCATAATAATCTAAAGAGCCTTTTAAAATGGTCTTTTTATTTACTTTTTATTTAATAAACATTTATTATAATTTAATTTAATTAATATTTGGCGCTTGCTAAATCATAAGCACTCTTTAGCCAAAAGATGTTTGAAAAACATTCATACTCATATACTTATACAAGAAACCACAAATACTATACGAGAATTCTGTAGAACTCAATAAAATTTTTATACTTGTGACTTACAAAGCTTAAAATTTTAGAAAAATTTTATACAAGAACAACCCAACAAACAAATATAATCGACTTGAGTAAGAGAAGCAAAAAGACGCAGTTTTGAGTTTTTAAATGAATTTTTGTTGAGCAAAAAGTTTCCTATTTTGATTTGAAAACTTACAACAGTCGAATGCTCTTCAGAACATTTTCTAAAATAGCATGAATATGAAATTTTATAATAAAAGCATATGCAGCTTTAAGTGTTAAAAACTAGAAAAAAAATTAAGATAAATTTATTGTTGGCCTTAGGTGATCATACGTCGACATTTCGTTGTACACTGAGCCAAAGCGTCAGTGAATTTTAAGCAGTTTGAAAACAGTCCAAGTTATGAAAACGCAGAAAACTTGATGCAGAAAATATTCAAGGTTTTGATATTTTTGATTGATTTAACAAAGGCTTGTCACCACAAATGCACTGACGGATACTTTGGAAGGAATTAAAATATCCTTAATACCCAACGATTTGGAGATCTGCAAAAAAGTAATTTTAAAGTGCATTTAAAATCCTTAATTTTGAAAATATATTCAATCCTTTATAGATTTAAAGATTTTAAAATACGATTGAAATGTATTGAAGATATTCATTCTCTTAAAAACAAATACATTAAAAAATTAGTATTTCTAAAATTTATGATTTTTGTTAGATTTTTTAACATATTGCTTCCATTATTTATTATTATATTTTATAATTGAATTTTCTTTTATTTAAGAAAATTTTATTTATGAAGATAAAATTTATATCGTTTTCTAATAAATTCGTTGGTGCCTCTTTCCTCAAATAAAATGTCTCATCTCATCATCGAAACCATTCAATTAATCTCGTAAACCCACAGATATCGTTCATTTAAAGCAATGTAGTCATATCTCAATCGCATTTACTCTTCTTAGCTTCCATATTGACACTTTTTGGCTTGACTTCGGTTTAACTACAGACACAATTCCCATTTTTGCCTTCTACATAGAAAAAAAAACGTATTGAGTAAATTTGATTATTTGAGATATGACTATGTTGCATTAAAGGAGCGATGTACACAAAACACTAAGAACAACAACAAAAAAGTTAATGACCAACATTTTAAGTGTCTGCATTTGGGAGCTTTACAAATGTTCTTTAACCATTTGCCATGGTCGTCTATTAATATTGCGGCTGCAGTTATTCACTGTTGTCGTTCTAACTCTTGGTTGCTGTTATTGCCAAATTTAAGCATTTCGCATGTATATGTGTGTATGTATGTACATTTGTGTACAGTGCGCCCTTAATTGTTCAGCCCCTAAGCAGTGCAATTCCTTGCATATTGCAACAGTTAAATTTTTTACATTTTAAAGACTCTATTAGGGCATTGCAGAGACTCTATTAGCGCGTTTTGTTCATAAAGTAACCCCTAAAATATACGAAAAAGAGATAAATACTTGGACTTGAGAAGAAACGAATATGGAATCAGAAACAATATGAGAATTCAATATTGTATATGAATCATAACAAAATACATGATCAAACAAAAAATTATACTCAACAAATAGTTGGAGAGAATATAAAAAAAATAAATGTCAGTATTAAGTACTTCTGTATAAATTTTTATTTTAAATTTATAAAATAAAGATTTATTAAATTACATAAATGTTGCAAGAAAAATAAAATAGACCCACGTTTAGTACAATTGTGTTGTGTTATTTGTATTTTGTTATGATTCATATACAATACTGAATTCTCATATTGTATATGATTCGTTTGGCATAAGCATACGAAGTTGAATGTTTTCAAACTGCTAAACGTTCACTGACGATTTCGTTTAGCGATGAATGAAATGTCGGCATATGAAGAGTTAAAGCCACAACAAGCAATGCATTTTGCAAAAACTCTAATTGTTTTAACAATTAAAAAAATTATAAATTTCAAAGGAAAAAATTTGTGTCTACACTAAAGCTGAACTGCTTTGCATTTGTGTATTTTGAAATTGTTTCACAAGACGAGAGCGTACTGTATCTGTATATATCAGCGTTGCCAGATTATTTGCAGGTAAAATTGCAAAAATCTAAAGAAAAAATTACAAAAAATCTGCAAAATCTGGATTTTGTTCTAAAATATCGCCAAAAAATCTTTTTACAAAGGTAAAGATTAACTCCAATTTCTCTTTATAAACATATCTTTTTATACAGGAACGAATAAACAGCGAAATGTCCTTCCTTTGGTATTCGCTGTTATTGTTCGGTGATTAAAAAATTACAATTTCGGATGAGTAGAAAAATACAATTCAAATCTTTTGCTCGATCATTGAGGAAATAATTACAACTATATTTTTTTGATTTAAATATTATTTAGACGCTTGTTGATGGCACATACATTCAATAGTAAATGGGGAATGAAAAATTTATACGTCTGGACAATGAAACGTCATCTTGCCTGCTGCTCGCTCTGTGTACTGCAAGTCAGAGTTTGAAATACAAGTTCCTAATAATCAATCCTATATACCAGCGGTTAATAAGTCCGTGACTTTCTGAATGGATAAAAAGTCATTTTAATTCAACCTGGTCTCCTTTCGGCTGTATTCACTTTGTCCAACGTTTCTCAAATTTTGTATCCCTTCCAAAAAAAAAAAATGATTTGTTGAGGTCAGCGAAAAATGTTTTTGTTTGTGAGATGGTTTCATCGTTATAGTCAAATGTCTTTCTCCCGACCAACAAGAGAAAGTCACTCGGGGCTAAATCTATAGAATAGGGCGGTTGAAGAAATAGTTCGTAGCCTAATTTATGGGCGGATGAAGAAGTAATTCGTAGCTAATTGATGGAATTTTGCAAAAAAAAAACGGTCGCCAAGACTTTATTGGCTAACAAACTCATATTGGCCTTTGTTGGTTCTGATCCACCTCAAATAACATAATGTGCTATTTGGTCTCTGATGTACTGTGGTGGATCTGCGTTTTGTCTACGGTTATAAAACGGCGCAAAACTCGTCCATATTATGGATGAACAACGCCCAACACTCCTGCGAAGATGCCACGCGATATCGTTTGTGGTCGATTATGAGCAAAAGCGGCGTACGTCTTGCGGAAAGTTTTCTCATACACAAGTGATCCTTCAAAATTTAAACGACTGAGCCATGTGGTATACCTATAGCTTCTACAATCTCTCGCTCTTTCAATCTTCTATTGGCCAACACCATTTCGTAAATTTTTTCATGTTTCATGTTTGCCTTAGTGATGCTACTTTTTTGCAAAAAATAATTCTTAATGAGCTCACGCAATTCACTTTTTTCCATATTCTCCTCAAATCACGCGTTAGTCTGCTGTCAAGGGCTGTCAAACACAAACTAAATGACTGACGAAGTTTGTTTGTCTTGAGCAGCATTGCCCTTTCAGTTCAAAAATCCATCGACTGACTTATTTAACCAATCTGCAAAGACAGATTATGGATATAAAAATGGATCTAACGACTGATGCAAGGTTTTCTAACATCAAAGTATAAATTAAAAATTAGCTCCGAGAATTACGTTAATACAAGTAGCAAAATAATTTCTACATATTTATCGGCTAAAAATCTTCAAACCTGCAATTTGACACTTTTTATAGGCATGGAATCTTCAAAATGTATATAAATCTGCACTCTGGCAACAGTGGTGTATATGCCTAAATTGATGTTTGTTTTCTTAAGAGTCCTGTTTGTATATTTTAACTTTAAGGATTTATAGACATACACTCATACATACATACATGGGAAATGTTTGTGTTCGTACCATTCTGTATATGTTTTGTTGTTGTTTATATTGGTGTTGCCTTCCTTGCAGGCATTTAAGATGCCTCAATTCTGATAACACACTCTTATTACAGTAGTAATGAGCAAAAGTGTGATAATCGCTATTTTCTGTGTAAAGCGTGAAATTGCCATTTAGAAAAAAGGAAATTTAGCTTCTTTTCATTTTCTTTTTATATTATTGATAATTTAAGGAAATAAAATAAAATATACAAAGTAGAATCGAAATGATATACAAACAATTTGTGGCATTAAAACCCAAATTCAAGAGCTACTCGTAGGTATTTAAGTATAATTTTTTTTACTCCCAAAGCTTAAATTCATCAAGCTTACAGCATTTATATCTTGTCTTTGAAGCTACCCCAAAAATTTCTGTGCTCCTGTTATATATGTATGTACATGTATATATAATTAAGTTTTCATTGATTTGAAAATTGCTTTTCTTTATTAAAAAAAATTAATATTAATTATTATTAATGGCTCTGATTGATCTTTGAAGGATTTTATTATTTGAAATAATAATATTTGTTGCGTTGCTATTAATAACTTTTATTTTATATTTAACTATGAACACGGGTAATGATGACACCGTGGGAGAAAATTCCAGTGACACCATAAACTACACATAGACCCGACAACTTTGAAAACGTGCATAAAGTTTGTGTGAAAGGGAGAGCTAATCTAGTTGTTTTTATATAGGTATCTCTTTACACAAACTTTATGCACGTTATACTAAGTATATGCGAAATATGATTCGGACCCTTTTTAAACGTCAAAGTTGGGTATTCTGTGTATATTCTGTGAGTGACACTAGAATGAGCATGGTTAAGATTTTAGCCAATTACAAGAAAGGTCTAACGTTAAGCCATATTAACGCCCAAAGCATAAACAATAAAATTGATGAATTTAGATATGTTTTTGAAAGCTATAACATTGATAATGTATGAGTTTCCGAGACCTGGCTTTCATCTGGGACTCCTAATAGTTGTATTTGCCTTAGTGGTTATAAAGTGTTTAGAGAAGATCGAGAGGCTAATGCTGGCGGGGTAGCTATTTTTGTAAAGAATAATATATCTTGCGAAGTTTGCTTAAAATCTTCAAATAATATGTCATTAAACGAAAAATATGTAGAATTTATTTTTGTTGAGATAATATCTGACTGTAAGAAGATGTTGGTAGGGTGCATCTACAGCCCGAACAGAAGAATATCTTTCTCTAATCTATTCAGTGCGTTGGATACGCTTGCTGCCGCTTACGATGATATTATTATTTCAGGTGATTTTAATCCTTTTGGAATCAGATTTAGTTGACAGTATGTTATCTTCTGGCCCAACTCCTACAAACGTGGTTAATCCGACTCACCATACAACGACAAACAATACTTTGCTTGACGTTATTTTTGTTGCGAACCCAGCAAACGTAATGTTGCATGACCAAGTGTCAGCCCCGTGTTTTTCGAAGCATGATCTAATTTTCTTAACGTATAATTTTAGAATGCCTATTTCAGAACATACTGTCTACTATCGTGACTTCAGAAGCTTAAACTATAACGTGCTCCGTGAAAACGTATCTCGTATTGATTGGTCCGAAATGTACTACATGCTCTCAATTGATGAGCAGGTAGAATTTTTGGAAAACAATATTCTACGTTTATTTGATGAAACAGTTCCTCTTAAGTCTAAAAGAACATCTAGCAGGGAAAAGCCTTGGTTTTCTGCCAATATTAAACTTCTAATAGCTAAAATGCACCGTGCTTATTCAAGGTGGAAGCGATTTAGAACCTCAGGGTTGAAAGCTGAATTTAAAATGGCCAGAGGAAACGTTACTATTAGCATTAGAAATGCAAAAACTGAATACTGTTCTAGACGCTTTGGCTCCGCAATAGGCTCTAGACAAAAATGGAAATACATTCGAGAGATTGGCGTGGGTAGTTCAGAGAGTTTAAGAAGTTGTCAAGTCGATGTTGAAGAGCTTGGTAGGAACTTCACAAATATACCAGTAGTTCCAATAGTTAACAATCTTTACAATTTTCCGAGTCTAAACCCTAATTATTACGAAATCACTAGCAACGTGTTTCAATTCGCATGTGTAAGCCAATCTGAAGTCTATTTCAACCTTAATTTAATTAAGTCAAATGCAGTTGGTTCTGATAATATACACCCTAAATTTGTTATGATTTTGCTACCTGTACTCTTGCCATATATAACACATCTATTTAACTCTATCATAATGACTAGCACCTTTCCGTCTAAATGGAAATACGCAAAAATACCGAAAAATACCGAAAAATAACTCAGAGTTCAGGCTAATTGCAATCCTTTGCTTTTTATCCAAGGCTCTTGAAAAAATTCTTCATAATCAAATATCACTATATATTAAAAATAATAATTTATTGTCTGAAAAGCAATGAGGGTTTCGCCAAAATCATAGCTGCGTTTCTGCTTTACTGGACGTATCTGAAAACATACGACGGGAACTCGATAGTGGAAAAATAAATTTCTTGGTTCTTCTTGATCATTCCAAGGCCTTTGACACGGTTGACCACAGCACCCTTTGCATGAAACTTCGCCACTTCTTTAACTTCTCCCCAACTGCTACTCGACTGCTATCTTCATACCTCTATAGTCGTCGGCAATTTGTGTTTACGAACAATATTCATTCTTCGATATTTAACTTATCTAGGGGTGTGCCCCAGGGGTCAATCCTTGGAACACTCCTTTTTTCTATTTATGTAAATGATTTGCCTCAACAAATTTCCTATTTGCAAAATTCATATGTACGCAGACGACGTCCAGTTGTATTTCAAGACTTAATGACGATCTTAATAAAATATATTGCTGGGCAACCACGAATGGACTTTGCTTAAACCCTCACAAATCAAAATGTATCATAATTTGTAAGAAAACTATTAATCGTATTGAAAATGTTGATGTTTTAATAAATGGAGAAAAAATCCCCATTGTAAATGCTGCCAAAAACCTTAGACTAATCTTTAATAACAGTCTTACCTGAACCAACCATGTTAACACAATCGTTGGTCAGACTTACACAAGGTTGAGATGTCTTTGGCCGTCGCAGCACTATACACCTTTCTATATAAGACAACTTCTTGCAAAATCTTACCTTATCCCTGGTTTAATCTATGGATGTGAACTTTTCGCAAGTTGTGACTCTATTAGTAAAAGAAAGCTAAACGTTTTATATAACAATATTATTAGATATGTTTACGAATTGAAAAGATATGATCATGTTTCCTCATTTTCCTCGAAACTATATGGACTTTCATTCAAAAACCTTGTTAATATACGTGTGCTTTTATTTTTACATAAAGTTATTTATTCTGAAATGCCGCAATATCTTATTGACAAAATCAGGTTTGCCAGATCAGCTAGGGAAAAAAGATTATAATTCCTTTTCACCGTTGTCTTGTTTCCGAACGTCAGTTCTTCATACATGCGGCACGCCTCTGGAATATTCTCCCTCAAACACAACAACTTAATAGCAACGCAACTAGCTTTAAGCACTTTTTATTTAATTATTTTTCACAATAGGAAATTATCAATATTATTATACTTAATTTGTTTTACTATATACTTAATTATACTTAATTCTGTTTAAATATGTACGTATGTCTCAGCTTAACCTTTTGATAATACTTTCCTGTACTTTAAATATAATAATAATTGTTGTTGTACAGGAATTGAACACGCAAATAAATAAATAAATATAAATATAAATAAATATATTTGTTAAAATAAAGAACAAATAAATTTATTTAATATATGTTTATTTAATTTGATTTTATTTTTTAAGCTTAAGGTCTCTTAAATTTTTAATTTTTTTATTGATATTTCGGTACTCATCGAGTACCATCTTCAGGATATTTGTTTATTAATTAAATTTATTTAAGCTAAAATACTTTTGCCATAATCTTTTAAATACAACTTTTATATTATTTAAAAAAAAATTGGAGTATAATAATTAGTATTAAATTTTCATTTTATTTCTTATAATTAATTATTATTTTTGATTTTTTTATAAACAACATATTTTTAAGCATAACTATTATCCTCCCATAAATATGCATATTTTACAATCATTCTTAATTGTTACGAAAAACTAATTTTTTGGAAACAAATACTATACCAGTTAGAACTTAATTTGGCCTTTTCATATACTCGTCTGTGTACATGGTAAATTAATTTATATATTTATATAATCGTGTCTGGAGTTAGAAATTTTTGAGCCGAAACAATACACGGAAAAGGTTACTTTTAGAAGCATTTATTTAATTTTCAATGTGCGCATGTGTATATGTATGCATATGTGCATATACGAGTACATATCGAACCTTTGCTGCAATAACTTAATAATTCAAAAAAGGTTGTTTTGCAGAAATTGAGTTTAAAGTTTTGAATTTACACACAACTTAATGGTAAAAGAAAATTTGGTTTTTTTCTAAAGAGCTGAGTATACATAATATTTTTATGAAACTTTTACAGAATATAAAAAATGACATTGCGAATAATTTCGTAATATAACCTTAAAAACGACATATTTTGAGTTATGACGCTATTGCAGCAAAGGCTCGATATGCAGTTAAGTTGTCTATACCAAAATTTGCAAACTATTTCTAGTTGAACAGAAATTTTGCATACTTCTGAAAGTTCGGAGATAATGCAATACAAAAATTGGAAGGATAAACAGTTCCACTCCTATAATTTTTTTACTATTTACTCTCCACTATTTATGGCAAAATTAAAAAATATTTAGTGTATCCAAATTTTATTTTTATATATTTAAGAAACTATATTTTTTTCATTTATTGAATTTATGCCGGTATTTAAAAAAGTTTCTAGCCTAGAGCATATTGGCCAAAAGAACACTTACGTTCTGTTCTTCGATGCCAGTCACTTATATTCGTTCGTTAGAAAGTCGAACTATCTTTCAACTTATCGTTTACCTATCCCTCATAACAAAATGCTTTCTTGATCTTCTTTTGTTTCTACTGTCTTATAAAATTTTGTCGTAAGCATTTTTACCAGTGCTAGGATCTGTCAGAATATCTAGGATTACTCCTTCAAAGTTCTTCCCTTTTTGAGCCCTCTCCTTTTATATATCTTTTAAATTTTTTCATTATATGAAGCTGCTACTATCTTTTTAAAGTATTAAATTAAATTATAAAAAATTATTTATTTCCTAATACATATTGTTATTTGGCTAATCCTATAAGTATACTTCATGTATTATGCTTTCTAGTGTTTATTTACTGCCTGTCCCACGATGTCATTCGACATCGATCGCTCGCATAAATACATTCAAACCAAAAACAACATTTTAAAATTTGTTGCTGTTTCAAACGTATTGGGTGGTCTAGCTGCCAGCTTATGTAGGGGGAATAACGCAGTGTTTTTCACTGATCACTGTGCCGTAACTGCTAGGCTGTGCAGAAGTGCGGCTATAACCTCGTGGTGGCCACCGGTAACAGGGACCCAGTACGGTCATGTCTCTGCTGGGTACCTGGCAAATATAGTCGGGCTAAGAGAGAAAACTCTAAATAAACCCCAATTAAAGAGGGAACAGCATATCTCGAGGGATGAATGGCTAGTGGGTTAACTAGTTCCTAATATGCGGACTTGGGATGCACAGGCGAGGTCCCATTTCAATAAATGCCTTACTGCGTTACCGGGGCTCTGGCGTAGTTGACCGTTTTTTCCCCTTTACTCGTGGGAACAAAAATGAATGTACACAAAAAAAATAAAACCAAAAATAACGCAGAGGCACACATACCTCAAAAAAATAAAGAGGCAGAAAAGCCCTCAAATGAAACTGGGGCGGGAGTAACTCCCAGTAAAGAAAAAAATGAAGAGAGGCCAAAGAGACTCAGTGGTGCAGGGACGAAAAGGCTGGCATATCTAATCAAGAAGGGCCTTAGTAAGGAGGAGGCATACGCCAAGGCCTTGCAACCTATGGCCGTAGACCAGAAACCTGGGGGCATTAAACATGGCCCAAAAAGGCAAAGGTCTGAAGAGGAGACGCCACCTGAATCCTCACTGAAAAAGAGGATAAAGGATGATAAAAAACCATCCACCTCGCAAGCTGCTAAATTAAAGCAGTCAGACAACCCATCGGTGTCCACACAGAGGCGGCCCACTGCCTCATATAAGGACATAACAATGGGAGTCAAGACTGCGGTTCTAGCAAGGGACTATCCAAATACGTCCCTCACAACCCAGCAAATGGACTCCATCCAGAATATGATTCTGGAAAAAATTGTAGCTGGCAAAGATCAGGCCATAAAACCTGCTTTTCTTGGCTGTACTTACAAGGCAGGATACCTAGTCTTGTACTGTAAGGACAGCATGTCAGCTGAGTGGGTGAAAACAAATATCACCGACACATCACCATGGGAGGGAATCTCACTGAATGCCATAGAGGAACATAAGATTCCTCAATCTCGCATTGCAGTGGGATACTTCCCAAACTCGACTGCGCTGGAGACGAGCAAGATCTTGGATCTGTTACAGGGACAGAATCAGGGTCTCCTCGTCGAAACGTGGCGTTTATTAAAAAGAGCCGAAAAAGGCTCTCTGGTCACGTTGGTTCTTTCCGTGGACCAAAAATCAGCAGCTAGTGTGACGAAGTCAAAAGGGAAGCTAAACTTCCGGTTTGGCCAAGTTGTACTCAGGCTCAAGGCTGAGAACATAAATGCGGATGCGCTTGTTCAACAGATGGAGGCAGTGGAGTTGGAAGAAGAGGACGAAAGCCCTCCTTCCACATCAGAAACTACAAAATGAGGTGCATCCAGGCAAATCTTCATCATGCTAAGGCTGCATCAGCCGAAATTAGCAGAAGATTTGCTGCTGGCACCATCAACATAGGGCTTATACAAGAGCCCTGGATATCAAGAGGCCGCATACGAGGCCTCAATGTACAAAACATCCAGGTAATTTATGACACGCGCGCAGTCAAACCAAGGGCTGCGCTTATCATAAACACCAATATTAATTACTTGCCTCTTACAGAATTTATGGATGGCGACAGTGCAGTGGCGCTAGTCGAGTTGGACTCCAATGGAAACAGGATAGAGGTTGTTATTGCCTCAGCCTACTTCCCGGGGACACAGACGAAGCACCACCTCTGAAAATAAAGGGACTAGTGGATTATTGTAAATGCCATAGGAAAACCCTCATCATTGGCTGTGATGCGAATGCCCACAATACAGTATGGGGAAGCACTGATACAAATAAAAGAGGTGAGTCACTCCTAGAATACTTATTACTTACTAACATGGGGATTGCAAATATGGGGAATAGCCCAACGTTTTGCAACGCCATCAGAGAAGAGGTTCTCGATCTGACACTTATAACTAACAAATCACTTGATATGATCAGGGATTGGAAGGTCTCTGAAGAGGACTCCATGTCGGATCATAAACACATCCTTTTTGAAGTTAGGGGATTGGTGAAGAGTCAATCGCTCTACAGAAACCCCAGGGCAACAGATTGGATAAAATACTCGCAGGATCTGTAGTCTAAGATCACTGGAAACACATTTTCCATTACATCACCTGAGGAATTGGATGCATCAGTCGAGAGACTAACTGATGCAATCATATCCTCATTTCAAGACAACTGTCCTGTCAGGATAAAATCCTCCACGAAGAGGGTACCTTGGTGGAACAGAAATCTTGGGAAACTGCGAAGAAAGACAAGACTGGAATTCAACAGAGCCAAACAAACTGGAAATTGGGAAGAGTACAGAGAGGCCCTAACCACTTACAACAAGGAGCTAAGGAAGTCCAAGAGAAAATCATGGAAACTTTTCTGTGAAGAAGCCAGGCTGCACAAAGCACTTTCGAAGGGGGCACGAACCCGATAAGCACACTGAAGGGGCCAGATGGCACCTATACAGATACTTTCAAAGGGACACTAGAGCTTCTACTTAGAACTCACTTTCCTGATTGCAGGTTTGGAGCTTCGGACGCTGAAACTCCAGCGGCATGGCCGCATGCTCAGCGAAGGGCGACGAACCAGGTCATCAGGAAAATAGTGACCTTTGAGAAGATAAAATGGGCTGTAAATTCGTTCAGACCTTACAAATCACCGGGGCCGGATGATATCTTTCCGGCCCTGTTGTCAAGAGGTGGTACCATCCTCTATCGGAAGATGGTTAACATATTTCGATCAAGTTTAACAATAGGACATGTCCCAAGGACTTGGAGAGCGGTAGGGGTCATATTCATACCCAAGGGTGGAAACAGACCCCCAGAATCTCCCCTACAGACCAATTAGTCTATCATCTTTTATGTTGAAGACGATTGAAAAACTATTGGACCAATACCTCAGGACGGAGGTACTTTCCATGAGACCTCTGCATAGGCTCCAATTTGCCTACCAGAAGGGCAAATCAACTACCACGGCACTGCACAATATTGTTCGGGATATTGAAAAGGCCATGGAATCGAAGGAAATAGCCCTGTGTGCATTCATGGACATTGAGGGTGCCTTCGACAATGCGAACTTCCTCGCAATAGAAACAGCACTCACTACTAGAGGAGCTGATCCTGTGATAGTACGATGGGTTAGCTGCATGCTGAACCAAAGGTCGATTAGGGCCTCACTTGGATCCACGGATCTCACAGTCACCGCGGTTAAGGGATGCCCACAGGGCGGAGTATTATCTCCCCTTCTATGGTCTGTATTAGTGGATGACCTGATCGGGCTACTTAACCGGAGGGGACACAGAACCATCGGCTATGCGGACGATATCTCCGTAATAATCAGGGGGAACCATGCAGGGACGATTACGGACCAAATGCAAGACGCCCTAGACAAGATGCATGAATGGTGCACTTCGGAAGGGCTATCTGTTAACCCAGCGAAGACGATCATTGTACCATTTACCAGGAAAAGGGTGATTAATTTACCCAGTCTCTGGATGGGTGACATCGAGATAGTTCCCAAGGAGAGGGTAAAATATCTGGGTCTCGTCTTGGATATGAAACTCACTTGGGAACCGCACTTCGAGTCAGTACTGGGAAAGGCCACGAGGAGCCTTTGGACAGCGAGGCAACTACTTGGTAGATCCTGGGGTCTGAGCCCCAAAATGACCTTCTGGATATATATCCAGATGGTGAGACCAACCATACTGTACGGGGCTCTGGTATGGTGGAGGAAGACTGAGCAACGGACAACTATATCGAGACTGTGCAGGTTACAAAGACTTGCATGCCTATGCGTCACAGGGGCCATGAAAACAACCCCAACGTTGGGTATGGAAGCTCTTCTGAACCTTGCACCGCTCCATCTAGCTATACAAGAGGAGGCAGCTATAAAGGCAATCTCTATCTACGGGAAAGAGAACCTTAGGGCGGGCAACCTTACTGATCATCTGGCTATCCTCAGGGGAATCGGGGACATACTTGATATGTCTCAGGCGGGCGACCATATGGACCCGATATACTGTTTCGACAGGAAATACAGGGTCCTCTTCCCCACAAGAGAAGAATGGTGCGCAAACCCAGGATGGCTAAGAGATGGATCGCAAATGTGGTACACGGACGGCTCAAAAACGCTCCAAGGAGTTGGGGCGGGAATAGTGGGGCCTAGAGCACACAGGTCTATAACATTGAGCAAGGATACGACAATTTTCCAAGCGGAACTTTACGCGATACTGGAAACTGTGGAGATCCTATCCGAGAGAGGACACAGGGGAATACGGGTTAAGATATTCTCGGACAGCCAATCGGTTCTTAAGGCCCTGAGAGGCTGTACGTACATGTCCAGATTATTACTGGAATGTCAAAACAGGCTCAATGACCTGGCGACTCATAATCAGATTACTCTGATATGGGTACCAGGGCATCAGGGGCATGCCGGGAATGAGATGGCGGACATCTGTGCGAGAAGAGGGGCTGAGGGGAACTTCATTGGACCCACCCCTTCTTTTGGTTTCAACAAAAGTCTCCTTAAAGGGGAGATTTCGAAATGGACATCGTCCAGGATTGCACAACATTGGAATGACATCAATGGATTATGTCACTCCAAGAAATTCCTACGCTTTGACGCTGGGAGGGCGGATCTGGCTCTAAGACTGGACAGGAAAAGCCTACGGACGCTGGTAGGGGCGCTCACAGGCCATTACACCTGCAAAGCCCACCT
Source organism: Germaria angustata (assembly GCA_963681545.1). Classification (NCBI taxonomy): domain Eukaryota; kingdom Metazoa; phylum Arthropoda; class Insecta; order Diptera; family Tachinidae; genus Germaria; species Germaria angustata. The sequence continues at coordinate 83,345,115 of OY813001.1, read as the reverse complement.
ATACAGAATGGGCTTATCTGAAACGGACATCTGCAGATTTTGCGGTGAAGATGAGGAGTCGATGGAACACTTGGTAGCAAATTGTGGGGCATTGTGCCACAGAAGACACAGGACTCTACATGCATATACGCTGAGTGAAGAGGATCTGCTAATGCTCCCACTGAAGGAGCTGATCCTATTTGCGAACGTATTAAACTGTTAAGGACAGGGGAAGCACAATAGATCAGCAATGGTCGCAGTGCAAAAGGCTATCCTGGGCCAAACCCCATTTCATTACTTACTTACTTACTTCAAACGTATTTATGCGAGCGATCGATGTCGAATGGCATCGTGGGACAGGCAGTTAATTAAATGCCTTAAATCACACTGGAATATGAAACCAACAAATTTTTCTTTTATCATAAATATAAATCACCACATTTTTTATTTGCATTAACCACAAATACTATTATAAAACCTTGAATGCCACATAAGTAGAGATATATATACTCCTATAAGTATGCTTTAATCATTGGAAATATTTAAATAACAATGAACGATAATATTATCAATGACATAAATATATAAAAGAAATTATGGCTTGAATTCATCATTCTTAAAAATATTCAATTTAATTAATTTGCATACGATATCGGCTTAAGGGCAATAATGCGTAAAAATCAAATTGCACTGAAAGAATTTTTTATATAATGGTAATGGTAATAGAAATACAAACGAACTTAGCAACCTTCACCCATTTTTTCTAGTGTCTTGATGTTTTATAAATTATTCAAACTAAAGGTCTTTAGCTTATACTTAATATTGAAATTTATTATTCGGGAGAATATCCCGACTAATCGTTAGAAACAATTTGTTATCTTGCAAAATGCATTGAAAAATAAATTTCAATATTAAGTATTTACAATAAAGATTTTATTTTTCATTTTTTGCCCAACTGAATACAATCATTAACGACCAACGGGCGTTTAATTGTATGGGTGTTGAGAGAAAAATAAAATAGACTCACGTTGAGTATAATTGTTTGTTGTGTTGTTTGTATAAAAACATTCTAAGCCTACTATGATTATGTATTTGTTGTAATTCATATGCAATATTGAAATTCTCATATTGTATTTGTTTTATGTGGCATAAACATACGAGGTTGAATGTTATCAAACTGCTTAAACTTCACTGACGATTTGGTTTTAGCAACCAATGAAATGTCGGCATATGAAGAGCTAAAGCCACAGCAAACATTTTTTCAAGGTTTTTAGCTTATTGTAAAGCCTTCGAACTTGTAGATTGATACACCGCCCACACGGCCCTCAATTATATTTTATTTTTCAATATTCGTTGTAATCGTTTTTCGCCATAATACAGTCGAATCCGCTTTAGCGCAACACGCTTTATTGAAAAAATCGGATTACTGAAAGCGATACAAATCCCCGCACTGATTTTAAACGCAGCTAGTCTTATTCACTTCGCTTTAGCGAAACATCGCTTTACTGAAAATATCGTTTTACTGAAAACCAAAAGCAAGCCCCCACAACTACGTTTTGTATGAAACTTACTTCGCTTAAGTGAAAAAATAAACAATGACAAATTTATTTATTAGAAATCGATTGCATACGAATTTGAAAAAAAATGACAAAGTCAAATTCAAAGTTATTTTAAAAGCAGTTCATGATTTTGATTATTAACTGTCATGTTAAGTACATATTTAATGCATTGCGTTCTGAGACTGAATTCTTATTAATATATGTTTTTTAACTGCATGCATACAAATGTAAATACTCAATGCACACCATTGTGAAACTGAATTATTTTAATTTATATTTTAAAATTTTAACTTTTTGTTTTAAAAATAATTAAAAAACATGAATGTTTCTATGAATAATTTTTTTATTAAATTTTTACGTTAAATTGACGTAAAAAAATATACAGATTTGATATAAAAAATATTGTTTTACGGTACGCAGTAAGTAGTACGCTTAACTGTAAAGGCCTCGTTATGCGAACGTTGTAGCAAGAAACACGTTACGTACCGTAACGTACATACGTTTGTGTGCTTATACAACGTTAACAAATGTTACAAACGTCAATAAAATAAACAGAATAAAAAACAAAAAATAAGTTCATTAAATGTTCATTTCTACACCTATTTGCCGCCAAACATTTTTCTTTTTCTCGTCAATTTTGTAGCCAGTACATCCCTTGTTATAAAGGCATTCATTAGCATGCACAAATATGATCAATTTTTCGTCGTCCATTCTCAGAAAACTTAAAATAATTTATTTTATGCACAATTGCAGTATGTAAATAGAAACAATAAAAATCAGCTGTCAGCTGATCGCACAGTGATGGTAGTTGAAGTGGTACCTTTTCGAATGCTTATTGGCAAAAGTACCAAGATAACAAAAAAGGGTAACATTTGTTTTATTATTTAGTTGTAATTTAATAAAATAATATTTACAAATTCTATGTTAATATCTGAAGAGCAAGAACATCAGAAATATTAATTGTTTTTAGAAATAATATATATATATGTATATTGCACAAGATACATTATATATCTGCTTATATGATGTTTTATAAAGAAAAAACTTTCAGTCAATAGCTTTTCCGTTTTTGTAGTAAAGCTTCATTTATTATTTTTATTGTTAAAATTACTAATATTGATAAATTATTGTTATTTATTTGTTACAATTCGTACTTTTATGAACCAAAATGGTATCAATTTCAATGTACCGAAAATGGGCAAATGTGCCGCAATGGTATTTTATTCATACGAGTGCCAGCACTGTCTTACGAATGTCACTTAACGGCGCCGTAAAAATCTATTTTTTACAGGTTGAGACGTTCCGTCCACGTGAAATTTAATTTCGGTAAGCATTTGCATTGTTTTCAAATAACAAAAACGAACGTCCGTTCCAGTACGGGACGTGGACGTTCGCATAATTCTGCCTTAACAAATTTCAGTAATCCGAACTACGTTTTAGAGAAAAAATCAGATAACTGAAAAGAAAATTGGGTTTAGGTTATTTCCAGTAAAGCGGAGTCGACTGTATTATTTTTATTTGTAAACTTTTAAAGAATAAAGCATCAATGTAACGAAACCTAAAATAATTTACAAATCAAAAGTAATTTGTTCTTAATAAAAAGTTATAGAGCATGTTCGAGAAGCTTCCTTAAGCGGAATCTCTTGTTAATCTGTTGTGAGACGTGTTTCTTAATAAGTTTTCAAAAATGGCTTAGAAAGTTTTTTTGCAACCTTTTTGATTAAAAAGCTCAAAACGATTAAAAGCCTTGAACAAAATTTCTTCAATAGATTAAGCAATAGAGCTTTAATATTGTTCTGTTTAAAAGAACGTAAATTGCTAATACAGCTTTTTAAGCTTTAGGATTATAAGCCTTTATTTAAAATTATTACAGCTGAAGCTTCAGTGAAGGGTTTATCTAATTGTGTAACGCTTTTAAAGGTAACTTCACAAGCTTTTTATTAATATATCAGTAAGCTTTTAAAGAAATTAAAAATTTTCTCTGCTAAAACAATTTTAAATATCTATTTCAAATTTTTATTAAAAAATCGAGTTGTTTCTCAATAACATTATAAAACATAAGCACTTATTGCAATATTTAATACAATAATACCTTTCATCTCCTTAAAATCTTTGAATAACATGTACCAGGAATATTTTTAAGAAACTTTAAAGAGGGCTTCTCTATGGATTTTATTCCAAGGCCTTGAGAATTATCTAAAATTTATAAATCGAAAACATTTCATTTCTGAGCTAGTCATAAAATCATGGACTTATTTCTTAAAATCATTTGGAATTTTGAAAGTTTCCACTCCGTTTCGCTCTTACAAAGATGTTCCATGATTTTTTAAATACACATTTTCAGAGATTTAAAAGAATTAATATTAAAAAATTTCTTTGAAATTACCTTGAACTTTCAAATAGATGATAATATTATTTTTAAATGCACTTCAAAGCAAGCTTGTAAGCTTCGCTTGTCATACACATTTAATAATAGTTTCTTAAAAAAGCACATAAAGTAATCAGAACAAGTCCCCTTTCCAATTTTTCAAACGCAATTCATTCCTATAATCTATTATTAAAGTTTGAAAAATGCAACTTTTTAAATAAGTCTTAAGCTTAATAGTCAATACTTTTACAGGATGATTTCAAATTAGTTTGTAACTTTTTATCAAGGAAATATTATTATTTGATCAACATAAACACTATATTTTCTCTCAATGTTTCGCATCAATGCTTTTTATGAACGCTTTCTCTGCTGACTCACCTTGCATATATTTAGCCATATTTAAAATATTTGTTTTTACAAACTAATCTCTTTCCCTAATGGTTTTTCGACTCTCATTACATTTCATTTTATCTTAAATTGATATGAATTGATATTGCCTGTCTCGTATGCATATATTTAGTAAATTAAGTAAAATTTATTAAACTTTAATGTTATTTATTGCATTTTCTATAAATTTAGATAAAGAAAATTATTTGTGTGTCCTTAAAAGTAATTACGTTGGAGGCTACAGTAACACAAAAAAAGTTTTTGGGGTGAACGAAGAACAAATTGTTTATATTGTCATAATTTAAATATTATATATATATATATATATATATATATATATATATATATATATATATATATATATATATATATATATATATAACATTAGGAATTTTCACTACCTTTACGTTATGCTTTAATGAAAGGTGTTAACTTTAAATTTTGTTATAGCATAAGTTTAGGTATTGTTGAAGAAATTATTTGCAACTATTTTGAAACTAACATCTATTCTAGAAAATTTCTATCTAATGTTTTCTATGTTATTTTAATTAAAACTGACATACTTTGGGACTTTTAAGAGAATTATATTATATTAAAACAATACATTATATTTAAGAACTTAGTCATTTTTATTATAAATAATATGACTGTTTCACTGTGAGTAGCATTCTAATTTCAAATTATAAAAAGTTCCTTTTAGTCATTAACACTTTACAAGTGAGTGAAATTCTTCATTGTGATTTATGGAAAATTGTTTAATTGTTTTATAAATATATGTTTCACTGCAACGATTTTTTTGTTCTCTTACCTGCAGTCATAATGACACTATAACGCAAATAGAAATTTATTATACAGTTGATTATTTAAAGAATGTGTGTCACTTTAGGCATTATTACTTTATTTACAAATTTTTATTTTTAATATTCGACTTTGTCCGTTAAAGCAACAAGACGTACAATTAGAGCTTATTACCGCGAGTGTCTCTCTCTTTCTCTTAGAAAAAGAAAAAAATAAAAAGGAAAAGAAAAAGAAAAATAATAAAAATAAAAAAAATATATATGTATGTATGTATGTACATATATATAAAGTATATAAAACTGAAATGAATGAACCACCTGATTACGGTGGCACTTTTAAACCACCGCTCGTATTAGACAAAACACCAAAACTAACCACTCCCGGACCAAAATATTTGGTCATGGCAAGAATTCAAAGTGAAGAAACTCTTTCTAAAGTATCCCCGTTTCTAATTAAAAAAGTTATAGATTCTGCCGTTACCGGTGAAGTGATTAGTTGTAACAAACTCAGAAATGGGACCATACTTACATATAAAAACTAAAAACGTTACCCAAGCAACCAAACTTTTGCAACTTACTTCACTTGCACCTACTATTTTAGTGAAAGTGTCCGAACATAACTCGCTTAACTTCTCTAAGGGGGTAATTTATTCGAATGACCTCCTGAAGAGGAGATTCTTAGTGAATTAAAAGCGCAAAATGTGTGTAAAGTTGAAAAAATCGGAAAAAAAACTGTTGAAAATCTACTTGAGGAAACTGGACTAATAATTCTAACGTTTAATTCGACCTCACTCCCAACCACAATCTCAATTGGTTACGAAATTGTAAGAATTCGGACATACATACCCTTACCACTTCCCTGCAGAAATTGCCTACGTTATGGTCACATTGGTAAAACTTGTAAAAACACAAAACTGTTCTAACTGTGCGGAAGAATTCCACATAGGAGAAGAATCCCAAGAGACATGCTCAATGGCAAAATCATGCGTAAATTGTAAGGAACTAAATCTAAACTTTAACCACGCTACAACTGACAAAAAATGCCCCGTATTCCTTAAAGAAAAGGAAATTCAAGCCATCATCACTCTCGAAAAAGTCAGTAAGAAGAAAGCTGTAAATTTGTATAGAGAACGTCACACAAACAACTACAATACTTAAGGCTGGTTGTCGCATACAGCTGAAACTGAAACTAAAACTGAAACTGAATTTTTTTAAGTTTCAGTTCTTACTTTTTCAGTTCTAAAACAGCAACTGAATGTTGCGTGGGTTGCAACTTACAGCTGAAACTGAATCAAAGCAAATGTAATTTGTCGGCTTTGTTTACGTTTTTTTTTCAACTATTTATACGCGCTATTTAAATTTTACAAAAAAATGCAAGGTGAATATTCATTAAATGCGTTTAATTACGCCAATGCTATGTTTGAACACGATGTTTGTATTGCCGTGCTTCTTTTGAAATTGAAAACGGAAAGAAAAAGTTCACATAGAATTTACAAACGACGTGATTCAGAAGGCGCAATGAAGATTTTGGTGGACAGGCATCTGATGGACGACGATAGCAAGTTTCAAGCATATTTTCGTGTGAGTCCGTTGCTTTTTGCCGAAATTGTGAAAATACTGAAAGAAGATTTGAATGGGACTGTCACGACTTGGAATCGGAAGGCAATGAATGCACATCAAAAACTATGCATCATGTTGCGCTACTTGGCCACCGGAGAAACATTTCGATCTCTTTCTTTTCAATATCGTGTGCACCACTCAACCATTGGACGGATTGTGAACAAATGCTTTGATGGAATTATTAAAAATTTCTTGGAGAAAGAAATTCCGACTCCAACGACAGCATCATTGTAACAAAATGTAGAGAATTACTTTACAAAATGGAATTTCCCAAATTGTGTTGGTGCTATAGATGGGAAGCACGTAAGAATCAAATGTCCACCGAGAGCCGGCTCATCGTTCTTCAATTGTAAAGACTTCCACTCCATCGTTCTCTTGGCGATCGTCGATGCCAATTATAAATTTGTGGCAGTGGATGTTGGTTCTTATGGGAGAGAAGGTGACGCTGGTGAGTTTTGGTTGAATGTTCTTTTAAATTTGGAACGATTTTCCGTCATCCCACGTCAAATTTGGTTTATGAACAGACCGGTTTCGGCTTTGTGCCATCTTCAGTGTTCTCGAATACTAAATCGTTTTTCTCGCTGTACGTTGTCTTTTGTATGGTTCGTTTTTTCTTTCTTTGCCCCTTTGTGTTTCTCTCTCTCGTCCTTGTATGCCTATGTGTCTCTCATTCTCTCCCTCTCTCTACCTGCTACCTGTTCCTCTCATTTTTCTATATACCATGTCTGTGCTACCTGTCTTTATAGCGCGGCGATTATTTAATAGGTGTATTATCTGTATGCAGGTAGTAATCTATGATTGTGCGTTTTTGGATTGGCCTTTTGTCTTGTACATCTGTTGTTATATTGTTCGGTTCCGTTAATTTATTGTTCTCTTTTGTGTAAAAATATTTTAATGGTTCAAATATTATGTCCGAGGCAGTGTTTATTTGTTCATTTATTATTCTCCCGTCAAAAGTTTTCTGTTTGTATATTTCCATGTTTTCTAATACGTTCAACCGCCGTCCTTTATGCTGTATGTGTAACAGTTTAACCGTTTTTCTAATATGCGCTGGTGTACATTTTTTGTTGAATATGTGGTTCGCAAAATTCGATTCTGGTGTTGTTCCTGGTTCTCTCATTTTTTTGTTGTAATCTCTCATATGTTCCCGAAATCTGGTTTTTATCTTTCGTCCCGTTTGTCCCATGTAACTGTGTTGGCATGTGCAAGTTAATTTGTATACTCCTTGTTTATCCAGGCAGTCTGTCTCGTTTGTGCTGCCTTGGAGTATTCTACCCAAATTGTTATTTGTTCGGAATGCTGTGTTAATGTTGTGCTTTCTAAAAAATTTAGCAAGTTTGTATGTTGATGTGCCCATATATGTTAAAGTAGCCCAAGCTTTCTTCTCCTGCTCCTGTTCTTTGTTCCGTTCCCCACTTGTTTTGATATCTCTTCTGATTTTGTCTACCAATTTTTTCCTATACCCGTTGTTTTCCGCTATGCTATAAATTATTTTCAACTCCTTTCTATATGCCTCCCGCGTTAGTGGTATTCTTTTAAATAGAAATTATAAATTGACCATTTGAATGAACGTTTTAGGGATATTCTCGAAAAGTGTAATGGGGAGGCTCATCAATAGCGGTAATTTCAATATACCACCACCCGCTGCACTGCCGAACACTGATGTCATTTTGCCGAATGTAATTTTAGGCGATGAAGCTTTTGCATTGACATCTGCTATGATGAAATCTTTTCCTAGACAACAGTCCCTTTACGATAGAACCAAAACAATATACAACTATCGGCATAGTAGAGCAAGAAGAACAACTGAGAATGTGTTTGGCATTCTTTCATCTTATTTTCGGATTTTTCACACACCAATTTCAACGAATCCAGAAAAAATTGACAAAATCATTCTCACTTCTTGCATTATACACAATATGATGCGTTCTGAAAAAATTCCAAGTCCGTCTGAAGCAACTTTTGGCAATACCGATGACATTGTTTTACCAACAGAGAACTTGTTTCCAATGACAAATTCAATTGGAAGACCAATGTCTGAAGGTGCGGACATTCGAAATAAGTTCAAAGACTATTTTAACGGTGTTGGAGCTGTAGAATGGCAAGAGAGAATGACTACTTAGGGTTTTTTAAGTTGTATTTTTGAATTAATTTCACAATAAAAATTATTGAAATAAAAATTATTGAAATAAATTATTGAAATAAAAATTATTGAAATGAAATCATTTAAATATTATTTATTGGCATCTACATCTGACGATGTAGATGACAAAAAGTCAAATTGGAAATTTCGTTGTTGTTGTTTTGTCTCTTGCTCTTCAGCCCATTTGACTTCTTCTTCACATACAATCTGCGCAATCTGTAAAAGAAATTCATTGATTGAAAAAACAAAAAAAAATATCACTGTATCACAAAAAATACCTTCATTTTGGTTCGAGCAATTGCGACATCACTGAACTTTTCAACTGCTTCTGCCATCGAATCAAAAAATGTTGATACTTTATTTCTTTTTTTCTGCAGTGGGGGGTAGAAATCACTCGCTTTTGGACGAGATGAAATCAATTCTCGCAAGATTTCATTTGTTGTTTCTTGTGTAGCATTTGGCTTGCGTTTTTTCGGAACTGGTGTGCTCGACTTCGGCGTCAAAACAGGCGAACAAGCAACATGATAGCTCTCCGTAAAGGAAGGAAGAGATTGACTATCACCAAAGATCGATTGCAATTCAAACTCTTCACATTCGGAAATTGGCGTGTCTGGAATATGTAGAGATTCTTCGGTATCAATGTTTGAAATCGTACTGAAATTTTAAAAATAATTTTTATTAATTTTAAAACCAATTAGGGAAGAAATAATAACAAATCCACTCACGATCTTTTTAAAATTGATGTGTCGTCAAGAAAAGAAAGTGCCTCATCCCTTTTCAATGCTGTTGCTGCTGAACCTGTGGTTTTCTTTCCCTTTGAATTAACGTAATAGTCGCGCATCGATTTCCATTTCTTTTTAATCGTGAGCACTTTATAAAAATCGATTTGATTGAAGGAAATCGGGAAAAATCTATGAAGTTAATGAAAACTTACCATCAGCATGCATTTCTTTCGCCAACTCACTCAAGCCACAGCCGGTTCTTCAATTCTGAATCACGAAATGCTTTGTGTCGAACATTGTACAAAACTTCGTTGTTTTTCACGAACTCTGTGATTTTTTCCTCTTCTTCGAGGGTAAATTTTAAATTTTTTCCCATTTTGGTCGTTGCGATAAAATTAATTTTTCACAATTAAAAAAGAAAAACAAAATAAAGTGATAGTTTTCAAATTTGACATGTCAAAAATGACATTTCAGTCGGACAGCGACTGAAAATAAGTCAAAAGTACTTTTTTTCAGTTCGGTTGCTAATGTACTGAATTCAGTTCCTGTCAAC